>CM038222.1:148687344-149287344 GCA_021442155.1 Cymbidium sinense
CTAACTAACAAAAAACTAATAATAACTAATAATTAACTAAAACTAATAAACTAATAACTAATAATAAGAATAAAAATAACTAACTAAACTAATAATAACTAAACTAATAACTAGTAATTATAAAACTAATAATATACTAAAAATAATTAATAACTAACTAACTAATAACTAACTAACTAATAAACCTAAACTAATAACTAAACTAATAACTAACTAATTAAATAAAAAATAAACTAAACCAAATAATAATAACTAAAAACTACTAATAACTAAACTAATAAATAACTAATAAACTAATTAATAATAATGATAACTAACTAATAAACTAATAAATAAACTAATAACTAGAAACTAATAATAACTAAACTAACTAACTATAATAAGAAAACTAACTACACTAACTAAAACTAACTAACTAACTAAACTTAAAACCAATAAACTAATAACTAAACTAATAAAACTAATAAACTAATAACTAAACTAATAACTAATAATAACTAAAACTAATAAAAACCTAAAATCTAACTAACTAATAACGAAAAAAACTAATAACTAATAATAACTAATAATAACTAATAATAACTAATAACTAATACAAACTAAAAAAGACTAACTAATAATAAACTAAATAACTAATAACAAAACTAATAAAACTAAACTAGTAACTAATAACTAAAACAAATAAACTAAAAAAATAAATAACTAAACTAATAAAACTAAACTAGTAACTAATAACTAAAACAAATAAACTAATAAATAAAATAAAAACTAATAACTAATAATAAACTAAAAAACTAACTAATAAAACTAACTAACTAAATAACTAACTAACAACCAACAAATAACTAATAATAACTAAACTAATAACTAACTAGACTAATAACTAATAACTAACTAATAAAACTAATAATAAATAAATAATAAGTAATAATAAAAAATAATAAATAATAACTAATAATAAAGAAAAACTAAAAATAATAAACTAATAACTAACAACTAAAAACCTAACAAAACCTAACTAAAAACTAATAATAACTAATAAAACTAAACAACAAAGTAACTAAGATAATAACAAATAATAACTAAAATAAAAACTAAATAACTAACTAAACTAAAAACTAATAACTAACTAAATAACTAATAAAAAATAACTAACTAAACTAACTAACTAAATAAATAACTAATAATAACTAAAACTAAATAGCTAAACTAATAAACTAATAAAATAAATAACTAACTAAGAACTAATAATAATAACTAAACTAAAAAACTAATAATAACTAAACTAATAACTAATAAAACTAACTAATAAGACTAACTAAACTAATAACTAACAAATAATAACTAACTAAAACTAATAACTAATAATAAAATAAACTAATAACTAATAAAAACTAAAACTAATAAATGAAACTAATAAACTAAAAACTAATAGTAATAACTAATAACTAATAACTAAACTAATAATTAACTAATAACTAACAAAAAACTAAACTAAATAACTAACTAAAACTAACTAAACTAATAAATAACTAATAAACTAATAATAACTAACTAACTAATAATAATAACTAAACTAACAACTAACTAATAACTAACTAACTAATATCTAAGCCTAATAACTAAACTAAACTAAAAAAAATAACTAAACTATACTAATTAAATAATAACTTACTAGTAATAATAATAAAACTAAAACTAACTAATAACTAATAAAAAAATCTATTAACAACTAATAAATGAAATAACTAACTAATAATAATAATAACTAAACTAATAAAATAATAACTAATAATAACTAATAAAACTAACTAACCAAATAATAAAAAACTAATAAAATTAATAAACTAATAATAACTAACTAACTAATAATAATAATTAAATAACTAACTAAAAATTAATAAAAACTAAATATAATAAACTAATAACTAATAACGAATAAAAAACTAATAATTAAACTAATAAATAATAAACTAATAACTAATAACTAATAATTAAAGTAATAAAACTAATATTCAAACTAATAACTAAATTATAATAATAACTAATAACTAAACTAATAAACTAATAAATAATAATAAATAAATAATAAAACTAATTAACTAACTAATAAACTAACAAACTAATAACTAAAAACTAATAAATTAATAACTAAATTGAAAAACTAAAACTAACTAATAATAACTAATAATTAATAAACTAAATAACCAACTAAACTAATAAACTAATAACTAATAAAACTAAAAACTAAAACTAATAATAATAATAACTAAACTAATAATTAACTAATAATAATAAACTAAAAAAGCTAAATAAAACTAATAAACTAAAAACTAAACTAATAATGACTAACTAAAATAAACTAATAACTAATAACTAACTAAACTAATAAGTAATAATAACTAAAATTAATAATAATAAACTAACTAACTAATAAATAAAATTAAAAAAAACTAAACCAAATAACTAAACTAATAATAAAACTAACTAACTAATAAACTAATAACTAATAAACAAACTAACTAAACTAATAACTAATAATTAATAATATTAACTAACTAAAGTAATAAACTAAAAAATAAACAAAACTAATAAACTAATAAAAAATAACTAACTAATAATAATAAAAACTAACTAAAAACTTATAATAAACTAAATAACTAATTATAACTAATAAAAACTAACTAACTAAAACTAATAAAATAATAAACTAAAATAAACTAATAAACTAATAAACTTATAAACTAATAAAAATAATAGCTAACTAAGAACTAATAAACTAATAAGTAATAAAAATTAACTAACTAATAACTAATTAACTAATAAACTAATAACTAAACTAATAACTAAACTAAAAAACTAATAACTAAACTAATAACTAATAAAACTAATAAACTAACTAATAACTAAACTAAAATTAACCTAACTAATAACTAATAATAAACTAAATTAACTAACAAATAAATAAACTATAACTAATAACTAATAAACCTAATAATAACTAAATAAACTAATAACTAATAACTAAATAGCTAATAATAACTAAACTAATAACTAATAAAACTAAACTAATAAATAACCAACTAATAACTAATAACTAAAACTAATAAAAAATTAAAAAAACTAATAATTAAAACTAACAAACTAATAAACTAACTAATAAAAACTAATAACTAATAACTAAAACTAAAACTAAAACTAACTAAAAACTAACTAAAACTAAACTAATAAAATTAATAACTAATAAACTAAATTAGCTAATAACTAAAACTAAAACCTAATAAATCTAATAACTAACTAACTAATAACTAATATTAATAATTGACTAAAACTAACTAATAAAATAAATAACTAACAAAAACTAATAAAACTAAACTAATAATCAATAATAACTAAATTAGAAGCTAAACTAATAACTAATAACTAATAATAATAACTAAACTAATAATTAGACTAAATAACTAAATAACTAATAACTAATAGCTAATAAACTAAATAAACTAATAACTAACTAATTAATAACAAATAAACTAATAACTAACTAATAATAACTAATAAATAACTAATAAAAAAACAACTAAATTAAATAATTAATAACCAATAATAAATAACCAAAACTAAAACCCAAAAATAATAAACCAATTAATAACTAATAAATAAATAACTAACTAATAATAAAATAACTAAAACTAACTAACTAAACGAATAAAACTAACTAAAAACTACTAACTAACTAAAACTAATAAAATAAAAACTAAATAATATAACTAACTAACTAATAAATAAATAACTAATTATTAAACCTAATAAACTAATAAATAAATAACTAACTAATAAACTAATAATAATAAAAATAGCTAGCTAATAATAAAAACTAATAATAACATACTAAAAATAACTAATAAAAATAATCACTAAACTAATAATAATAATTAATAAAATAATAAACTAATAACCTATAATAAATAAATAAAATAACTAATAAAACTAAACTAAAACTAACTAACTAATAAACTAATAAACTAACTAACTAATAAAACTAACTAACAACTAATAATAATAATAATAATAATAAACTAATAACTAACTAATAATAATAAATTAATAACTAATAATAACTAAACTAAACTAATAACTAATAATTAATAAAATTAACTAATAACTAATAACTAACAAAACCTAAATAACTAACTAAAACTAAACATAAAACTAATAAAACTAATAACTAAATAACTAACTAATAATAACTAAAAATTAAACTAATAACTAATAAACTAAAACCTAAATAACTAATAAACTAAAACTAATAAACTAAATAACTAAATAATAACTAACTAAAATCTAATAAAATAATAACTAAAACTAATAAAACTAATAACTAACTAAACAAATAACTAAACTAATAAAACTAACTAATAATTAAAACTAATAATAAAACTAATAACTAATAAAAACTAACTAAACTAATAACTAATAATAACTAAATAACTAACTAATTAATAAAAATAACTAATAAACAAAAAACTAAATAACCTAAAAAAATAACTAAACTAAACTAAAAAAATAATAAATAATAATCTAAAGAATAAATAACTAAACTAATAACTAATAAATAATAAAACTAATAACTAAGACTAAATAAAACCAACTAATAAATAACTAATAAACTAATACCTAAACTAACTAAAACTAACTAAACTAATAATAACAAACTAAAAACTAAATAAACTAAACTAAACTAATAAGACTAATAATAACTAACTAATATTAATAAATAAATAACTTAATAACTAATAAAAACTAATAATAAAACTAAACTAATAACTAAATAAAACTAAGTAAACTAAACCTAATAACTAATAAAAACTAATAAAAACTAATAATAACTAACTAATAATAAAACTAAATAACTACATAATAACTAATAAACTAATAAACTAATAATAAACTAATAAACTAAAACTAATGACTAAATTTAATAACTAAAAAAATAATAAACTAATAACTAAGTAATAAACTAACTAACTAATAAACTAATAACTAAATAACTAACTAATAACTAAAAAAACCTAATAAACTAAATAATAAAAATAATAAATAACTAAATAACTAACTAATAAACTAATAACTAACTAAAACTAATAGCTAAAACTAAATAATAAAAACTAAACTAACTAAACTAATAACTAAATTAACTAAACTAATAAACTATTAACTAAACTAATAAACTAATAACTAAATTAATAATAATAACTAATAACTAAATAACTAATAATAACTAAAATAATAATAAACTAAAACTAAATAATAATAATAATTAATAACTAACTAAAAACTAATAACAAAACTAACTAAATAATAATAACCAAACTAAAAACATAATAAAACTAATAACTAATAATTAATAATAAACCTAATAACTAACTAATAATTAATAACTAATTAATAATAACTAAAAAACTAACTAATTAAAATAACAAATAATATACTAATAAAACTAACTAATAACTAACTAATAACTAACTAATAACTAACAACTAACTAATAACTAAATAATAAAATAACTAAAACTAAAACTAATAACTAAATAACTAACTAAACTAAAACTAAAAACTAACTAATAATAACTAATAAAACTAAATAACTAACTAAAATAACTAAACTAAATAACTAATAAAACTAAATAATAATAATAAACTAATAAGAACTAATAACTAATAACTAATAATAATAACTAATAACTAATAATAAAACCAAAAACTAACTAATAATAATAACTAATAACTAATAATAATAACTAAAAACTAAAACTAATAAAACTAATAAAATAATAACTAATAATAAAATAAACTAAACTAACTAAATTAATAATAAAACTAATAATAAACTAAAAAAAACTAATAACTAAATTAATAACTAACTAAATAAATTAATAATGAAAACTAATAACAATAATAATATCTAAAACTAAACTAACTAAAAATAAATAAACTAAATAAAAACTAATAGCTAATAATAAATAATTAAACTAAGCCTAAAAACTAAACTAACTAACTACTAAAAACTAATAAACTAATAACTAATAACTAAACTAAACTAATAACTAATAAACTAATAACTAAACCTAATAATAAAAACTAACTAAAACTAATAAAACTAACTAATAAAATAACTTAACTAATAAACTAAAAAAACTAACTAATTAACTAATAACTAAAAACTAAAACTAAAACTAATAATTAACTAATAACTAAATAAACTAACTAATAACTAATAACTAATAAACTAAAACTAACTAATAACTAACTAAATAAAATTAATAAAACTAATAATAATAACAACTAATAACAAAACTAAACCTAATAACTAAACTAAAAAACTAATTAAATAACTAACTAATAAAAAACATAATAACCAATAACCAACTAAACCAACTAAAACCAATAAACTAATAAACTAACTAACTGAAAAAATGAATAAACTAATAACTAAATAAAACTAATAAAACTAAATTAATAACAAAAATTAATAAAATTAATAAACTAATAAACTAACAAATAACTAAACTAATAACTAACTAAACTAATAATAAACTAATAATAAAAATAAAAAGCTAAACTAATAATCTAATAAACTAATAACTAACTAATAATAACTAAACTAATAAACTAATAACTAACAAATAATAACTAACTAAATAACTAACTAAAAACTAATAATAATAATAACTAAATAATAATAATAACTAAACTAATAAACTAATAATAACTAATAAAACTAATAACTAACTAAATAACTAATAATAAACTAATAAAACTAAACTAAACCTAAACTAATAAACTAAAACCTAATAACTAAAATAAAACTAATAACTAATAAAACCTAAAAAAACTAAAAAACTAAAAAACTAATAAACTAATAAACTAATAATAATAAACTAATAAAACTAACTAATAAAACTAACTAACTAATAAATAACTAACTAAAACTAATAATAAACTAATAAACTAATAAAAACTAACTAACTAATAACCTAAACTAATAACTAAAAACTAACTAATAATAAAAAATAAATAATAATAATAAACTAATAAATATCTAAACTAATAATAACTAACCTAAGAACTAATAATAATAACTAAATAACTAACTAAAAACTAAAATAGTAAACTAATAATAAACAACTAAATAAACTAACTAATAAAACTAACTAAACTAATAACAAAACCTAATAACTAATAAACTAAAACTAACTAATAATAATTAAACTAATAAACTAATAATAAAACTAATAAAAACTAAATAAACTAATAACTAATAATTAAACAAAAAACTAATAATAATAACTAACTAACTAATAACTAATAATAAACTAATAAAATAACTAAAATAATAATAACAATTAATTAATAAAACTAATAACTAAACAACTAATAAGCCTAAACCTAAAACTAATAAACTAATAGTAATAATAATAAATTAATAATAATAATAATAAACTAAACAAAAAGCTAATAACTAATAATAAAATAATTAATTAATAACTAACTAATAAAAGAACTAATAACTAACTAATAATAAACTAACTAACTAATAACTAGTAAAATTAACTAAAAAACTAATAAAAATAATAAATAATAATAACTAACTAACTAACTAATAACCAAATAAAGAAATAACCAAAAAACCAACATAACTAATAATAACTAACTAATAAACTAAACTAATAACTAACTAATAAAACTAATAACCACTAATAATAAACTAATAAACTAATAACTAATTAATAATAATAACTAACTAATAAGAACTAATAAATAAATAAAAAACAAACTAAAACTAAAAACTAAACTAATAATTAATAAAAATAACTAGACTAAATAACTAATAAAACTTAATAACTAAACTAATAAACTAATAAATAATTAATTAATAATAAAACTAACTAATAACTAACTAATAATAATAACTAAAACTAATATCTAATAACTAATAATAATAATAACTAATAAACTAATAACTAATAACTAAAATAATAAATAATAAATAATAATAATAAATAATAATAATAAATAACTAATAACCAAATAATAAACTAAGTAACTAACTAAAGAATAATAAACCTAAACTAATAATTAAACTAACTAAAATAATAACTAATAAACCTAAAAACTAATAATAAATAAAAACTAAACTAATAACTAAACTAATAATAGCTAATAACTAAAAAAATAAACTAATAAAAATAATAACTAATAAATAAACTAAAATTAGTAAAACTAATAATAATCAAACTAACTAATAATAACTAATAAAAAGTTAATAATAACTAAAAACAAATTAAACTAATTAACAAAATAATTAAAATAATAAAAAATAATAAACGAACTAATTACTAAACTAATAATAATAACTAAAATAACTAATGTGAATAACTAATAATAACTAATAATAACTATCTAATAACTAATAACTAAACTAATAAAACTAATAACTAAATAACTAAAACTAATAATAACTAACTAAATAATAAAATAATAATTAAACTAATAACAAAATAAACTAATAAACTAACTAACAAATTAATAAAACTAATTAAAACTAAAAAACTAATAATAATAATAATAATAATAATAACTAAACTAATAAACCTAATAAGTAATAATAATAATAACTGACTAATAACTAATAAACTAATAAAACTAAATTAATAAAAGTAATAATAAACTAAACAAATAATAACTAACAAATAATAATAAAAACTAAAAATAACTCATAATAATAAACTAATAACTAAAAATAACTAACTAAACTAACTAACTAATAACTAAATAACTAAACTAAAACTAACTAGTAATTAAACCTAAACCTAAACATAATAATAATAAACTAAATAAATAACTAATAACTAATTAATAACTAGCTAATATACTAAACTAATAATAATAATAATAATAATAATAATAATAATAACTAAAATTAATAATAATAACTAATAACAAAAACTAACTAATAAAATAAATAATTAACTTATAACAAACTAAAAACTAATAACTAAAAAACTAAACTAACTAGTAATAATAAAATAATAACTAATAAAACTAAACTAATAACTAATAACTAATAACTAAAACTAATAACTAATAATAATAACTAACTAAACTAATAACTAAAAAACTAATAAACTAATAACTAATAAAATAAAAATTAAAAAAACCAATAACTATTAAAAAAACATAATGATAATAATAACTATAATAACTAACTAATAACTAAGTAACTAATAACTATAAGTAACAAATAATAACTTAAAACTAAAATTAATAATAACGAGTAAAAATTAATAAATAACTGATAATAACTAATAAAAACTAATAACTAACTAAAAAAGTTAATAAATAATAATAAAACTAATAATTAAAAATATTAATAACTAACAAATAAAATTGATAATAACTAATAATAATAATAATAATAATAACTTAACTAAATAATAAAATAATAATAACTAATAATAAAACTAACTATAACTAATAAATAACTAAAAAAACTAAACTAATAACTAATAATAAACTAACAAACTAACTAATAATAACTAATAACTAATTAATAACTAAAAAACTAATAATAACTAACTAAAAACCTAATAACTAATAATAATAACTAAACTAATAATAACTAAATAACTAAACTAATAACTAATAACTAACTAACTAATAATAAAAACTAACTAAAAACTAATAATAATAACTAAATAAAAAACTAAACTAATAACTAATAACTAATAAACTAATAAAACTAATAAAAACTAATAATAACTAATAACTAATAATAATAATAATAACTCAATAATAAAAATAAAAACTAATAATAATAAACTAATAAACTAAAAACTAAAACTAAAACCTAAAAAAACTAATAAATAATAAACCTTATAATAACTAATAAAAAACTAACCTAAAAATTAACTAATAGCTAACCAACTATTAATAAACTAAAAAACTATCTAATAATAATAATAATTAATGAAAACAAAAAACCTAAACTAATAAACTACTAACTAATAATAAACAACTAATAAACTAAACCTAAAAACTAAAAACTAATAAAACTAATAACTAAAACTAATTAATAACTAATAAAAACCAATAAATAACTAAAAATAAAAACTAATAAAACTATAAAACCAAAAAACTAAATAAATTAATAATAAAAGCTAAACTAATAAACTAATAAACTAGTAACTAATAAACTAATAAACTAGTAACTAAAATAATAACTAATAAACTAATAAAACTATAAAACCAAAAAACTAATAAACTAAATAAACTAATAATAAAAACTAAACTAATAACTAATAATAACTAATAATAACTAACTAATAACTAAACAAATAAAACTAGCTAACTAATAACTAACTAACTAAAAACCTAACTAATGAACCTAAACTAATAACTAAACTAATAACTAACTAATTAAATAATAAATAAACTAAACCTAATAGTAATACCTAAAAATTAATAATAATTAAACTAATAACTAACTAAAAACTAATTAATAAAAATTAATAAACTAACTAATAATAAAAATAACTAACTAATAAACTTATTATTAAACTAATAACGAAAAACTAATAATAACTAAGCAAACTAATAATAATAATAACTAAAAAACTAACTAAAACTAACTAACTAACTAAACTTATAATTAAAAAACTAATAACTAACTAAAAACAAATAACTAAACTTATAAAACTAATAAACTAATAACTAATAATAATTAAAAATAAATAACTATACTAATAATGAAATAATAACCTAAACTAACTAAAAATTAATAAAAACTAAAAAAATAAAACTAATAACTAATAAAAAACTAAATAACTAAACTAATAAACTGAACTAATAACTAATAAAATTAACTAATAACTAATAATAATAACTAATAACTAATAATAATTAATAACTAACTAATAATAACTAATAAGCTAATAATAAATAAAACCAACTAACTAATAATAAAAATTAATAAAACTAATAAATAACTAAACTAAGAACTAAACATAAACTAATAAAACTAATAATAAAAAACTAATAAAATAATAAACTAAACCTAATAATAATTAGTAAAAAATAATAACTAATAATAACAAATAATAAACTAATAATTAATAATAACTAATAATAACTAAAAACTAACTAACTAAAACTAATAATTAATAAAACTAAACTAATAAACTAATAACTAAACTAACTAATAATAACTAATAAAACTTAAACTAATAAATAACTAAACTAATAACTAACTAAAATAAACTAAACTAAAATAAACTAAACTAATAACTAACTAAAAACCTAAAAACTAAACTATAACTAATAACTAATAATAACTAATAATAACTACCTAAAACCTAAATAACTAATAACTAATAAAACTAATAAATAAATAACTAATCTAAAAAAATCTAATAAATTAATAAGCTAAACTAAATAATAATAACTAATAACTAACTAATAATAAATACTAACTAACTAATAAAACTAACTAACTAATAACTAACTAATAACTAATAAACTAATAAACTAACTAATAAATAACTAAACTAATAAAAAACTAGTAACTAATAACAACTAATAATAACTAACTAAAACTAATTAATAAATAAAACTAATAACTAACTAATAAAACTAATAACTAAATAACTAATAAAACTAAATAAACTAATAACTAATAAATAACTAACTAATAAATAACTAAACTAATAATAATAACTAAACTAAAACCTAATAAAACTAATAACTAATAACTAAACCTAAAACTAAAACTAATAAACCTAATAATAAAACTAATAACTAAACTAATAATAATAATAAATAATAATTAACTAAAAGTAATAAACAAACTAAACTAATAACTAACTAATATACTAAAACCAAATAAACAAATAAGAAAACTAAAAACTAACTAATAACTATACCTAATAACTAATAAATTAAATAACTAAAAACTAATAAACTAAACTACTAAATTAATAAGCTAAAACTAAAGAAAAAACTAATAACTAATAAATAAATTTAAACCTAAAATAAATAATAATAAACTAACTAACTAAAAACTAATAAATAAACTAACTAATAATAATAATAAACTAATAAATAATAAAACTAAAAAATTAATAATAAAACTAAACCTAATAAACTAATAATAACAACTAATAACTAATAATAACTAATAATAAGAACTAACTAAAAACTAATATCTAATAATAATAACTAAACTAACAACTAACTAATAACTTAAACTAATAATAAAACTAATAATAGTAACTGATAAAACTAACTAAACTAAACTAAAAAACCTAATAACTAAAGACCTAAACCTAATAATAACTAATAACTAAACTAATAACTAAACTAAATAATTAAATTAAAAAACTAACTAATAACTAAACAAATAAAACTAAACTGATAATAACTAACTAAATAATAAAAAAGCAAACAAATAACTAATAACTAAAAAACTAATAATAAATAATAATTAAAACTAATAACTAAAACTAACTAACTAACTAATAACTAATAACTAATAAGAAATAACTAATAATAACTAATAAACTAAATTAATAACTAACTAATAACTTAATAAAACTAAATTAATAACTAAACTAATAACTAATAATAAATAATAACTGAATTAAATAACTAAAACTAATACTAACTAATAATAACTAAATGAAAACTAATAAACTAATAATAACTAAAAACTAACTAGATAATAATAAACTAAGCTAAAACTAATAACTAACTAACCAAAACATAACAACTAAGCTTAACAAATTAATGAACTAATAATAAACTAATAACTAACTAAAACTAATAATAAAACTAACTAATAATAACTAACTAATAAAAACTAATAACTAATAATAACTAACTAATAATAATGAAAACTAACTAATAACTAATAAACTAATAAAACTAATTACTAATAATAAATAACTAATAAACTAAATAAAACTAAAACTAACTAATAATAACTAATAAACTAAAATAATATAACTAAACTAACTAACTAATAATAATGACTAAATAATAATAATAATAACCAAAATAACCAATAACTAATAACTAATAAAAAATAAACTAATAAAAAACTAATAACTAATAAAACCCAATAACTAATAATAAAAAAAAACTAATAATAAATAATAAAAACTAAAAACTAATAAAATAAAACCAAATAACAAACTAATATAACAACTAATTAATAAAACTAATAATAAAAGTAAATTAATAAAACAAAAATAACTAAAATAACTAATAATAACTAATAACTAAAACTAAAAATAATAACTAACTAATAAAACTAATAACTAAAAACTAAAACTAAATAAATAACTAACTAATAACTAAAAAAGTAATAACTAAACTAATAACTAATTAAATAACTAGCTAAAAATAAAACTAACTAATAATAAACTAATAACTAATAACTAAACTAATAAACTAATAACTAAAAAATAAATTAACTAACTAAAAGTAATAATAATAAACTAACTAAAATAAACTAATAAAATTAAAGTAATAATAACTAATTAATAAACAAAAAACTAATAAAATAATAAATAAATTAAAAATTAATAAACTAACTAAAACTAAATAGGCTAAATGAATAAACTAATAATAATAATAAAACCTAACTAATAATAACTAAACTAATTAAAAACTAAAAAACTAAAAATTAAACTAACTAACTAACTAAAAGCTAATAACTAAACTAACTAATAAGTAAAAAAAAAAGAAACAAACTAACTAAAACTAATAAAATTAAACTAAAAACTAACTAATAATAACTAAACTAATAACTAACAAATAATAATTAATAATAAACTAACTAAAATAATAACTAATAAAAACTAATAAACTAAACTAACTAAAACTAAACTAACTAACTAATAAATAACTAACTAAACTAATAACTAATAACTAATAATAAAAAAAATTATAATAAAACTAAACTAACTATATAATAAAACTAATAAACTAAACTAAACCAATAATAAACTAACTAAAATTAATAAAACTAATAATTATAATTAAACTAAAAATCTAACTAATAAATAATAAACTAATAAACTAAATAACTAAATAATAATAAAATAACTAACTAAAACTAATAACTATAAATAACTAAACTAATAAACTAATAAGATAACTAAACTAACTTAAGTAAATAACCAAACTAATAAACTAATAATAAAATAAAACTAATAATAAAACTAATAAACTAATAATAACTAAACTAATAACTAAAATAAACTAAACTAATAACTAATAATAATAACTAATAACTAACGATAAAACTAAAACTAATAATAAACTAAAACTAATAATAAATTAAAACTAATAACTAACTAAAACTAAAATAAAAACTAATAACTAAAAATAAATAAAGTAATAACCAAAACTAAAAACTAATAAAAACTAATAATAACTAATAAAAACTAAACTAATAACTACTAATAAATAACTTACTTAAACTAATAATAATAACTACTAAACAAAAAAATAATAACTAATAATAAAACTAATAATTAACTAAAAAACTAAATAAATAAATAATAATAACTAACTAACTAATAAACTAATAAAAAATAATAACTAATGATAAAACTAATAACTAATAACTAAACTAAGAAAATAATAACTAAATAATAAATTAAAACCTAATAATAACTAAAAAACTAAACTAATAAACTAACAAACTAATAAAAACCTAATAACTAAACTAATAAAATAAATAATAATAATAATAATAAACTAATAACTAATAAAAACCTAATAATTAAAACTAATAAATAATAAACTAACTAATAATAATAATAAACTAACTAAACTAATAACTAAAAAAACTAAATTAATAATAATAAAGCTAAAACTAAAAACTAAATAACTAAATAACTAACTAATAACTAATAAAAAATAACTAACTAATAACTAACTAATAACTAAACTAATAACTAATAAAACTAATAGACTAATAATCATAATAAGAAAAAACTAATAACTAAAATAATAACTAAACTAATAATAATAAAATGTAATAAATAAATAAACTAATAACTAATAATAACTAAAGTAATGATAGTAAACTAAAACCTAAAATCTAAAAACAAATAATAATAATAATAATAAACTAACTAATAAAACTAAAAACTAAATCAACTAATAACTAAATAATAAAACTAACTAATAAACTAAAACTAATAATAAAACTAAAACCTAAACCTAAACTAATAAAAATAATAAGAACTAACAATAACTAATAACTAAAACTAATAATAAGCTAATAACTAATAATAAAACTAATAACTAAACTGATAACTAATTAAACTAAAACCTTAAAATTAAATAAAAAAATTAAAATAACTAAACTAATAACTAATAACTAATAAATAAACTTAAATAACTAAACTGATAACTAATAATAACTAATAAATAACTAACTAATAAAAATTTATAACTTATAATAACTAAAAAAACTAAATTAAAAACTAATAGTAATAACTAACTAAAACTAATAACTAATAACTAAACTAATAACTTATAATAAAACTAAAAAACTAACTAATTAATAAAACTAAGTAACTAATTAACTAATAACTAATAAAAACTAATAACTAACCAAAAAACTAACTAAACTAATAAAACTAATAACTAATAATAATAATAATTAATAACTAACTAAAAACTAATAATAATAAAATAATAAATAATAAAACCAATAATAAACTAATAAACTAATAAACTAATAAGTAATAACTAAACTAACTAATAAATAACTAATAAAACTATAATAACTAAATAACTAAACTAATAATAAACCAATAACTAAATAAATAACTAAACTAATAATTAATAAAACTAAAAACTAACTAACTAATAAAACTAAAAAACTAAACTAAACTAATAAACTAATAACTAATAACTAATAAATAAAATAAAATATCTAAACTAACTAATAATTAATAATAAAACTAAACTAACTAATATCTAATAACTAAACTAACACTTAAAAAATCTAAATAATAACTAAACTAATAACTAACTAATAACTAAAACTAATGATGACCTAAAACTAAACTAAAAACTAAACCTAATAACTAATAAACCTAATAATAACTAATAACTAGCTAAAAATAAAAAAAACTAACTAAAATAAATTAATAAACTAAATAACTAAAATAAAAATTAAACTAATAACTAATAAAATTAAATAAACTAATAACTAATAAAACTAACTAATAACTAACTAAACTAATAAACTAATAATAAACTAATAAAACTAATAATAAATAAAAAAGCCAAATAAAATAAATAAAACAAATAAAACTAATAAGTAACTAGTAAAACCTAATAAATAATAACTAAAAACTAATAACTAAAATAATAACTAATAATAATAATAACTAATAACTAATAATAATAATAAAATAATAATAATAAAACTAAATAACTAACTAATAATAACTAAACTAAACCTAAATTAACTAAATAATAACTAAATAACTAAACTAATAATAAAACTAATAACTAAATAAAAATAAAAAATAAAAACTAAAATTAATAACTAATAACTAATAATAAACTAAAAACTAATAATAATTAACTAATAACTAATAACTAACTAATAAATAAAACCTAATAAACTAAAAACTAACTAAACTAATAACTAATAAAAACTATCTAATAACTAATGATAATTAAATAATAATATCTAAAAACTAATAAAACTAACTAATAATAAAACTATTAAATAATAACTAACTAATAACTAATAATTAATAATAATAATAATAATAATAATAATAATAATAATAATTACTAATAACTAATAATTAAACTAAAACTAACATAATAACGAATAATAATAACTAATAACCAAAATAATAATAACTAATCCAAAAAAATACTAAACTAACTAATAAATAAACCAATAAAACCAAATAACTAATAAACCAAATAACCACAACTAATAATCATAATTAATAACTAATAACTAATAACTAAATAACTAATAAACTAATAAAATAACTAAACTAATAACTAATAAATAATAAAACTAATAACTAACTAACTAATAAATAATAAAAACTAATAACTAGAAATAATAACTAATAATTAAACTAATAATAACAAATAAATAAACTAACTAACTAAACTATTAACTATTAATAATAACTAAACTAATAACTAATAATAAACAATGAAACTATTAAAATAATAAATTTATAATAACAAATAATAAAATAATAAAACTAACTAAACTAAATTAATAACTAATAATTAAACTAATAAACTAATAATTAATAACTAAAATAACTAAACTAATAACTAATAAACTAATAAAAAACTAAATAATAAACTAACTAATAAACTAAAACTAAACTAATAACCAATAACTAACTAATAACTAATAATAACTAATAATAACTAACTAAATAAATAATAAAATAACTAAACTAAAACTAATAATAATAAACTAAATAATAAAATTAATAAACTAATAAATAATAACTAACTAACTAATAAACTAATAATTAATAAAACCTAATAAAGTAATAATAAAACTAAAACCTAAAACTAAATAACTAATAATAGTAATAATATAATTAATAATAATAATGACTAAACTAATTAACTAATAATTAAAACTAAATAAACTAATAATAAATAACTAACTAATAATAAATAATAAATAATAAACTAAATAACTAAACTAAAACTAATAACTAATAAATAAATTAATAATAACTAAAAAAACTAATTAACTAACAAACTGATAACTAATAAAACTAATAAACTAATCATAATCAACAAACTAATAACTAATAATAATAACTTAAAATAAACTAATAAACTAAATAAAAAAACTAACTAACTAATAATAAACTAATAAACTAAATAATAAAACTAACTAACTAATAATAAATAATAACTAATAATTAACAAATAATAATAAAATAACTAAACTAACAACTAACAAATAATAATAAACTAAAACTAAATAACTATAACTAAACTAATAAACTAATAACTAATAACTAATAATAAAACTAAAACTAAACTAATAATAAATAATTAATAATAACTAATAAACTAACTAATAATAATAACTAATAACTAATAAAATTAACTAAACTAACTAAACTAATAACTAAATAACTAAATTAATAAATTAATTAAAACTAATAATAAATAATTACTAATAAAACTAATAACTAAACTAGTAATTAATAAATAAACTAATAAAATAAGTAAAAGTAAACCAAATAATAAAACTAAAATAACTAATAACTAAACTAAATAACTAATAATAATTAAACTAATAAAATAAAAAAACTAATAACTAACTAATAATTAAATAATAAACTAAAAAACTAATAATAATAATTAATAAACTAAAATAAAATTAATAAAAAAACTAAACTAAAAACTAACTAACTAATAATAATAACCTAACTAACTAATAACTAAAAACTAAACTAATAATTAACTAAATAATTAATAAAACTAAAAAAATATAACTAATAATAATAACTAAACTAACTAAACTAAATAACTAATAATTAATAATAACAATAACTAAATAATTAATTAAAAATCTAAACTAAATAAGTAAAATTAATAATAACGAAAATAACTAACTAATAATAACTAAACTAATAACTAATCTAATAATAAATAATAGCTAAATAATAAAACTAAACTAATAACTAAAAACCTATAATAACGAAACTAATAACTAACTAATAAATAAACTAAATAATAACCAAACTAATAACTAATAATAAACTAAATAACATAATGACTAGCTAATAACTAATAACTAAACTAATAATAAAACCTAATTATAAAACTAATAAACTAAACTAGTAAATAAACTAACTAATTATTAATAACTAAAACTAAACTAATAAAACCTAATAAAACTAATAAAATAACTAACTAAACTAATAATAACTAAATAACTAACTAATAATAAACTAACTAACTAAATAACTAAAATAATTAACAAATCACTAATAACTAAACTATAAACTAAACTAAACCTAGTAACTAAATAATAACTAACTAAATATAAACTAATAATAAACTAAATCCTAATAACTAATAACTAAACTAATAATAACTAATATAACTAATAACTAAAAATAACTAAACTAATAACTAATAACTAATAAAATAACTAATTAATAATAACTAATAAACTAATAACTAATTAATTAATAAAATTAAATAACTAACTAACAACTAAAAATTAACTAATAAACTATAACTAATAAATAAACCTAAAAATAAAATTAAACTAACAACTGAAAAACTAAACTAAATAACCATAATAAACTAATAACTAAACTAATAAACTAATAACTAAAACTAATTAATAATAAACCTAATAAACTAAAAAAATAACTAACTAAACCTAAAACTAATAAACAAATAACTAAACTAATAAAACTAATAAAACTAACTAAAAACTAAACTAAAAACTAACTAACTAATAACTAATAAACTAACTAATAACTAACTAAAAAACTAATAATAACTAATAACTAACTAACTAACCTAATAAAAACTAAAAACTAATAACTAATAAACTAATAAAACTAATAACTAATAATAAAACCAATAATAAAAAAACTTAATAATAATAACTAACTAACACTAATCAAAACAAAATTAATAATAATTAAAATAATAAATTAATAACCTAATAAAACTAAATAGCTAAAACTAATAATAACTAATAACTAATAATAAAACTAACTAACTAACTAACTAATAACATAAAACTAAAAAGAAATAACTAACTAATAACAAAATTAATAAGTAAAAACTAAAAGTAATAAACTAATAACTAATAACTAAACTAACTAAAAACTAATAATAAACTAATAAACTGATAAACTAATAATAAATAATAAAACTAAAAAATTAAATAACAAAAATAATAACTAATAATAACTAAACTAAAAACTAAATAACTAACTAAACTAGAAACTAATAACTAAGAAATAAACTAATAACTAATAAAAACTAACTAACTAAATAAATAACTAATAATAACTATAACTAAATAACTAAACTAATAGACTAATAAAATAAAAAACTAACTAATAACAAATAATAAAAACTAAACAAAAAAACTAATAATAACTAAACTAATAACTAATAATAACTAATAAAACTAACTAAACTAATAACTAATAACTAACTAATAATAACTAACTAAATCAAATAACTAATAATAATTTAAACTAATAACTAATAAAAACTAAAACTAATAAACTAAACTAATAAAAATAATTAATAATAAATAACTAAACTAATAACTAACTAATAACTAACAAAAAACTAAACTAAATAACTAACTAAAATTAACTAAACTAATAACTAACGAATATCTAAACTAAAAACTAACCAATAACTAAACTAATAACTAAATAATAACTAAACTAAATAATTAGAAAATAAAAACTAATAACTATTAAAAATAACTAAACTAAGCTAATAAAATAATAACTAACTAATAATAATAATAAAACTTAAATTAACTTATAACTAATAAACTATTGACTAATACAAAATCTAATAATAACTAATAAACTAAATAACTAACTAACTAACTAATAATAATAATAACTAAACTAATAAACTAATAACTAATAATAACTAATTAAATAAACTAACCAAATAATAATAAACTAATAAAACTAATAAACTAATAATAACTAACTAACTAATAATAATAACTAAATAACTATCTAAAACTAATAAAAACTAAACCTAATAAACTAATAAACTAATAAACTAATAACTAATAACTAATAAAACTAATAACAAAACTAATAAATAATAAAGAAATAACTAATAAAGTAATAACTAATAATTAAAGTAATAAAACTAACTAACTAATAACTAACTAATAAACTAACTAATAACTAAAAACTAATAAACTAATAACCAAACTAAAAAACTAAAACTAACTAATAATAACCAAACTAACTAATAACTAACTAATAACTAAACTAACTAAACTAATAAACTAATAATAACCAAGTAACTAATAGCTAAACTAATAAACTAATAACTAAGTAATAACCTAACAAAACTAATAAAAAATAGCTAAACTAATAACTAATAACTAATATACTAGTAAAATAACTAAACTAATAATAGTAAAACTAAATGAAATAAACTAAATAATAATAATTATTATAAAAACTAAACTAATAACTAATAATAACTAAACTAAATAACTAATAATTAAAACTAAACTAATAAACTAATAAAACTAGCAAACTAATAACTAATAAACTAACTAATAACTAAAAACTAATAAACTAATAACTAAACTAAAATATAACTAACTAATAATAACTAATAAAACTAATAATAACTAAACTAACTAATAATAATAGTAATGATAACTAATAATTAATAATAACTAACTAATAATATAACCTTATAACTAATAACTAACTAAACTAATAATAAAACTAACTAATAAACTAATAATAACTAAATAACTAATAATAATAACTAACTAAAAAATAACTAATAGCTAACTAATAAAAAATAACTAATAACTAACTAATAAATAATAAATAATAACTAATAACTAATAATAATTATTATAATAAACGAAAAACTAAAAACTAATAATAATTAACTAATCATAATAAAATTAATAAAGAAATTAATAATTAACTAATAATAATAAAATTAAAGTAATAACTAACTAACTAACAAATAACTAAATAACTACACTAATTAAATAACTAATAATAATAAAACTAATAATAACTAAACTAAAAACTAACTAACTTTTAATAACTAAAACAAATAAAACTAAAATCTAAACTAATAATAACTAAATAATACTAATAATTAACTAATAATAATAATAACTAAACTAATAACTAATAAAATTAATTAATAAATAACTAATAAAATAACTAAACTAATAACTAATAATAACTAACTAGCTAATAAACTAATAATAAACTAATAACTAATAACTAATAATAATAAACTAAATAAACTAATAATAACTAATTAATAAACTAAATAACTAACTAAGAACTAATAAACTAATAAAACTAATAAACTAATAATAATAACTAAACTAATAACTAAGACAAACAAACTAACTAAAATAATAACTAATAAAACTAACTAAAACTAAAAACTAAACTAATAACTAAACCTAATAACTAATAACTATTTAATAAACTATTAACTAACTAAAAATAACTAAACTAATAAACTAATAACTAAAACTAACTAATAACTAAACTAATAATTAATCAAAATAACTAATAACTAAAACCTAATAACTAAATAACTAACTAATAATAACTAAACTAAAACTAACTAAACTAATAAACTAATAAGTAATACTACTAAATAATAACTAATAATAACAAATAAATAAACTAACTAACTAAACTAAAAACCTAATAACTAAAACTAAATAAATAAACTAATAACTATCAAAACTAATAAAACTAATAATAATAAATAAATTAATAAATAAACTTAAATAACTAAACTAACTAATAACTAAACTAAAAAATTAAAACTAAATAAACTAACTAATTAATAACTAATAACTAATAAGTAATTAAAATAATAAAGTAATAACTAATAAAAACTAATACCTAGTAATAATAAATACTATTAAAAAAATAAAACTAACTAACTAATAACTAACTAATAATAATAAAACTAATAACTAAATAACTAATAAACTAATAAAATAAAAATAAATTAATAAACTAATAACTAAATAAAACCAATAATTAATAAACTAAATAAAACTAATAGCCTAACTAATAAATAACTAAACTAATAACTAATAACTAAAACTAATAATAACAAACAAATTAAACTAACTAATAACTAATAAACTAAACTTAATAACTAATAATAACTAAGCTAATAACTAATAAACTAAATAGCTAACTAATAAACTAATAACTAATAACTAAACCTAATAACTAATAACAAAACTAATAACTAAAACTAATAACTAAAAATAATAACTAATAAACTAATAAATAATAAAACTAACTAACTAATAATAAACTAACTAACTAATAAAACTAAAAACTAAAATTAATAATAATAATAACTAATAATTAAACTAATAACTAACTAATAATACTAAGAAACTAAAAAACTAAAAATTAAACTAATAATGACTAGCTAAACTAAACTAAAAACTAATAACTAACTAAACTAATGAACTAAACTAAAAAGTAATAATAAATAAAATTAATAACTAATAATAAAAAACTAAATAACTAAATAACTAAACTAGCTAAATAACTAAATAACTAACTAAATAACTAAACTAACTAAATAACTAAATAACTAACTAAAAACCTAAACTAATAACTAATAATAATAACTAATAACTAATAAATAATAATAATAAAATAAACTAATAAAAAATAACTAACTAAAACTAATAACTAATAATAACTAAACTAACTAAGTAATAAATAACTAATAACTAACTAATAGCTATTAGTTTATTTTATAATTAGTTAGTTATCCCCTAACATATTTTAGATAGTATAAGGATGTTTTTTTGGCAAGAGTTGTGACTCAATATGATGCCAAAAGTTTGCATTAAAAGAAAAAAATTATTGAAGGTCTTCCAAACCTTTTTGCTGAAAAGGTTAAGGCCAATATTCAATTATTTGATGGTTCAATTCCTTATGAAGATCGTACCTATGGTAATCTTATTTCAGCCTATATTAAAACTAGTTCAACTATTTGTTCCAATATAAAACTTAAGGAATATTTGAAAAGAGAACACCTTCTTGAAAGGAGACAACTCGGAGAATTTTGTGAACAATTCACCTACAAACCTCAGGTAAGTTCTTCTTACACCAGAAGAAAAGGTAAAAATAAAACAAAATTTATACATAGACAAAATAAATCAAAACAAAGATCAAACGATATGAAAACCTCTAGGTCTAAACCTAAAGGAAAAATGGAAATTAAATGCTATAAATGTGGTTGTATGGGTCACTTTGCTAAACACCTAAATAATCACTAATAAACTAAAAACCTAAATAACTAAACTAATAAAACTAATAACTAATAACTAACTAATAAAAACTAAAACTAATAAACTAATAACTAATAAGCTAACAATTAATAATTAATTAAAAACTAATAACTAAACTAAAAAACTAAATAATAACTAATAAACTAATAAACTAAAAACTAATAATAAAACTAATAATTAAAATAACTAAACTAATAAACAATAACTAATAAATAAATAACTAATAATTAATAACTAATAAACTAATAACAAATAATAACTAAACCCTAAAAACATAAAAACCTAAACCAAAACTAAATAAAACCTAAAAAAATAAATAAATAAACCTAAACCTAAATAAAATAAAAAGCTCAATTAAAACATAAAAAATAAAACCTAAACTAAAAGGTAAACTAAATAAACCTAAGCCTACCGATTTACTTAATTTAAATAATAATAATAATAAATAACTCTAACCCTAAACCCTAAACCTTAAACCCTAAAAATACTAAAAACCTTAAACCCTAACTCTTAAATCCTAAATCCTAAACCCTAAACCCTAAACACTAAACCCTAAAACTCACCTTAAACTGTAAACTCTAAACCCTAAACCCTAAACACTAAACCATGAAGCCCACAACTCTAAACCCTAAACCCTAAAAACATAAAAACCTAAACCTAAACTAAACAAGACCTAAAAATAAAATAAATAAAAAATCTAAAACTAAATAAAATAACAAAATAAATAAAAATAAAAACTTAAACTAAAACCTAAACATAAACCTAGAAATAAAATAAATTTAAAAATAATAACAAAAATAAATTAAATAAAATAAAATCCTAAACTAAACTAAAAATAAAATAAACCCAAAAATAAAAAACCTAAATAAAATAAAAACTAAACAGAAAATAAAAATTAAATAAACCTAAAATAAAATAAAATTAAAAATAATAAAAACCTAAATCTAAAAAATAAACCTAAAAATAAAACTTAATAATAAATAAAAAAGATAACCTAAACCCTAAACTAAAAATAACTAAACTTAAAATAAATATAAAATAAATTAAATAAAATAAACGTAAACCAAAACTAAAATAACCCTAAAGCCTACACCATAAATCGTAAACTAACCGTAAACCCTAAAAGCTTAAAATTCTAAACCTAAATGAAATAAAACCTAAAAATAAAATAAATGAATAAACCTAAACCTAAATAAAATAGAATAATAAGATAAAATAAAAACCTAAACTAATAACCTAAATCTAAATTTAAAAATAAAATAAAATAAAATAATAAAAACTAAACTAAAATAAAAATATTAAAAAACTAAACTAAGCTATAAAAATAAAATAAACCTAAAAATAAAAAACTTAAATAAAATAAAAACTAGGCCTAAAATAAAAATAAAATACACCTAAAATAAAATAAAATAAAAACTAAATAAAAACTAAAACTAAACTTAAAATAAACTAAACCTAAAACTGAACCTAAACTAAATATAATAAAATAAACTAAAAATAAACATAAGCCTAAATTAAAAAATAAAACCTAAAAATAAACCTAAAATAAAAACTTAAAACCTAAACCTAAAAAAAATGAAAACCTAAACCTAAAAAAAATAAAAATAAAAAATAAAACTTAAACAAAAAATAAAATAAAAATAAAATTAAACTGAAAAATAAACCTAAACCTAAATCTAAATCTAAAATAATAAACCTAAATTGAAAAAGATAAACCTAAAATAAATAAATTAAACTAAATAAAAATAAAATAAACTTAAATATAAATAAAATATAAAATAAACTAAAATAAATAATAAATAAACTAAATAAACTAAATTTAAAAAAATAAAAAAATTTAAAAAGAAACCCTAACCCTAAACTCTTAAAAACCCTAAACCCTAAATCCTAAACACTAAACCTTAAACCCTAAATAATAATAACTAATAAACTAATAAACTAATAACTAATAATAATAAATAACTATTAACTAATAACTAATAAAAACTAATAAAAACTAGCAAACTAATAAGTAATAAAACTAATAATAACTAATAATAACCTAAACTAATAAAAAAACAAAAACTAATAAACTAATAAACTAAACTAATAACTAATAACTAAAACTAAAATAATAATAAAACTAATAATAACATAACTAATAACTAATAATAATAACTGAGAAATAAATAATAATAATAAACTAAAAACTAAAACTAAACACTAAAACCTAATAAACCTAATAAAACTAATGAACTAATAACTAAACTAATAATAACTAATAATTAACTAATAATAACTAATAATTAACTAATTAATAATTAATAAACCTAAATAATAAATAACTAACTAATAAAACTAATTAATAAACTAATAAACTAAAAAACTAAAACTAAAACTAATAACTAAAAATAATAAAATTAATAATTAATAATAACTAATAATATCTAAAAACCTAACTAAAACTAACTAATAAATTAAATAACTAATAACTAATAATAATTAATAACTAACTAATAAATAATAAATAATAATAATAGTGAAATAATATAACTAAAAACTAAACGTAACTAATAATAATTAAAACTAACTAAACTAATAACTAATAATAATAAAAATAATAATAACTAATAACTAATAAAACAAAATTAATAACTAATAACTAATAATAATAAAAATAATAAACTAATAATGATAAACTAATAAAACTAACAAAACATAACTAATAGAAACTAACTAAAATAACTAAATAAAATAACAACTAAATAACTGAAAATAACTAAATAAACTAAAAAACTAAATAATAAATAATAACTAAAAAATAATAAAAAAATAACTAACTAAACTAATAACTAATAAAAAATGAAACTAAAAAGCTAATAATAACTAATAAAACTAAAACTAATAACAAAATTAACTAATAATAACTAATAATAAGTAACTAATAATAATAATAAACTAATAAAACTAACACTAAACCTAATAAATAACTAATAAAACTAAAAACCTAATAAAACTAATAACTAATAATAAATGACAAAAACTAATAACAAATAAACTAATAATACACTAAAACTAATAAAACCTAATAACTAATAAAACTAATAAAAATAGCTAATAATAAAAAAAATATTAAAACTAATAAATAAGACAAATAATAATAACTAAACTAACTAACTGATAAACTAATAATAAAAAAACTAACTAATAATAACTAATAACTAACTAATAACAAATAACTAAAACTAAAAAACTAATAAACTAAAACTAAATAACTAACTAAACTAATAACTAATAATAACTAAACTAATAAACTAAATAACTAATAACTAATAATAATAATTAATAATAAATAAATAATAAATTAATAATTAAAAAAATCTAATAAACTAATAATAACTAAATGAATAATAATAAATATAATAACAACTAAAACTAATAATAATAATGACTAATAATTAATATAATAAACTAATAACTAACTAATAATAACTAATAAATAACTAATAACTAATAAAACTAAACTAAACTAACTAAATAATAACTAAAAATAAACTAATAACTAAGAATAAAACTAAATAACTAATAAATACAACTAAATAACTCAATAAACCAATAAAACTAAACTATTAAAAAAATAATAAAATAACTAACTAACTAATAAAACTAAAACTAATAAACAATAAAAACTAATCACCTAATAACAACTAAAAAATAAATAAAACTAATAATCTAAAACTAATAACTAACTAAACTAATAACTAATAATATCTAATAAATAATAATAAAAACTAAAAAATTAATAAAACTAAAATAAATAAACTAATAATAAAATAACTAATAACTAAACTAATTAAAAACTAACTAAACTAAAAACTAAACTAAAACCTAAATAATTAATAAAAAATTATAAAACCTAATAAACTAAACTAATAAACTAATAACTAAAATAATAAACTAATAACTAATAATAATAATAATAAAAACAAACTAATAACTAAAAAAATAACTAATAAACTAATAAACTAACAAAAACTAACTAATGACTAATAACTAATAACTAAAAACCTAATACTAATAATAATAATAATAATAATAATAATAATAATAAAAAACTAATAATAAAAAATTAATAAAAACTTTATTAAATGATGGTGATAGAAATACAAGGTATTTCCATGCTCTTTTCAAAAAAAAAAAAGAAAGCCTTAAACTCTATTAAAAAATCAAAAATGATAACGGCAGCTGGATCACTGACAATAATGATATTAAAGATTCTGTCATACAACATTTTAAAAACTTATTAAACAACAACCCTTCCTTAGAAGCCCTCTCCAACACACACTTGATTTCTTCAATGATTACTAATGATGACAACCACTTGCTCGTACTCTAAACCGAGATTGGTAGTATTCTCAAAGATGAACACCGATCTGTCGCCCGGCTACATACGACTCAATTCTTTCAAGATCAAGTAGCCTATTATTAAGTTTGACCTTGTTGATGCTGTTATTGATTTTTTTGATGGCAACCCCTTACCTAGATATTTTTTTAGCACTTCCATTGTTCTCATTCCCAAAATTAATAATTCTGAAGCTTGGGGCGATTTCAAACCTATCAGCCTTTCCACCTTCTTTCATAAACTCATTGCTAAATTAATTGCTAATAGAATTAGTCCAGCGCTAAAATTATTTCCCCAACCAAACTAGCTTAAAAGGTAGAGCTATATTTGATAACATACTTCTAGCCCAAGAGCTGATTCATGACATTGACGTTCCTATCAGAGGTGGCAACATCCTTTTGAAACTGGACATCTCTAAAGCTTTTGACAACCTTTCTTGGGATTTCCTCTTTCAAATTCTTCATTTGCTTGGGTTTTCTGACAATTTTACCTGCCTCATCAAAAATTGTATTACCAATGTTTGGTTCTCCGTTATCATGAATGGTGAGTCCCTTGGTTTTTTCCCTTCAATGCATGGCTTGAGACAAGGTGATCTCCTTTCACCCTCTCTTTTTATTATTGCTGTTGAATATCTTTCGAGGAGCCTAAATGATCTTTTCTATAATAACCCTAGCATGTTTTTTAGAACTCAAGCTGGTCTTCCAGTCTCTCATCTTAATTTTGCTGAAGACTTTATAATCTTTTGCAATGCCTCTATTCTTCATATTAAAACTATTAAGAATATTTTAAATAAATTTGGCAACAAAAGTGGTCTTTTTCCTAACGAAGGCAAAAGTTGTTTCATTTCTTCCTCTAAAATCCCTAGTAATAGGATCAACCAAATCTTGAAAATTATTAATTTCCAGCAACAATAACTTCCTATTAAATATCTTAGTGCTCCACTTTTTAAAGGTCAGAAAAGATCTCATTTTTTTGACGAGTTAATCCAAAAAATATCTAATAAAATTTCTGCTTGGGAATTCAATTTACTCTCATTTGGTGGTAGGATCACTTTAATTAAGAGCACCCTTAACTCCATGCCTTTATATCTCATTCAAACCATTGGACCAATTCTACCATTAAATTGAGCGCCTCCTTAACAAATTTTCACGGGTTCTAACAATTCCTCTAAAAGAATGCACTGGACCTCTTGGTATAAAAGCTGTGGCACTCTTGCTGAAGGTGGTCTTGGATGTAAGCCTATCAAGGAAGCTATCACTGCTTTTTCCTATAAACTTTGGTAAAATTTTAGGAGTAACAATAGTCTTTGGGCTAATTTCATGAATGCTAAATACTGCCAGGGTAAGCACCCTCTCATTTGCCCCTATAAAGCGGGAGACTCTCCTATTTGGAAATGACTTTGTTCTATCAAATGGGATGCCGAATCATTAATTTCTTAGGGGGTTAACTCTGGCACCTCTTTCTTTTGGCAAGATAACTGGACTAGAGGTGGGTCCATTGATTCCCTTTGCTATTAAAGTGAACTCTTTTGTGTAATAATATGTGGAACAATAGGCCGATTTTTCCCTCTTTTCTATCATTCCCTACATGATGATCCTTTTAAGCTTTCTCAAAATGGTGATTTCAACTTTAAAATGATTCATATTACATATTTCTGTGATTTTTTCAAACTTGAATAACACTACTTTTTCTATTTTGCTTGGGATGAAAATCATTATTCTTTTTTGATGAAGCCATTGCTCAAACTTTGGATGAAATGATGATATTTAACAATTTTGGTACCGCCTTCTTGAAGTTTATTTCGATAACACTACTAAAGGTCACATTAAAGTCATAACTTCTATTACTCTTATTTGGTTCATATGGATGGACAAAAATGATGCAAAACATCATGGGATTCATATGAATCACATGAGGATAATTGCTAGAATTAAAAATAAAATCCGTGACTTATTCAATGTCAATTTAATTAACTACAAACAATTCAAAGGTTGTAAATTTGTGGCCAATAAACTGGGTTTTAACTTGCCGGATCAACCCAACTGTAAAGATGACAAGATTGTTTATTGGGTAAAACCTCATGTTAATACTATTAAAATTAACACTGATGGCTCTGTCTCTCAAAATGCTTCCGTGGTGGCATTTTAAAACCCTAATGGTAAAGTCCCATGTGCTTTTGCTTACCCCTTAATAGTTGCTGTTTCCTTTTTGAGCTAATGGCAGTGTACAAAGCTCTTGAGATTTGCCTTCAAAAAGGTTGGCTCAATATTTGGATTGAGGTGGATGCCCTACTGTTGATTGATCTTTTGACTTCCACCAAAATGGGTAGTGTAGAATTGTACTATCTTCTCAAGTAGACTAGAGCTCTCCTTTCTCAACTCTATTTTAAAATCTCTCATGTATGGCTTGAGGGTAATGCATGTGTTGATTACCTTTCTAGTCTGGGTGCTAGATTGGATGGTATAAAATTCTTTGATCAACTTACTCTTCCTAAACATTTGCATGGATTGGTGAATCTGGACAATACTGGACTCCATTATCTCAGAAATTAATCCAACCTTTTGGATTGATCTGCTATATTACCTGATTAACTGCATGATCATTTTCTATTTAGTGTTGTTGTTTCTTGGGAATTTGCTGATGCATCATCCTGATATCCCTTGCTATTGGTTTAATTACCCTAGCTTTAATTGGGGGCTTACTGCTTCTGCTATTCCTACTGTTAATGTGTTGATGTTCATTTGGAATTTACTGATGCATCCTGATACCCCTTGCTGGTTATTTGCTGATCTCTATGGCATCTGCTGTTGGTTTAACTCTCCCAACCTTAAATGGGGCTTTACTGCTTCTGCTGCTTCCACTTTTAATGGTAAGGTGTTTCCTGTTTGCTGGAGGGAGATGTATTACTTTATGCTTTATTTTCTGCTTTATTTTTTGATCAACAGGGACAGACCTCTTGCCATCAATATTTTGATTATGGATGCTACTATTTCTGTTTCTCATTTTATGATTAAAGCTGTATTCTTCCTCCTTTCCCCTTTCTAGAATTATATTATGGGGCACTTGTCTCAATGTTTAAATGCTATACTTCTATATAACCTTATGGCTAGCCCTAATTTATCTGTTAATCTTCTCCTTATTATGGTTGTGGCCCCTCCTATGTTCCATAACCTTACCTCCACAACCTGTAAGGAGAGGAATTGCAATATCTTTGCTATTATAACTTCTTTTCTATAGGATTGGAATTATTTCTTGATTTCCATCTAGTCTGTTATTACTGATGTTGTGGGATTAGCTGATGGCCTGATATTATGTTTCTTGATGGATCTTAAAGATGGCTTTCCTTTGGACCAATTTATAACTGATGTTGTAACATTATTTTTTACTGGCTTTACTTATGGTGGGTGCAATATCTGTTTTGATGTTTTAATTGCTGGCTGTTGGATTTCTAGGCCTTTTGTCCCGGAGAGGTCGCTCTTTTGGTTTTTCGATTGTATTTTCTAACCTCATCTTCCCAACCTAAGGAGGAGAGCGCAATACCCTTGTTATTATTATTGTCTCTTTGTAGGATTGGACTACTTAATGATTTCCTTCGCCTATTTTTTTTAGATGGATGGTAATTAACGCTCTCCTTTGTCTTGAAGGATCTCATTGATGGTTTACTTTTGAACCCTTTCTGTGGCTATGTTGCCCCACTGTTCTTTTTTGGCTTATCTTATGGTTGGTGCAATAATTGTAGTGTTGTTTTATTTCTTGGCTATTGGATTATCGGGTCCATTATCCAGTAGGCTACCTTTGTGGATGGTGGCTGTTTATTGCTTGTTGTTTTTTGATTGTTTCTGTAGGTTTGGAATTACTTCCTATTTGTTGCCTTTGTTTATTTGCAACCATGTCGCACCGATCACCGATGTTTGAAGTCTACTTAATCTGCTGCTATTTTTTCCCTATTGGTTCTGTTAGAATTGTGCAGATCACTGTGATTATGCTATTGCCTAATTGGATATTAACCTATGCACTATTTACTCTGAATGGGTAGATTTTGGCCGCCTTGTTGGTAATCGCCTTGGTTGTTGGCTAAACCTGGATTAATGCTCAACAAGTCGCTCGGGTTTTGGGATCTTATCACCAGCAGGCCTCTTTTGAGGTTTTTGGCTACATGGCAGGTTTTGCTTTTCTACTTATTATTGTTATTTGCAATAGGGCTGCAGCTGATCATCACATGTTTGAGGCCTATCTAAACTGCTGCTGTATTTTCCATCTTGGTTCAGCTAGACTTGGCTAGACCACTTCATTATCTACATGGAATTTATCTTATGCATTGTCTATTTTGAATGGGTGCTTTTATGGCCAACTTGCTATTTTTTCCTATCTTGGTTGTTGGCTGAACTGGATCATTGGGTTTTATGCAAAGTCGCCATGGGGCTATCTATCATGCTCAGCAGGGTGCTTTTGGAGTTGTTTTGCTAATTGATTTTGTGAACCCCATCTTCCTAACCTGTCAGGAGAGAAACTGTAATTTTTTGGTTATTTTTATTATCTCTTTGTAGGATTGGTCTTACTTTATGGTTTCTTTCCAATCTATTTTTCTAGAGGATTTTGGTTTAGCTGCAAGCCTACTCATCTTTACCTTGAAGGATTTCAATGTTGACTATCTTTTGAACCCATTTTGTTTCTTTTTTGCATCTCTGCTTTTCACTAGCTTATCATATGGTGGGTGCAATAATTGTATTGTTGTTTTCATTGTTGGCTGTTGGATTTTCAAGTCCTATGTCCAGCAGGCTATCTTTGTGGTTGTTGGCTGTTTGTTGCTTATTGCTTTTCTGAATGTTTTTTTTGATTGCAACCAAGCTGCTGCTGATCACCTGATGTTTGAGATCTACTTAACCTGCTACTATTTTCTTCCTCTTGGTTCTATTAGATTTATGCAGATCACTGAGATTATGCTTTTGCCTAATTTGATTTTCACATATGCATTGTTTACTCTGAATGGGTGGATTTATGGCCAGCTTGCTGGCTATTATTGTCTTGGTTGTAGGCTAAACTGGATTACGCCGCCAGTGATTTTGGGATTGTCTCTCTAATTATCTTTACTTGGAGTTGTTTGTGGTGGGGAGCAGCTTATTACCTGTGCCTTATGGTTCATCTAATCTGCTATTGCATTCCCATCTCCTCTCTGATAGACTTCTGCAATTCATGTGGTAATTTTGGGTTGGGAGATGCTGCTTTTCCTTACACTTGCTGGTTACTAACTTCTGTAACACGGAGGTCTTTCTATTGGTCTTTTATGCTTCTTACCTCTGCCTGGCCTTTTCTGCTATTTTCCTGTGGTGGGTCTTCATGCTGATCTAATTAAACCCTTGGACCTGATTAAAAATATGGTAGACCTGACAATGATGGTTCACTTTCATTTATGTTAGGACTCTCATGACATGGTGCCTAATATGATGACATTTACTGCATGGGATCCCTTACCCATTCTCGCTCTTCTCGCTTTCTATTCAAGATAGGGTTTTGCTTTGGTTTGCAGGTACTAAGGGCCAAAAGACTTTCAATAAATGGTTTCTATATAGGTTTGTTGGCTATGATGGCTGTGATGATTTCACTCATTTTGGTTTGGTAGTAGCTCTTGTGATGTAACCCTTCACGCTAAAGTATGGATGCTCATATTTGCCACAACTTGTGGTGAGCTGAGCCTTCTCTATCACACTTCCTTATTATCTTTTTTAGTTTATGCTGCTTTCATTTTTCACTCTGTTTATATTACCTTAATTGCTCTAATTTCTTTTTTTTTCTACAATTTTGCAAGTGCAATTCTCTTGTTCTCTTGCAAGTTTGCTCCATAGTGTCATGCATTCTCTCATCCTAAAGAGCTTTGGCCCTAATCTTCCATTGGCTTATCTTGTTAATCAATTTGTATCTTTTGCTTTCCTTACTCTTTTATTTTGCTTTTGGTTGTATTTAGATAGGGGATTTACTCTCTAGGCTGATTGTAGCTCTTTGAGGTGGAGTTTATCCCCTTTAAGGACCTTGTAACCCTTTTCTTTTGTGGTAATAAAATTCCTATATGGGGTTTCCCAAAAAAATAAAATAAAATAAAAATCCTAAAACTAACCCTATACCCTAAACCCTAAACCATAAACCCTAAAACCTAAGCCCTAAGACTAGAACCCTAAACCCTAAAACCATAAACCCTATAACCATAAACCTTAAACCCTAAACCCTAAACCCTAAAACCTACAACCCTAAACCCTAAACCCTAAACCTCAAACACTAAACCATAAACCCTAAACCCTAAACTAATCCTAAACACTAAATCCTAAACCCTAAAAATAAAAAAAATCTAAATCTTAACTAAATAAAGCAGAAAAATAAAATAAATAAAAACCCTAAACCTAAATAACATAAAAAATATAATAAAATAAAAACCTAAACTGAAACCTAGAAATAAAATAAAATAAAAAATAAAAACTAAACTAAAATAAATTATTTAAAAACCTAATCTAAACTAAAAAAATTAAATAAAATAAAAAATAAAAAAACCTAAATAAAATAAAATAAAAACTAAATAAAAACCTAAACCTAAAAGATAAACCTAAAAATAAATAAAAATGAAACCTAAACCCTAAATTAAAAAAATAACCTAAACCTAAAATATAAATAAAATAAACAAAATAAAATAAACCTAAACCTAAATGAAAATAAACTAAACTAAAATAACCCTAAACCTTAAACCTTAAACAAACCCTAAACCCTAAACCCTAAAAACCTAAACCTAAACTAAATAAAACCTAAAAATAAATAAATAAATAAAACTAAACCTAAACAAAATAAAAAATAAGATAAAATAAAAACCTAAACTAAAACTAAAACTTAAACCTAAACATAAAAATAGAATAATATAAAAAATACAAACTAAATAAAAAATAAAATAAATAAAAACGTATATTAAACTAAAAAAAATAAAATAAACCTAAAAAAACCAAAATAAAATAAAAACTATACCTAAAATGAGAATAAAATAAACCTAAAATAAAATAAAATAAAAACTAAATAAAAACCTTAACCAAAACAACCCTAAAAATAAATAAAACATAGAACCTGAACCTTAAACTAAAACAAAATCCTAAACCTAAAATAGAAATTAAATAAACCTAAACCTAAACTAAAATAAATTAAACTAAAATAAATAAAACCTAATCCTAAACCTAAAAAAAAACCTAAACTAAATAAAATAAAATAAACTAAAAATAAACCTAAACCTAAACTAAAAAATATAACCTAAAAATAAAATTAAAATAAAAACTTAAAACCTAAAACTAAAAAAACAAAATAAAAACCTAAACCTAAACCTAAAAATAAAATTTTAAATCTAATCTAAAAAATTAAAAAAAATAAAACTAAACTAAAAAATAATCCTAAACCTAAATCTAAAAAATAAACTAAAATAAAAAACCTAAACTAAAATAAATAAAACTAAAATAAATATACTAAACTAAATAAGAATAAAAATAAACCAAAATAAAATAAAAAAATAAAATAAACTAAAATAAAAAAAACTAAATAAAATAAATAAACCTAATAAACTAAAAACTAATAATAACTAATAATAACTAAAACAAAACTAATAATAACTAAATAACTAATAATAAAACATAAATAATAACTAAACTAACTAACTAATAAAGCTAACTAACTAATAACTAACTAATAATAACTAATAACTAACTAACTAAATAAAAAAACTAATAAAAACTAAAAAAAGTAAAACAAATAAAACTAATAAAAACTAATAAAACTAATAGACTAATAACTAAAACTAAATAAACTAACTAAAAAAAACTAAACTAACCAAACTAAACTAATAACTAAACATAAATAACTAATAACTAATAACTAAACTAATAACTAACTAATAACTAAAATAATTAAAACTAATAAACTAACTAATAACTAATAACTAAACTAATAAACTAATAAACTAACAAAGTAATAACTAACTAATAACCTAACTAACTAATAAAAACTAAACTAAAATAAAAACTAATAACTAACTAAACCTAAGTAACTAACTAATAAAACTAATAATAAACTAAACTAGTAACTAAACTAACTAATAATAATAAAAAATAATAATAAATAAAAATAACAAAACTAATAACTAATAACTAAAACTATTAACTAATAACTAATAATAACTAATAAAAACTAATAAACTAAATTTATAAACTAATAACTAAACTAATAAAAAACTAACTAATAATAACTAAACTAATAAACTAAATAACTAATAAACTATTAACTAGCTAAATAATAATAATAAAACTAAAGTAATAAAAACTAACTAAACTAATAAAACTAATAATAATAACTAATAATAACAATAACTAACAACTAATAAACAAATAAACAACTAACTAAACTACTAATAACTAATAATAACTAATAAAACCTAATAAACTAAAACTAATTAATAATAACTAACTAATAAATAAAACTAATAATAATAACTAAAACTAATAACTAATAATAAAACTACCTAATAACTAAATCGAATAATAACTAATAACTAATAATCTAATAAAAATAACTAATAACTAATAACTAAATAAAAACCAAAAAACTAAACTAATAATAAAACTAAATAACTAAATAACATAAAAAAAAAACTAATAACTAACTAATAATAACTAACTATTAAACTAACTAACTAAAAACTAATAACTAATAATAAACTAATAAACTAATAACTAACTAACAATTAAGAACTAAACTAATAACTAAAAAAACTAATAACTGGTAATAAAACTAGTAATAAAAACTAATAATTAATTAAACTAATAACTAATAATAAAAATAACTAATAACTAATAAAACCTAATAACTAAATTAATAATAACTAAATAACTAAACTAATAACTAATAATAATAAACTAATAAAATAATAACTAATAACTAATAATAATAAATAAAAACTAACTAACTAATAATAACTAACTAAAACTAATAAACTAACTAACTAATAATAACTAACTAATAACTAAACTAATAACTAATAATAAAACTAAAAACTAAAAACTAAATAACTAAACTAATAAACTAATAATAACTAAAAAACTAAAAAATTAATAATTAATATCTAATTAAAAAACTAAATAATAACTAAACTAATAACTAATAAGTAATAAATAATAAATTAATAACTAATAAAAACCTAATAACTAATAATAACTAAACTAATAACTATAAACTAATAATAACTTACTAATAATAATAACTAATAACTAAACTAATAACTAATAAAAACTAAACTAATAACAAAATAATAACTAACACTAATAACTAATTAAAACCAAAACTAAAACCTAAACCTAATAAAACTAATAAACTAATAAACTAATAAACTAATAAACTAATAAAAACTAATAACTAACAATTAATAATAACTATCACTAAAAACTAATAATAATAAACTAAATAACTAAACTTATAAACATATAACTAAGTAATAAAACAAAAAATAAAAACTAAACTAATAATAACCTAACCAATAGCTAATAATAAAATAATAAACTAACTAATAACTAATAACTAATAATTAAAAAACTAATAAAAATCTAAAAACTAACTAATAAATAAAATTAAACCTAATAACTAAACTAACTAAAAAATAATAATAAAACAAAATAAATAACAAATAAAAAAACTAAACTAATAAAAAACAAACTAATAACTAAACTTTATAGCTAAAACTAAAACTAATAACTAATAACTAAAACAAACCAATAAAACTAATAACAAAAACTTAAAATAATAACCTAACTAATAATGATAATAAAACTATTAACTATGTAAAATAATAACTACTAATTAATAAGCCTAAAACTAAAATAATAAATAATAATAATATTAATAACAAACTAATATCTAAAATAAATAATAATAATAATATCTAAACTAACTAATAAACAAATAACTAAATAACTAACTAATATTCAATATCTTAAACCTAAAACCTAAACAAAATAGTTAATAAACTAAACTAATAAAATTAATAACTAATAATTAATAATAACTAAATAATAAGTAACTAAACTAACAAACTAATAATTAATAACTAATAACTAACACTTTAACAAATAAAAACTAATACACTAATAAAACTAAAAAACTAAATAATTAAACTAATAAACTAATAAAACTAAACCTAATAGCTAACTAACTAATAAACTAATAAAACTAGCTAAAACTAAATAATAATAATAAATTAATTATATAATAAAATAAACCAACTAACTAATAAATAACCTAACTAACTAATAAGTAACTAACTAATAATAGTTAATTAATAACTAAATAAAACTAATAATTAATAATAATAATAATTAAATTAATAACTAATAATAACTAAAACTAAATAAATAAAATAACTAAAACTAATAAAATTAATAAACTAATAACTAACTAAAACTAGTAACTAATAACTAATAAACTAAAAAACTAACTAACTAAAACAAATAAACCTAAATAACTAACTGAACTAACAATTAAACCTAAAACTAATAATAATAAACTAACTTATTAATAAATAAACTAAATAAACTAATAAGATAAAACTAATAATACATAAAACTAATAACCAACTAATAATAATAATAATAATAATAATAATAATAATAATAATAATAATAATAATAATAACTATAATAATAATAACTAATAAACTAATAATAAACTAATAACTAATAATAATAATAATAATATTAATAATAATAATAACTATAATAATAATAACTAATAAACTAATAAACTAATAACTAACTAATAATAACTAATAAAACAACTAAACTAAATAATATAATGAATTAATTACTAAACTAAAACTAATAAACTAACTAACTAATAAAACAAATAAAACAAATAAACTAATAATTAATCACTAAACCTAAACTAATAACTAACTAATAAACTAAAAAAAACTAATAACTAAGCTAATAACTAATAAAACTAAAAGAACTAACTAAACTTATAAAATTAATAATAATATCCTAATAAATAACTAAACTAAACTAATAATAACTAACTACTAACTAATAACTAAATTAATAAAAACTAAATTAAAAACTAAAACTAACTAACTAATAAACTAATAAAACTAAAAAACTAACTAATAATAATAATAATAAAAATAAACTAATAACTAACTAACTAAACTAACTAATAATAATAAAACTAAAACTAATAAACTAATAATAATAATAACTAACTAATAAAAATAAAAGTAATAATAATAAACTAATAAACTAATAAACTAATAAATTGAAAACTAACTAATAAAATCTAAACTAATATCTAATAACTAAATAAAATTAATAAAACTGACTAAAACTAACTAAAACTAATAGCTAAATAAACTAATAATAAATTAATAACTAAATAATTAATAAACTAAAAAGTAAACTAAACCAAAATTAATAACCTAATAACTAATAATAAAACTAAACTAATAATAATAATAACTAAATTACTAACTAGCTTAACTAATAAACCTAATAACTAAAACCTAATAACTAAAACTAATAAACTAATAATAACTAATAATAAAAATTAACTAAAACTAATAATAAAATAACTAATAACTAAAAAACTAATAAAATAACTAAACTAATAACTAATAAAACTAACTAATAATAACTAAAACTAAAAAACTAACTAATAATAAACTAAAACTAACTAATAATAATAACTAATAACTAAACTAATAAACTAATAAAATAACTAAACTAATAATAAACTAATAAAACTAAAATAAATAATAAGTAAAACTAAATAACTAACTAATAAACCTAATAATTAATAAACAAAAACTAACTAAAATAATAAAATTATAAAACCAAAAAAATAATAAACTAAATAAACTAATAATAAAAACTAAACTAATCAACTAATCAACTAATAACTAATAATAACTAATAACAATTAACTAATAAAATTAACTAAGTAATAACTAACTAACTAAAAAACCTAACTAATAAATCTAAACTAATAACTAAACTAATAACTAACTAATAAAATAATAAATAAACTAAACTTAATAGTAATAACTAAAAACTAATAATAACTAAACTAATAACTAACTAAAAACTAATTAATAAAAGCTAATAAACTAATAATAATAACTAACTAATAAACTAATAATTAAACTAATAATTAATTAATTAATAACTAAACTAACTAATAATAATAATAACTACAAAACTAACTAAACCTTAAAACTATAAACTAATAATTAACTAATAAACTAATAACTAAACTAATAAAACTAATAAACTAATAACTAAACTAATAACTAATAATAACTGAAACTAAATAACTAAACTAATAACTAAATAATAACTAACTAACCCAAAATAATAAAATTAATAAACTAATAAATAATAAAAACTAAATAAATATAATAAAATAAAACTAACTAATAACTAATAATAATAACTAATAACTAATAACTTAATAACTAATAATAAATAATAATAAAAATAATAAACTAATAAAATAATAAATAACTAATAATAAAACCAACTAATAAATAATAATATAAACTAATAAACTAATAAACTAAACCTAATAATAACTAATAAAAACTAATAACTAATAATAATAAATAATAAACTAATAACTAATAATAACTAATAATAATAACTACAAACTCCAAACTAGAGCTAACAATTAATAAAACTAAACTAATAAACTAATAAACTAATAACTAAAAACTAATAAACTAAATTAAGTAATAATAACTAATAAAACCTAAACTAATAACTAAACTAAATAACTAAACTAATAACCAACTAATAACTAATTAAAATAAACTAAACTTAAATAAACTAAATTAATAACTAACTAAAAACCTAAGAACTAAACTAAAACTAATAACAAATAAAAACTAATAATAACTAACTAAAACCCAAATAACTAATAACTAATAACTAACTAATAACTAATAAACTAATAAAATATACTAATAAATAACTAAATTAATAAAAAAACTAATAAATAACTAAATTAATAAAAAAAACTAATAATAAATAATAACTAATAATAACTAACTAACTAATAAAAACTAATAAAGTAACTAATAACTAACTAAAACTAATTAATTAATAAAACTAATAATTAACTAATAAAAATAATAATTAAATAACTAATAAAACTAAATAAACTAATAAATAATTAACTAATAATTAATAATAACTAAACTAATAATAATAACAAAACTAAAACCTAATAAAACTAATAACTAATAACTAAACCTAAAATTAAAACTAATAAACATAATAATAAAACTAATAACTAACCAATAAATTAATAACTACACTAATAATAATAAATAATAATAAACAAAAACTAATAACTAACTAAACTAAGTAAAACTAAACTAATAACTGACTAATATATTAAAACCTAATAAATTAATAACAAAACTAAAAACTAACTAATAACTAAAACTAATAACTAATAAATGAAATAACTAAAAACTAATAAACTAAACTACTAAACTAATAAACTAAAACTAAAAAACTAATAACTAATACCTAAACCTAGAGATAAAACCAATAATAATAAACTAACTAACTAAAAACTAATAAATAAACTAACTAATAATAATAATAAACTAGTAAATAATAAAACTAGAAAACTAATAATAAAACTAAACTAATAAACTAATAAATTAATAATAACTAATAATAAGAACTAACTAATAACTAATAATAATAATAACTAAACTAATAACTAATAATAACTAATAACTAAAACTACTAACTAATAATAAACTAATAATAAAACTAATAATAATAATTGATAAAACTAACTAAACTAATAGCTAAACTAAACTAAAACATAAACCTAATAATAACTAATAACTAAACTAATAATTAAACTAAATAACTAAACTAATAAACTAAACTAAGAATTAAATTAATAAAACTAAACTAATAATAACTAAATTAATAATAACTAAAAACTAATAACTAACTAAATAATAAAAAAACAAATAAATAACTAATAACTAATAACTAAAAAACTAATAATAATAAACTAATAAAACTAATAACTAACTAATAACTAAAACTAAATAACTAATAACTAATAAATACTAATAACTAATAACTTATAATAACTAATAAACTAAACTATTAACTAACTAATAACTAAATAAAACTAAAATAATAATTAAACTAATAACTAATAATAAATAATAACTAAACTAAAAAAACTAAAACTAATAATAACTAATAGTAACTAAATAAAAACTAATAAACTAATAATAACTAAAAATGAACTAAATAATAATAAACTAACATGAAACTAATAACTAACTAATAACTAACTATAACTAATAATAAAACTAACTAACTAATAATAACTAACTAATAATAATAACTAATAATAACTAACTAATAACTAATAAACTAATAAAATTAATAACTAATAATTAATAACTAATAAACTAAATATAACTAAAACTAACTGATAATAACTAATAAAATAAAATAATAAACGATATAAACTAATAATAATAATAATAATAATAATAATAATAATAATAATAATAATAATAATAATAATAATGAGTAAATAATTGTAATAATAATAATAACTAATAAAACTAACTAATAATTAATAACTAATAAACTAAACTAATAAATCTAATAACTAACTAATAAAAACCTAATAACTAATAATAAAACTAAACTAATAACTATTAAACTAACTAATAATAACTAATAAAAACTAATAAAATTAATAACTAAACTAATAAAAATAAAACTAAATAACTAAACTAAAAATAATAACAAATTAATAAAAAAACTAAACTAATAATTAATAAACTAAATTAATAAAAAAATAACTAAAATAACTAAAATAACTAATACTATAATTAATAATAATAACTAACTAATAAAACTAATAACTAAAGACTAAAACAAACTAAATAACTAACTAATAAGTAAAAAAACTAATAACTAAACTATTAACTAACTAAATAACTAACTAATATTAAAACTAACTAATAATAAACTAATGACTAATAACTAAACTAATAACAAAAAAAATAAACTAACTAAAATAACATAATAAAACTAAACTAATAATAACTAACTTATAAAGAAAAAGCTAATAAAATAATAAATAAACTAAAACTAATAAAATAATAAATAAACTAAAAACTAATTAACTAACTAAAACTAAATAGATTAAACTAATAAACTAATAACAAATAAACTAATAATAATAATAATAATAATAAAACCAAACTAATAATAATTAAACTAAATAAAAAATAAAAAATTAAAAAAACTAAACTAACTAACTAATAACTAATAAACTAATAATAATAATAAAACCTAACTAATAATAACTAAACTAAATAAAAATAAAATACTAAAATACTAAACTAACTAACTAACTAAAAAATAATAACTAAACTAACTAATAAATAAAAAAACAAAAAAAAACTAACTAACTAAAACTAATAAAACTAAACTAAAAACTAACTAATAACTAATAATAAACTAACTAAAATAATAACTAATAAACTAATTAATAATTAATAATACTAAACTAATAAAACTAATAAACTAAACAAATTAACTAATAACTAACTAACTAAACTAATAACTAATAATAATAAAACTAATAATAAAACTAAATTAAAAACTATAACTAATAACTAATAACTAATAAACTAAACTAAACTAATAAAACTAATAAACTAATAAACTAAAACAAATAACTAAATAATAACTAACTAACTATACTAATAAAACTAACTAACTAATAAATAATAAACTAATAAACCAAATAACTAAATAATAATAAAATAACTAACTAAAATTAGTAACTAATAACTCTAAATAATTAAACTAATAAACAACTAATAAAACCAAAACTAATAACTAATAATAATAAATAACCTAAACAAAATAACTAATAATAATAATTAATAACTAAAAACTAATAATCTAATAAAATAAGTAAATTAATTTAAGTAAATAACTAAACTAATAACTAAAAATAATAATTAGTAACTAATAATAAAACTAAAACCAATAATAAACTAACACTAATAACTAAACTAAAAAACTAATAAAATCTAATAAACTAATAACTTAGAAAACTAATAAAAACTAATAATAACTAACTAATAATAATAATAACTAAAAAAAACTAACTAATAACTAATAACTAACTAAAATAATAACTAAACTAATAACTAAAAAACTAAATAAAATAATAAACTAATAACAAAACTAATAATAATAATAATAACAAAAACTAAACTAATAACTAATAATAAATAACTAACTAAAACTAATAATAATAATTAAAAAACTAACTAATAAACTAAAAACTAATAATTAATAACTAAAACTAATAATTAACTAATAAAACTAAATAAATAAATAATAATAACTAACTAACTAATAAACTAATAAAACTAATAACTAATAATAAAACTAATAATAATAACTAACTAAAAAACTAAACTAATAACTAATAACTAAACTAATAAATTAATAACTAAATAAAAAAATTAAAACCTAATAATAACTAAAAAATTATACTAATAAACAAACTAATAAAACCTAATAACTAAACTAATAAAATAAATAATAATAATAATAAACTAATAATTAATAAAAACCTAATAACTAAAACTAATAAATAATAAACTAACTAATAATAATAATAAACTAACTAAACCAACTAAAAATAAACTAATAATAATAAAACTAAAACTAAAAACTAAATAACTAAATAACTAACTAATAATTAATAAATAAAATAACTGACTAATAACTAAAAGAATAATTAGTAAAACTAATAAACTAATAATAATAACAAACTAATAACTAAACTAACAATAATAAAACTAAATAAATAAATAAACTAATAATTAATAATAACTAAAGTAATAATAATAAACTAAAACCTAAAAACTAATAAATAATAATAATAATAATAAACTAACTAATAAAACTAAAAACTAAATTAACTAATAACTAACTAATAAACTAAAACTACTAATAAAACTAAAACCTAAACTAACTAAAAATAATAATGGTAATAATAATAATAAACTAATAATAAATTAATAAATAATAAAACTAATAACTAAACTAATAACTAACTAAACTAAAACCTAAAAACTAAATAATGAAACTAAAATAACTAAAGTAATAACTAATAACTAATAAATAAACATAAATAACTAAACTAATAACTAATAAGAACTAAAACTAACAAACTAATTAAAAATTAAAAACTAATAATTACTAAATAAAACTAAACTAAAAACTAAAAATAATAACTAACTAAAATTAATAACTAATAACTAAACTAATTAATTATAATAAATATAATTAAGTAATTAACTAAAAAATTACTTAACTAATTAACTAAATTAAAAACTAAACCTAATAACTAACTAAAATAAATAAAACTAACTAAAATAATTTAATAAACTAAATAGCTAATAACTAATAAATAAAATAAAAACTAAACTAATAACTAATAAAACTAAATAAACTAATAACTAATAAAAACTAAACTAATACTAAAAATAAACTAAAACTAATAATAATAATAATAATAAACCAAAAAAACCTAATAAAACTAATAAATAATAAATAACTAATAACTAATAACTAAAATAATAACTAATAATAATAATAACTAATAACTAATAACTAATAGTAATAAAATAATAATAATAGAACTAAATAACTAACTAATAATATCTAATCTAAACCTAAATTAACTAAATAATAAATAACTAAATAATAACTAAACTAATAATAAAACTAATAACTAAATAAAAATAACAAAAATAAAAACTAAAACTAATAACTAATAACTAATAATAAAATAAAAACTAATAATAACTAACTAATAACAAATAAGTAACTAATAAATAAAACCTAATAAACTAAAAAACTAATTAAACTAATAACTAATAAAACTAACTAAATAATCTTCATAACTTTTCCTAATAACTAATAAAAATTAATAACTAATAATAACTAACTAATAACTAATGATAACTAAATAAAAATAATTAAAACTAAAACTAAACTAATAATTAATAAAACTAATAAAACTAATCACTAAACTAATAAACTAATAATAATAACTAATAACTAAAAAAAGTAATAAAACTAACTAATAAATAATAACTAACTAATAACTAATAATTACTAATAATAAAAATAATAATAATAATAATAATAACTAATATAATAACTAAACTAAAACTAACCTAATAACTAATAATAATAACTGATAATTAAAATAATAATAACTAAACTAATAACTAAACTAAAATAACTAAACTAACTAATAAATAAACTAATAAAACTAAATAATTAATAAACCTAAATAACTAATAACTAATAACTAAAACTAATAACAAATAACTAAATAACTAATAAACTAATAAAATAATAATGTAATAATTAATATATAATAAAACTATATAATAAAACTAAAAAACAAAGCTAATAAACTAAAACTAATAACTAACTAAATAATAACTAATAGAAACTAATAACTAAAAATAATAACTAATAACTAAACTAATAATAACTAATAAATAAACTAACTAACTAAACTATTAACTATTAATAATAACTAAACTAATAAGTAATAACTTATAATAAAACTATTAAAGTAATAAAATAATCATAATAAATAATTAAATAACAAAACTAACTAAACTAAACTAATAACTAATAATTAAACTAGTAAACTAATAACTAATAACTCAAATAACTAAACTAATAACTAATAAACTAATAAAAAACTAAATAATAAACTAACAAATAAACTAAAACTAATAATAAAACTAAAACCTAAACCTAAACTAATAAAAATAATAATAACTAATAATAACCAATAACTAAAATTAATAATAAAATAAAAACTAATAATAAAACTAATAACTAAACTAACAACTAACTAAACTAAAACCTAAAAACTAAATAATAGAACTAAAATAACTAAACTTATAACTAATAACTCATAAATAAACCTAAATAACTAAACTAATAACTAAAAAGAACTAATAACTAACAAACTAATAAAAATTAATAATTAATAATAATTAAATAAAACTAAACTAAAATCTAATAATAAATAATAAACTAACTAAATAATAAAACTAATAAACTGATTAACTAATAACTAATAAAAATTAATAACTAACTAAAAAAAAAAAACTAACTAAACTAATAAAACTAATAACTAATAATAACTAATAATTAACTAATAATAATAAATAATAAATAATAAATAATAAAACTAATAATAAACTAATAAACTAATACACTAATAACTAATAGCTAAACTAACTAATAAATAACTACTAAAATTATAATAGTTAAATAACTAAACTAATAATAAATAAATAACTACATAAATAACTAAACTAATAACTAATAAAACTAAAAACTAACTAACTAATAAAACTAAACTAATAAACTAACTAATAAAATAAAAAAAAACTAAACTAAACTAATAAACTAATTAACTAATAACTAATAACTAATAAATAAAATAAAAAATCTAAACTAACTAATAACTAATTATAAAACTAAACTAATAACTAATAACTAAACTAAAACTTAAAAAAAACTAAATAATAACTAAACTAATAACTAACTAATAACTAAAACTAAATAACTAATAAACTAATAACTAATAAAAACTAATAAAACTAATAAATAATTACTAATAACAACCTAATAACTAAACTAAAAACTAAACCTGATAATTGATAAACCTAATAATAATTAATAACTAACTATAAATAAATAAAATTAACTAAAATAATTTAATAAACTAAATAACTATTAACTATTAACTAAAATAAAAACTAAAATAATACCTAATAAAACTAAATAAATTAATAACTAATAAACCTAACTAATAACTAACTAAATTAATAACTAAACTAATAAACTAAAAAATTGACAAACTAATAATAAACTAATAGAGCTAATAAAATTAATAATAATGATAAAACCTAGTAAAACTAATAAATAACTAATATCTAATAACTTATAACTAAAATAATAACTAATAACTAATAATAGTAATAAAATAATAATAATAGAACTAAATAACAAACTAATAATAACTAAACTAAACCTAAATTAACTAAATAATAACTAAATAACAAAATTAATAATAAAACTAATAACGAATAAAAACTAGTAACTAAATAAAAATAAAAAAATAAAAACTAATAACTAATAACTAATAACTAATAATAAACTAAAAACTAATAATAACTAACTAATAATAAATAAGTAACTAATAAATAAAACTTAATAAACTAAAAAACTAACTAAACTAATAACTAATAAAACTAACTAAACCTCATAATTAATCCTAATAACTAATAAAACTAATAATAATAACTAATATAACTAACTAATGACTATAATAATAACTAAAACTAAAACTAAACTAATATAATAAAATAATAAAACTAATCACTAAACTAATAAACTAATAATAAGTAATAACTAAAAAAAGTAATAAAACTCACTAATAACTAATAATTACCAATAATAAAAATAATAATAATAATAATAACTAATAACTAATAACTAATAACTAAACTAAAACTAACCTAATAACTAATAATAATAACTATTAACTAAAATAATAATAACTAAATTAATAACTAAACTAAAATAACTAAACAAACTAGTAAATAAACTAATAAAACTAAATAACTAATAAACCTAAATAACTAATAACTAGTAACTAAAACTAATAACAAATAACTAAATAACTAATAAACTAATAAAATAGCTAAAGTAATAACTAATAAATAATAAAATTAATAAAATAAAACTAAAAGACAAACTAATAAACTAAAACAAATAACTAACTAAATAATAACTAATAAAAACTAATAACTCAAAATAATAACTAATAACTAAACTAATAATAACTAATAAATAAACTAACTAAACTATTAACTATTAATAATAACTAAACTAATAATAAAATTATTAAAGTAATAAAATAATAATAATAAATAATAAAATAACAAAACTAACTAAAATAAACTAATAACTAATAATTAAACTAATAAACTAATAACTAATAACTAAAATAACTAAACTAATAACTAATAAACTAATAAAAATTATATATATAATAAACTAATACAAAAACTAAACTAAAAAAATAACTAAACTAATATCCAATAACTAATAATAACTAACTAATTAAATAATAAAATAACTAAACTAAAAACTAATAATAATAAACTAAATAATAAAAATAATAAACTAATAAATAATAACTAACTTACTAATAAACTAATAATTAATAACTAATAACTAATAACTAACTAATAAACTAATAATTAACTAAAAATAACTAAACTAATAAACTAATAACTAAAACTAACTAATAACTAAACTATTAACTAATAAAAATAACTAATAACTAAACTAATAATTAAATAACTAACTAATAATAACTAAACTAAAATTAACTAAACTAATAAAACTAACATAACTAACTAACTAAACTAAAAACCTAATAACTAAAACTAAATAAAAAAACTAATAACTAATAAAAACTAATAAAACTAATAATAATAAATAAACTAATAAATAAACTTAAATAACTAAACTAACTAATAACTAAAACTAAATAAACTAGCTAACTAATAACTAATAACTAAAAAGTAACTAAAATAATAAACTAATAACTAATAAAAACTAATAAATAATAAAAAAATTAATAAAAAATAAAACTAACTAATAACTAACTAACAATAATAAAACTAATAATTAAATAATTATTAAACTAATAAAATTAAAATAAACCAATAAACTAATAAGTAAATAAAACTAATAACTAATAAACTAAAAAACTAAATAAAACTAATAACCTAACTAATAAATAACTAAACTAATTACTAATAACTAAAACTAATAATAATAACTAACAAATAGTAATAACTAATAAAACTAACTAAAACTAATATAAATAAACTAAACCTAATATAATAATAAAATAATAACTAATAATATAATAATATAAAATAACTAATAAACTAAACTAATAAACTAATAATATAACTAAAATAATAACTAAATAAACTAATAATAACTAATAATAACTAAAGTAATAATTAATAATAAATAATAAACTAATATAATAAAAACTAACTAATAATAAACTAACTAAAAAATAAAATAAAAAAAATAATAATAATAATAACTAATAACTAAACTAATAACTAACTAATAATAATAATAATAAACTAAAAAACTAAATAAAACTAATAAATAAAAACTAAACTAATAACTAATAACCAGAAAAACTAATAAACTAATCTAATAAGTAATAATAAATAAAACTAATAACTAATAATAAAAAACTAAAAAACTAAACTAATTAAATAACTAAAAAACTAACTAAAAACTTAAACTAATAACAAATAATAATAACTAATAACTATTAAATAATAATAATAATAAAATAAAATAATAAAAAATAACTAACTAAAATTAATAACTAATAATAATAATAACTAAAATAAATAACAAATAACTAAACTAATAACTAACTAATAAAACTAATAACTAATAATAATAACTAAAAAACTAATAAAATAATAACTAATAACTAATAATAATAAACTAAACTAATAACTAATAATTAATAAAACTAATTAACAAATAACTAAACTTAACTAATAACTAACTAAAAAACTAAATAATAAATAAACTAAAAAACTAATAAACTAAAACTAATAATAACTAATAAAACTAATAAACTAATAACTAAACTAATTACTAATAAACTAATAAATAATGAATGAATAACTAATAAAAATAAACTCATAAAACTAATAACTAATAATAACTAAACTAAAAACTAAATAATAAAAAACCGATGACTAATAACTAACTAAAATAAATAAACTAATAAACTAATAAATTAAAACCTAATAAACTAAACCTAAACTAAAATAATAATAGCTAATATATAAAGCTAATAACTAATAAACTAATAACTAAATTAATAATAAAAAACTAATAACCTAAATAACTAAACTAATATAACTAATAACTAATAACTAATAACTAACTAATACAAAACTAAAACTAATAAACTAATAACTAAATAAAACTAAATAATAATTAATAAACTAATAACTAATAATTAACTAAAAAGTAATAACTAAACTAAAAAACTAAAAAATAATTAATAAACTAATAAACTAAAACTAATAATTAAACTAATAATTAAAATAACTAAACTAATAAACTAATAATTAATAAACTAATAACTAATAATAACTAAACCCTAAAAACATAAAAAACTAAACCAAAACTAAATAAAACCTAAAAATAAAATAAATAAAAATACCTAAACCTAAATAAAATAAAATCTCAACTAAAACATAAAAATAAAAACCTAAACTAGAGGTAAACTAAATAAACTAAATAAACCTAAGCCTATTGGTTTACTTAATTTAATAATAATAATAATAAAATAAATAAATAAATAACCCTAACCCTAAACCCTAAACCTTAATAAAAACTTTAAACCCTAACTCCTAAACCATAAATCCTAAACCCTAAACACTAAACCCAAAACCCAAAACCCAATATCCAAAATGTAGAACCCTAAAACTTAAATCCTAAACCGTAAAACCTACAACTCTAAACCCTAATCCCTAAACCCTAAAAACCTAAAAATGTAAACATAAACTAAATAAAACCTGAAAATAAAATAAATAAAAAACCTAAACCTAAATAAAATAACATAATAAATAAAAATAAAAGCCTAAACTAGAACCTAAACCTAAACCTAGAAATAAAATAAAATATAAAATATAAAATAAAAAATAAACTAAACTAAAATAAATAAATACCTAAACTAAACTAAAAAATAAAATAAACCTAAAAATAAAACACCTAAATAAAATAAACCTAAACATAAAATAAAAATAAAATAAACCTAAAATAAAATTAAATAAAAACCTAAACCTAAAAATAAAACCTAACAATAAATAAAAAAGAAAACCTAAACCCTAAACTAAAAAAAAACTAAAACAAAAATAAAATAAACAAAATAAAATAAACCTAATCTAAACTAAAATAACCCAAAAGCCTAAACCATAAATTGTAAACTAGCTATAAACCCTAAAAAACTAAAATCCTAAACCTAAACTAAATAAAACCTAGTTTAGGTTTTGGATTTTAGGTTTTATATTTTTAACATAAACCCTATAAAACTTAAAATATAAAAAACAAAAAAATAATAAAATAAAATAAAAATAAAAAAACCTAAAAACTAAACCCAAAGCCTTCTCCCTTACAGTGCTCTGGCGATTTCATTTCCCCCTTCATCGGCGTGTCATCGGCTTTCAATTTGGGCTCTCCTTCCTCCACTCCTATCGGCTTCCTGCATTTTCTTCACTCTTAGGTTGTGCTTGCTATGTCCTCCTTCTGATTATGGCTGTGGTGGATTTGAACTCACGCATCTTGATGCCATTCAGGATGCTCCTGCTAGGGCATCTTTCTTGGTTGGGAATCCTCAACTTAATGTCACTGCTGCAATTAATTCTTTCAAGGATGCCCTCTCTGGTTTTATTTACGGTTGGGACGCTTTCTGGGCGGCCGCTTCAAATCGATCAGGCCACTGCTCTTCGCTCCCGACCTTCTGTTGCTCGCATTTTGTTTGAATTGGATATTTCTAAAAAAATATCCTAAGGATGTATGGATTAGATCTGAAACATTTGGTTATTCTCAAAAGGTTGAATTTGAAATTTTTTTGGTTTTTTGTTCTCATTGTAAGATTCATGGACACGATAATACTGAATGTTTTGTTCTTCACCCACATCTCAAATCGAAAGTTATACATGATCCTACCTTTAAATCAACTACTGATAGCCAATAAAACTATTTTCATGCCTAAGAAAAACTTAAATGCTGATTGTGCTTTGAATTCTTTGGAATCTTTGGAGGTTCCAAAAATTGATGAATATTCTTCTCATCCGACTTCTACAATCACTCCTCATAATGTGGAAAAAGATGTTTTGACTAACAACCTTCCTTTGCATGGGATTTTACCTCTTTTGGCTAATTCCAATTGCTAAGAGACTAAAAAAATGATGATTATATTCTTGATGAATCCATTTCGGCCTCATTGCCTGCTTCAAATGAAGAGCATGAGGATTTAAATGATCACTAGACTGAAAATCTGAATGTGGTTACTAATACTAAACTTGACACTATTTTTGACACTGGTCATTATGTTTTGAATGGTAACACTACTTCTCCTTCTCCAAATTCCAAGATTGATATTCATTCTAATCCCACTTTTCAATAAATTCCTAATTTGGAAGAAGGGGAAGTTGTTATAAGAGATGTTCTTGCAGAACCGTATCCTATCAATAATCAGATTAATCAATCTTTGTCAAATGGTGACACTCTAGATAAAAATAGAAATTCCAAACTATTTTTAAAAAGAAATCTCTTAAATCTAAAATACAACATCAAAATCTACGCAGATCTACTAGATCTAGTTCCTCCTCTCATAAATAAGATGTATTGGGCTACTATTTTTGGTGCCTTCTTTGAGTTTTTATTTTTATCTTTTTGGTACTTTGTCTGCTTTCTCTTCTTTAATATCTTCCTTATGTTTAATTCTTTAATTTGGAATGTTCGAGGGATTGGCACCCTCATTCTTCGTAACTATATTAGAAATCTTTTTAGAATTAACAATATCTCTTTACTTATTGTTATTGAGCTTCTTATTAATGATGTTAAGATCAATCATGTTGCTAAAATACTGGGTTTCAGTAATTATTTCTCTAACATCAGTAATAAAATTTGGTGCTTTTGGAATTCTTCTTCAAATGTTATAGTTTTAGATGATCTTCATCAAGTTGTTAATGTTCAAATTTCTTTGGGTGATTCTTGTGTGTTAGGCTCTTTTGTTTATGCTTCTTGTAACATAACTGGCCATAATATCCTTTAAAAGTATTTGAGAAGTTTTTCTCTCTCGGTTGACAAACCTTGGTTTTGTTGGGGTTGATTTAACACTATCTTTTGTTCATCTGAAAGAAGGGGTGGTTGCTCTCCCAATATTCACTCTATGGAAGAATTTTCTAATATGATTCTTGATTGCAATTTTATTGACATTAGTTTTACCAGTTCTAACTATACTTGGCACAACTCTAAACTCTGGCAACGTCTTGATAGAGTCCTTTTCAACTCTTATTGGATTAATTAATGGCCTCTAACCTTTGTTGAACATTTGAGTAGAACCTTATCAGATCATGCCCCTCTTTTATTTTCAATTAAAAATAATTCTAAGAGGCTTAATCCCTCGTCCACTTTTAGATTTCAAAATATGTGGATTCAACATCTTGATTTTGATAAAGTTGTTGCTACCAATTGGGTTGCCCCCTTGCACCGTAATAATTTGGTTAGAGGAATGATTAGATTTTGGTTTAAACTTAAAAAGCTTAAACAAATTCTGGTTTGGTGAAACAAACACTATATTAAAAACCTTTTTGCGAATACAAAAAATATGGAGCTTTTGGTTTGTGATCTTGAGAAAGTTGTCTTAATCAATTCTTCTAAGATGAATGAATTGAATGAAGCTAAAGATAATCTAGCCAACTATCAGAATATGAAAGAAACTTATTGGTGATAAAAAGCTGCTAGTAAACATATTGCTGATGGGGACACAAATACCAGGTATTTCCATGCTTTATTTAATAAAAATAGAGCTTTAAACTCCATCTAAAAAATAAAAAATAAAAATAGAGACTAGATCAGTGAAACTAATGAGATTGAAGACTCTATTATTAATCATTTTTAAAATATGCTTAACAAGCGCCACTCTACTGAAGCTATCTCTAACCCTCATTTGATCCCCTCTATTATTACTAGTGATGATAATCATTTGCTTACTAGGTTGCCTATGGAGGATGAGATTTGTAAAGTTCTTAACAATATGAACATTGACTCTGTTGCTGGTCCAGAGGGTTACACTGCTCTTTTTTTTAACATTGTTGGCCTATTATTAAGCATGGCTTAATTGAAGTTGTTGTTGATTTTTTTTACTAGTAATCCATTCCCTAAATATTTTTCTAGCACTTCCATTGTACTTATTCCTAAAATTGATAATCTTGATTCTTGGAATGATTTCAGACCTATTAGTCTCTACTCTTTCTTTAATAAACTGATCTCTAAAATGTTTTCTAATAAAAATACTCCCTTGCTTCCAAAAATAATATCTCTTAACCAAACTGGCTTTGTTAGAGGTAGATCTATATATGATAACAATCTTCTTGCTCAAGAGCTGATTCATGATTTGGATGTTCCTACTAGAGGTGGAAACACCCTTTTTTAATTAGATATTTCTAAAGCCTTTGACAATATCTATTGGGATTTCCTTCTAAATATCCTTCATTTGCTGGGCAATTCTGATAATTTCATTTACCTGGTTAAAAATTGTATTAATAATGCTTGGTTTTTTGTTCTTCTCAATGATGAGGCTTTATGTTTTTTCCCATCTTCTCATGGGTTGAGATAAGGAGATCCTTTGTCCACTTCCCTGTTTATTTTAGCTGTTGAATATCTTTCCAGAAGCTCAAATGATCTTTTCAATAACAATCCTAGCATGTTCTTTATAACTCTTGGTGGAATACCTATTTCTCATCTTAGTTTTGTTGATGATTTCATTATCTTTTGCAATGCCTCCACTAATCATATCAAAAGGCTTAAGAAATTTCTTAATAATTTTGGTAAAGAAAGTGGTCTTTCTATTAATGAAGGTAAAAGTTGCTTCATTACTTCCTCTAAAATCTCTAATCATAAAATTAATCAGATCTTGAGAATTACTAACTTTCAACAGCAACAACTCCTTATTAAATATTTAGGTGATCCTCTTTTGAAAGGAATTAAAAGATCCCACCTTTTTTATGAACTTATTCAAAAAATTGCCAACAAAATTTGGGTTTGAGAATTTCATTTGCTCTCTTTTGGTGGTAGGCTTACTTTGCTCAAGAGTACTCTCAATTTGATGGCTTCATATCTTATTCAAACCACCATCCCTAATAATTCTATTTTAAACAGAATAGACCGTCTTCTCAATAAATTATTTTGGGGCTCTAACAATTCAGTTAAAAGGATGCATTGGACTTCTTGGTATAAATGTTGTGGCCCCTTGGGTGAAGGAGGGCTTGGCTGCAGGTCTATTCATGAAGCCATTACTGCCTTCTCTCGTAAACTCTGGTGAAACTTTAGGAGCAACAATAGTCTCTGGGAAAATTTTATGACTGCTAAATATTGCCAGGGTAAGCAACCTCTTATCTATCCTTACTAAGTGGGCGACTCTCAGGTTTGGAAAAGAATTTGTTCCATAAAATGGGAAGTTGAATCCCTTATTTCTTGGGGTATCAATTCAGGATCTTCTTTCTTTTGGCAAGACAACTGGAGTGGTAGTGGCTCTATTGATGATTTATTATCTACTCATTCTACTTCTGCTATTAAAGTTAACTCTTTTTGGATTAATAACAATTGAAAGATAGTAAACTTGCAGATTATATTCCTATTTCTATTTTGGATAAAATTTCTGACATTCCAATCATTTATAGCTAGCCGAATTAGATTCTCTTTAAACTTTCTTACAATGGTGATTTTATCCTTAAAGAGGTTTAGAATCATAATAGAGATGCTCAGGTTTCCTCTAATGTCTTTTTTAAACTTTGGAATAACATTATCCCTATCTCTTATTCTATCTTTACTTGGAGAATTCTTAAAAATTATATTTCTGTTGATTCCTTGTTGTGGGGGAAAGGCTTTCAGTTGCCATCTAAAAGCTATTGCTATTTTCACATTGAAAATATGAATCATGTTTTTGTCAATGGTACTATTGCCTCTAAATTATGGGTATGGTATGATGATCTCTTCAATACTAACCATTTCCATGGCTCTCTATCACTATATCAACTTCTTGGAGCTTATTTCCAAAAAAATTGTGAAAGGTCACATCAAAGTGTTAATTGCCATCACTCATATATGGTTCATATGGATGGATAGAAATGATGCTAAATATCGTGGTATCCCCATGAATCATAAAAGGATTATTGCTAGAACTAAAGAGAAAATTTGTGCTTTATTCAATGCTAGCCTTATTACTATCACACATTTTAAAGGTTGCAAATTTGTAGCCAATAAGCTGGGCCTTTGTGTGCCAGAAATCCCTCACTGTAAAGAAGAAAAGATTATTTACTGGATTAAACCACACAACTATACTATCAAAATTAATACTGATAGGTCAGTACCTCAGACTTCTTTTGGTTGTGGTGGCATTTTCAGAAACTTTAAAGGTAATGTCATTTGTGCTTTTGCCTACCCCCTTAAAGCTTGTTCTGATATCTTTGCTGAATTGATGTCTATTAAGAAAGCTATTGACATTTGTTTACAAAAAGGTTGGTTTAATATTTGGATTGAAGTGGATGCTCTCTTACTCATTGACATGTTGACCTCCACCAAAGTGGCGAACACTAATCTATTCTACCTTCTTAACCATACTAGAGCTCTCCTCTCTCAAGTTTGCTTTAAGATTACTCACATTTGGGGTGAAGGAAATGCATGTACTGATTATCTTGCTAATCTAGGTGCTAGATTAAATGAGTTTACTCTGTTTGATCAATCTAATCTTCCTAAACAATTGCATGGTTTGGTTAATTTGGATAACTCTGGTTTGGTTTTCTTCAATGGTTCCCTTGCCTTTCTCTATATGTCTTTCTTTTCTCGGTTTTCTTTCTTTTCTCAGTTTTACTCTGCATGCTTCTTAATTTTGTCCATTATTGGTTAAAATTTTTTGGAATTCCTGTTCAAGTGGTGGAAGGCTCCTCAGCCTTTTCCACTGATTACCTGTTGCTATTTTTGTCCTTGCCTAAGCTGGGTACTATTTTTTACTTTCTGCTAGCTTTCATTTATGGGCTTGCAGGGTCTTTTTTTCTTTTGACCTGCTAGGTTTTGCTACTTTTTTTGCAGCCCTCCTAGAATGTTTACCTGATCACCCATTTTTGGCTGATGTCTTTCTTTTGCCTATTATTGTTATGCTGCTCACAGTTTCTATGTCTTCTTGGGGATTTGATCAGTTTTCTTTGCCCTTTATTTTGCTTTCTTCGGTTGCTGTTCAGTTGTGCAAATAAAGGGATTTGATCAATTTTTGATAGGTGTTTCAATTATGGTCATATGATTCCCATTATGGCTCTTATTCTCTGTATTGTTATTGCCTCCCTTTAGGCCTGCTTGTTTCATTCTTAGGATTCCTTTATTTGCTGCCTTGTCAATCAACTGGATGGATTACTTGGTTATTTTGTTATGCTAGCTGAACTATTGTGTTATGCTTATAGTTGCCATACTATTTTTTTTTCAAATCTGTTGCTCACTGTTAGGTTAGCATTTTTGGGCTGTGCCTATGCTATTTGGTTTGGTCGGGTGACTAAGGTTTTCTTGGCTCTATTAGCCTTATCTTTTTTCTATTTTGTCCATGCTAGGAATAATTGGTTTACCACTACTGTTATTAGTTGGATGTTTACATCTAGTGCTACTTCTTGTAAAAATTCTTTACCTCCGATGGCTTTCATTCCTTTTCATGGTGGTCTTACTGTTTGGGGGATTACTTGGTAGCTTCTTCCATATCTGTGTTGGGGTAGTCTTGATGATGCTACCTTCTTTTGGAATCAGAGGCATTTAGTTTACTGTGTGATTATTGTTCCTACTCTTTTCCTTGTTTTCTTCTCTTCTGCTTGATCTGTAGATAATGTGTGGGGTATTCCTTTTCATGGTGGTCTTACTATGTAGAGGATTTGTTGGCTACTCCTTCTCCATCTTTATTAGGGTAGTTTTGCTGATGCTATTTTTTCATGGGATTGGTGGCAATTAATTGACTAGGTGAATAGTGGAACTATTTTCTCTATGTTTGCTTTTCTTGTGCTTGGTATGCAGGTACTAAGCTCATATGATCTCCATTCCTTGGCGGCTTCCTTCCCCCAGGTATGTAGGCTATGATGGATGGGATGACTTCACTCATAACTTTGGCTGGTAGCAGTAATTATGATGTAACCCTTCGTTGGAAGTATGGATGCTCATGTTTGTGGTTGCCTCTTTCTTGTGGTATTGAGCCTGAGCCTCTCTTCTCAAACCCTTATTAATTTTCTATTGCTTATGTTCTTATTCAGTTCTTAGAGCTTTTCTTTTTATAGTTGTGCTAATTATGTTCTCTAATTTTATTCTAATTTTATTTTCTAATGGCTTGCAGGTTCTTTTACTGGTTCTTTGCAGGTTACTACTCTAGTGGTGGATTGGCTCTTCTCATCTTCTAAAGCTTTCTGTCACTGTGTCCCCTTCGCCTTTTCTTATGTTGTAGGGGATTTACTCTCTAGGTTGAATGTAGCTCTTTGAGCTGTAATTTTGAGTTTATCCCTTCTTAAGGACCGTGTATCCCTTTCTTTGTGGCAATAAAATTTCCCTATATGGGGTTCCCAAAAAAAAAAACTAAATAAAACTTAAAATTAAAATAAATAAATAAACCTAAACCTAAATAAAATATAACAATAAGATAAAATAAAAACCTAAAGTAAACCTAAACTTAAACCTAAGCCTAAACCTAAACTTAAAAATAAAATAAAATAAAAAATAAAAACTAAACTAAAATAAAATTATTAAAACCTAAAATAAACTAAAAATAAAATAAACCTAAAAATAAAAAACTTAAATAAAATAAAAACTAAACCTAAAATAAAAATAAAATAAACCTAAAATAAAAGAAAATAAAAACTAAATAAAAACCTAAACCTAAAAAATAAACCTAAAAATAAATTAAAAAAAACCCTAAACCCTAAACTAAAAAAAAACACCTAAACCTAAAATAAAATTAAAATAAACCTAAACCTAAATTGAAAAAAAAAACCTAAAATAAAAAACCTAAATAAAATATAAACTAAACGCAAAATAAAAATAAAATAAAATAAAAACTAAATAAAAACCTAAACCTAAAAAATAAACCTAAAAATAAATTAAAAGAAAACCTAAACCCTAAACTAAAAAAAACTAAACCTAAAATAAAACAAAATAAACTAAATAAAATAAACCTAAACCTAAACTAAAATAACCCTAAACCCTAAACCATAAATTGTAAACTAACCATAAATCCTAAAACCTAAAATCCTAAACTTAAACTAAATAAAACCTAAAAATAAAATAAATAAATAAACCTAAACCTAAATAAAATAAAATAATAAGATAAAATAAAAACCTAAACCTAAACCTAATAATAAAATAAAATAAAATTATTAAAAACCTAAACTAAACTAAAAAAAAAAGTAAACCTAAAAATAAAAAACTTAAATAAAATAAAAACAAATCTAAAAACTAAAAACTAAATAAAAACCTAACCCTAAAAAATAAACCTAAAAATAAATAAAAAATAAAACCTAAACCCTAAACTTAAAAAAAACCTAAATCTAAAATAAAAATAAAATAAACCTAAAGCTAAACTAAAATAAATAAAACATAAAACCTAAACTTAAAATAAACTAAAAAACAACCTAAACCTAAATTAAAAAATAAAACATAAAAATAAACCTAAAATAAAAACCTAAAACCTAAACCTAAAAAAAATAAAATAAAAACCTAAACCCAAACCTAAAAATAAAAAATAAAACCTAAACCTAAAAAAGAAAATAAAAATAAAACTAAACTAAAAACTAAACCTAAACCTAAACCTAAAAAATTAACTAAAATAAAAAGACCTAAATTGATATAAATAAACCTAAAATAAATAAACTAAACTAAATAAAAATAAAAATAAACTTAAATATGAATAATGAAATAAAATAAAGAAAAAATAAACTAAATAAACCAAACCTATTGGTTTACTTAATTTTAAAACATAAAAAAGAACTTTTAAAAAAACCCTAACCCTAAACCCTAAAAATCCTAAACCCTAAATCCTGAACACTAAACCTTAAACCCTAAATAATAATAACTAATAAACTAATAACTAATAACAATAAATAATAACTAATAACTAATAATTAATAAAAATTAATAAAAATAACTAAGTAATAAAATTAATAAAACTAATAATAAATTATAATAACCTAAACTAATAAAAAAAACTAAAACTAATAAACTAAACTAATAACTAATAACTAATAACTATAACTAAAATAATAATAAAACTAATAATAACATAACTAATAACTAATAATAATAACTAACTAATAAATAATAATAATAAACTAAGAACTAAAATTAAAAACTAAAACCTAAAAAAAATAATAAACTAATAACTAATAAATAACTAATAATAACTAATAAATAACTAAATAATAACTAATAAACCTAAATAATAAATAACTAACTAATTAATAAAACTTACAAATAAACTAATAAACTAAAAACTAAAACTTAAACTAATAAGTAAAAATAATAAATTTAATAAGTATTAATAACTAATAATAACTAAAAACCTAACTAAAACTAACTAATAAACTAGATAACTAATAACTAATAATTAACTAATAAATAATAACTACAAATAAAATGAAAAACTAAACATAACTAATAATAACTAAAACTAACTAAACTAATAATTAATAATAATAATAATAATAATAATAATAATAATAATAATAATTAATAACTAATAACTAATAATAATAAAGCTAATAAACTAATAAAACTAACTAAACTTAACTAATAAAAACTAACTAAAATAACTAAATAATTAAAAGTAACAAAATAAACTAATAAAAACTTAATAATAAATAATAACTAATAAAGAATAAAAAATAACTAACTAAACTAATAACTAATAAAACAAATAAAACTAAAACTAACTACTAAATAAACTAATAATAACTAATAATAAATAACTAATAATAATAATAATAAGTTAATAAAACTAAACCTAATAAATAATTAATTAAACATAAAACCTAATAACACTAATAACTAATAATAAATAACTAAAACTAATAACTAATAAACTAATAATAAACTAAAACTAATAAAACTAATAAAAATAACTAATAATAATAATAAAATTAATATAACTAATAAATGAAACTGATAATAATAAACTAAACCTAATAATAGTAACTAAACTAACTAACTAATAAACTAATAATAATAAAACTAACTAATAATAACTATTAACTAAAATTAAAAACTAATAAACTAAAACTAAATAACTAACAAAATTAATAACTAATAATAATAAAAAATAACTAAACTAATAATAAAATAAAATTAAAAACAAACTAATAAACTAAATAACTAAGTAACTAAAAACTAATAAATAATAAACTAATAACTAATAAAACTAATAAATTAATAATAAATAAACTAGTAATAATAAATAAAATAATAATTAAAACTAATAATAATAATAAGAACTAATAACTAATTAAATAAATTAATAACTAACTAATAATAACTAATAAATAACTAATAACTAATAAAAATAAAACTAAACTAACTAAGTAATAAAAAAAATAAACTAATAACTAACAATAAAACTAAATAACTAATAATAATAAACAAAATAGTTAAACTAATAACTAATAAATAAAACTAAATAACTAAACTAACTAATAAAACTAAACTATTAAAAAAACTAATAAAATAAATAATTAACTAACTAATAAAACTAAACTTAATAAACAATAAAAACTAATAACTTAATAAAAACAAATAACTAAATAGAATTAATAAACAAAAACTAATAACTAACTAAAATAATAATTAATAAAAACTAAAAAATCTAATAAAACTAAAACTAATAATAACAAAAAAACTAAAACTAACTAATAATAATAATAATAAACTAATAAACTAATAATATAATAACTAATAACTAAACTAAATAAAAGTTAACTAAACTAAAAATTAAAATAAAACTTAAATAATTAATAAAAACTAATAAAACTGAATAAACTATACTAACTAATAACTAATAAACTATCTAACTAATAAACTAATAAATAAAATAATAAACTAATAACTAACTAACAATAATAATAATAATAATAATAATTAGCTAATAACTAAAAAAATAACTAATAAACTAATAAACTAACTAAACTAATTAATGACTAATGACTAATAACAAATAACTAATAACTAAAAACCTAATAATAATAAACTAATGATGAAAAACTAATAAAAAATTAACTAGACTAACAACTAAATAAAAAATAAGTAAGAAATAACTAACTAACTAATAATAATTAAATAACTAAGAAATAACTAAAACTAATAAGAACTAATAACTAATAAAATAAATTAAACAAATAATAATAAACTAAACTAAAAATAATTAAACTAATAAAATTAACAAATAAACTAAATAATAAACCTAAATAAAACTAAATAGTAATAAACTAAAAAACTGTAACTAATAACAAAGAACTAATAACTAGTAAAAACAAATAAAAACTAAAAATAACTAATAACTAATAACTAATAATAACTAAAACTAATATTAATAATAATTAATAAAACTAAATAAAAATAATTAATAACTAAAATAAATAACTATAAACTAATAATAAACTAAACTAATAACTAAAAATAACAAACTAATAAACTAACTAATAAATAATAAATAATAAAACTAATAATAACTAATAATAACTAAAAGCCTAATAAACTTAAAACTAATATAACTAACTAAATAATAAACTAACTAAACCTAATAACTAACTAAAATAATAACTAAAATAAAACTAATAATAATAATAATAACTAATAAACTAAAAATAGCTAAAATTAATAATAACTAATAACTAATAACTAATAACATAATTAACTAAAAAAACTAAACTAATAACTAATACACTAACTAAAAGTAATAAACTAATAAAACCTAATAATAATAATAATAACTAAACTAAACTAAAAACTAAAAAAACTAAACTAATAAATAACTAAATAATAAAACTAAAACTTAATAATAATAAACTAAAAATAACTAAACTAATAACTAAATAATAAAAATTAACTAATAACGAATAATAATAAGTACTAATAACTAAATAATAATTAAACTAAAAACTAATAAAACTAAATAATAAAACTAATAACCTAATAAACTAATAATAATAATTAAAATAAACAAATAAACTACTAACTAATAAACTAATAATAATAAATAATCCTAATAACTAAACTAATAACTAAACTAATAATAAATAATAATAGGTAATAACTAATAATAACTAAAACTTAATAACTAAAATAATAAATAAATAACTAATAAAAATTAACTAATAATAAAAAATAATAATTAAATTATAACTAACTAGTAAAATAAACAAATAACTAAAAACTAACAAAATTAATAATAATAATAATAACTAATAATAACTTAAATAAGTAACTAACAATAATAATAATAATAACTTATAATAATAACAATATTAACTAAATAATAAAACTAATACAAATAATAAACTAATAACTAAAACTGATAATAAAAACTAAATAACTAATAACTAATAACTAATAAACTAATAAACCTAATAAATCATAACTAATAAAATAGAAACTAATAAATAATAAAACTAATAAAAACTAGACTACTAAACTAATAACTAATAACTAATAATAAATATTAATAAACCAAAAACTAATAATAACTAACTAAACTAACTAACTAATAAAACTAAAAAATAACAACTAATAAACTAAAAACTAATAATAAAATAAAAAACTAAACAAACTAATAACTAATAAAACTAAAAAAACTAAAAATTAAAACTAATAACTAACTAATAATAAATAATAATAAAAATTAATAAGCCTAATAACTAATAAACCAAAAAATATCTAAAAATAATTAATAACTAATAATAAAACTAATAACCTAAAAATTAATAAAACTAACTAAAAATTAATAAACTAAACTAATAACTAAAAAAACTAAATAACTAATAAAAACTAAACCAAATAAAATAATAATAAAACTAATAAAACTAAAACAAAATAAATAAAGCCTAATAACTAATAATAACTAATAATAAATAACTAAATAAATAACTAATAAAATAAACTAATTAAATTAATAACTAACCAAACTAACTAAATAAAACTAATAAAACTAAACCTAATAACTAATAAAAACTAACTAACTAAACTAAATAACTAATAACTAAAACTAATAATAAAAACTAAAACTAAACTAAAACTAAACTAAACTAAACTAACTAAAACTAAACTAATAAATTAAACTAACAAAACTAATAAAAAAACTAAACAAAACTAACAAAGCTAACTAACTAATAAAAACTAATTAAACCTAATAACCTATAAAATTAACTAAACTAACTAAAAAAATGAAAACTTAATAACTAAACAAAACTAACTAATTAAACTAAAACCTAATAACTAATAACTCAACTAATAGTAAACTAACTAACTAAGTAATAACTATAGAAAACTAATAAACATAACTAAAAACTAATAACTAACTAATAATAAAACTAAACTAATAACTTTAAAACTAAACTAAACTAATAACTAAGAAAAACTAACTTAAAAAAAACTAACAAATAATAAATTAATAAAACTAAACCTAACTAATAATAATAAACTAATAAAACTAAAACTAAAATAATAATTACTAAAATAATAATAATAACTAAACTAATAACTAAAAACTAATAAATTAAAAACTAACAAAAACTAACTAAATAATTAAGAAAATAAAACTAAACTAATAAATTAAACTAGTAACAAATTAATTAAACTAATAACTAACTAAAAAACTACAAAACTAATAACTAATAATAACTAATAATTAGTAATAACTAAATAACTTATAATAACTAATAACTAAATCTAATAAGTAATAATAAAAATTAAACTAATAATAACTAATAACTAATAATAACTAAAAAACCTAAAAACCTAACTACTTAGTTTAAAACTAATAAGAAAACTAATAAAACTAATAATAATAAATAATAAAATAACTAAATTAATAACTAAATAAATAATAAATAAACTAATAATAAACTAACTAACTAATAAATAACTAATAAAAACTAATAAAACTAATAATAAATAACTAAACTAATAACTAACTAATAAACTAAACTAACTAATAAATAACTAAATAACTAACTAATAATAACTAAATAATAACTAAACTAATAACTAATAATAATTAATAAATTAAATAATAATAACTAACTAATAACTAATAAAATAGTAATAAACTAATAACTAATAAATAATAATAAAAAATAATAAATCTAATAATAAAAACTAAATAAAAAAATGAAAAAAACTAAACTAAAATTAATAGTAACTAAAACTAACTAATAAATAACTAAACTAATAACTAAATAAAAACTAACTAGTAACTAAATAATAACAATAAAGAAATAACTAATAAGACTAATTAAAACTAATAAAATAATAACTAAAAATAATTAATAATAACTAATATTAAAATAACTAAACTAAAATAATAACTAACTAACAACTAATTAAAACTAATAATAAAATAAACCTAAAAAACTAAACTAAACCTAATAAAATAATAAAATTAAAATAATAATAATAATAATAATAATAATAATAATAATTAATTACTAATAAATTAATAAACTAATATCTAATAACTACTAAATAACTAATAAACTAACCAACCAACTAATAAAAAATAACAAATAATAACTAATAATAATAAACTAAATAACTAAAAACTAATAAAACTAAATAAACTAACTAACTAAAATAACTAATAACTAACTAAAAACTAAATAACTAATAACTAATAATAACTAACTAAATAAATAACTAATTAAAACTAATAAACTATTAACTAACTAATAATAATAAACTAATAAACTAAAAACCTAACTAATAACTAAATAACTAACTAATAATAATAATAACTAAACTAAAAACTAAAAAACTAATAACTAATAATAACTAATAACTAATAATAAATAACTAAACTAAATAATAACTAAATAAATTAACTAATAAAAACTAAACTAACTAATAACTAATAAAACTAATAAATAACTAAAACTAATAACTAATAAACTAATAATAATAATAATAATAATTAATAATAATAATAATATAACTAATAATAATAATAATAATAATAAACTAATAACTAATAAAAACTAATAACTGATAACTAATAAAAACTAACTAAACTAATAAACTAATAAATTAAGCTAAATAAATAATAAATAAAATCTAAATTAAATAACTAATAACTAATAATAAAAAATAACTAATAATAATTAATAACTAATAACTGCAAACTAAAATAATAAAGCTAACTAACTAATTACTAATAACTAAACTAACAACTAAACTATTAACTAAACTAATAACTAACTAATAACTAAAAACAAAAAACTAAAAACTAATAATTAATAAGTTTAAAAAATAACTAAACTAAATAACTAATAACTACCTAAACTAACCAAAAATAATATTAAAATTATCTAATAATAATTAATAATAACTAATAACTAATAACTAAATAACTAAAACTAATAATAAACTAATAACTAATAACTAACTAATAAACCTAACCAATAAATAAAAAATAACTAACTAATAATGAAAACTAAAACTAATAATAATAACTAACTAATAATAAAATAAATAATAAAAACTAAACAAATAACTAATAAAAACCTAAAAAATAAAGTAATAATAACTAAATAAACCTAAAACTAATAACTAATAAACTAATAAACTAATAATAACTAATAAAATAAAACTAATAAAACTAACCATACTAATAAATCTAAAACTAACTAACTAAATAATAACAAAAAAAACTAATAATAATAATAATAATAATAATAATAATAATAATAATAATAATAATAACTAACTAACTAACTAAACTAAAACTAATAAACTAAACTAACTAAAAACAAATTAATAACTAACTAAACTAACTAATAATAATTAAAATAACCTAACAAATAACGTAGAATAATAAACTAATAATGACTAACTAAACTAAAACTAAACTAATAACTAATAAAACTAATAATAACTAAATAATAACTAACTAATAAAATTAATAAGTAAAAAAACTAATGATAACTAAAATCTAATAAACTAATAACTAACTAAAACTAATAAACTAACAAAAACTAAATTAATAACTAATACACTAATAATTAACAAAAATTAATAAAATAATAATAACTAATAACTAAACCAAAAAACTAAAAAACTAAAACTAACTAATATAAAATTAAAAAAATAAAATAATAACTAAATAATAAAAACTAATAAAACTAAATAACTAACTAACTAATAAAAATAACTAATAATAAATAACTAAATAAAAAACTAATAAAACTAATAAAAAACCTAATAAACTAAACTAATAAAAATAACTAAATAAAACTAACTAATTACTAACTAAAACCTAACTAATAACTAAAACTAATAAAAACTAATTAAATAACTAATAACTAAACTAACTAATAATAATAAAACTAACTAATAAAACTAATAATAATTAACTAATAATAAAAATAATAACTAAACTTAATAATAAAACTAATAATAAATAACTAATAAAACTAAATAACAAAATAATAAAACCTATTAAACTAATAAAAAACTAACAAACTAAAACTAAACCTAATAACTAAACTAAAAACTAACTAACTAATAAACGTAATAAATAATAAAACTAAATAAAATAAATATTAATTAATAATAACTAATAATAAACTAATAAAACTAAATAATAAATGACTAAAACTAATAACTAATAACTAATTAATAACTAATAATAACTATTAAACAAATAACCTAACTAAACAACATAACTAATAATAACTAATAAAACTAATTAAAAACCTAATAACTAATAATAACAAAACTAAAACTAATAACTAAACTAATAAATCACCATAAAACTAAAGAAACTAAAAAAACTAATAACTAAACTAAATAACTAATAAAAACAAACTAAAATTAATAATAATAACTAACTAATAAAACTAAAATAACTAAAATAAACTAACAAGCTAATAATAACTAATAAATAAATAAATAAACTAATAAACTAATAAACTAAAACTAATAACTAAAATAATAATAAAACTAATAAAAACCTAAAAACTAACTAACTAATAACAAACCTAATAACTAATAACTAATAAACTAATATTAATAATAATAAACTAAAAAACTAACAAATAATAATTAAATAACTAACTAACTAAAAACTAAACTAATAATAACTAATAATAAAACCTAATAAACTAAATAATAACTAAAACTAATAACTAATAATAACTAATTAAAATAACTAATAATAACTTATTAATAACTCATAATACCTAAATAACTAATAAAAAACTAAACTAAAAATAACTAAAACTAAAAAAAAACTAAAATAACTAAAAATAATAACTAAACTAAATAACAACTAAAACTAAACTAAATAACTAAATAATAAATAAAATAATAACTAATAACTAACTAATAAATAATAATAATAAGAATAATAATAATAATAATAAATAATAACATAATAATAACTAACTAATAAAACTAAAATAACTAACTATTAACTAAATAACAAAATTAAACTAAACTAATAATAATAATTAAACTAATAACTAATAAATAATAACTAAAACTAATAATTAATAATAATAATAATATAATAATAAACCTAATAAAAATTAATAAAATAAAATAACTAACAATAAACTAATAATAATAAATAACTAATAAATAACTAAATAACTAAAAAAAACTAATAATAATAAACCTAAAAAACAAATAAAATAAATTAACTAAAGTAATTATAATAACTAATAAAACTAACTAAAACTAATAAACTAAAACCTAATAAACTAATAATAACAAATAACTAATTAAAATAACTAAAACTAAACTAATAACTAATAACTAAACCTAATAGCTAATAACTAAAAAAACTAATAAACTAACTAAATAAATTAATAAACTAATAAAACTAAACTAATAACTAATGATAATAAATAATAATAATAATAATAATAATAATAATAACTAAATAAATAACCAATAACTAACTAAAATAATTACTAATAGAACTAATAATAACTAACTAATAAACTAATAAAACTAATAACTAATAATTAACTAAAACTAAAAACTAAACTAATAACTAGAAGTAATAATAATAAAGTAATAAAGCACTAATAAACTAAACTAAGTAAATAAAACTAACTAATAAAAATAATAAAACTAATAAACTAATAAACTAATAACTAATAACTAATAACTAAAAACTAAATAACTAATAAAACTAATAAACTAATAAACTAAATAACTAAACTAACTAAAAACTAATAATAACTGAACTAATAAACTAAAATTAAATAACTAAACTATCTAATAACTAAAAAAACTAACTAATAATAACTAAAAACTAATAAACTATCTGAATAACTAAACTAATAAACTAATAAACTAAGCAAACTAATAATAATAATAAACTAAAACTAACTAATAAACTAATAACTAACTAATAGTATCTAATAACTAGTAATAGCTAATAAACTAACTAAACTAACTAATGAAAACTAATAAATTAATTAATAAGTAACTAAAACTAAAAACTAAATAGTAACTAACTAAAAAAACTGACCTAAAACTAACTAACTAATAGCTAATAAATAATAACTAATAAACTAAATAACAGACTAACTAATAACTAAAACTAATAAACTAAATAAATAACTAACTATTAATAACTAACTAACTAATAATAATAACTAATTAATAATAACTAATAAACTAATAATAACTAATAATAAACTAAATAATAACTAAATAATAATAATAATAAATAAACTAATAACTATCTAAATAACTAATTAAAAATAACTAAATAACTAACCAATAAAACTAACTAAACTAAAAACTAATAAAATTAATAAAATAAACTAATAATTAATAACTAAACCTAATTAATAACTAATAATAAATAAATAACTAATAAAAACACTAAACCTAATAAATAAAACTAACTAATAAATAAAAACTAAAACTAATAATAATAATAACTAATAACTAACTAACTGACTAATAAATAAAATTAAAAAAACTAAATTAAATAACTTAAATAATAATAAAACTAACTAATAAACCAATAATAAATAATAAATAACTAATAACTAAACTAACTAAACTAATAAACTAATAACTAAACTAATAATAATAACTAATAATTAAATAACTAAATAATAATAACTAAACTAAGAAAATAATAAAACTAATAAATAATAACTAATAATAAACCTAATAACTAACTAACAACTAATAACTAACTAATAAAAACTAAACTAATAACTAATAATAAAACTAATAATAACTAACTAAACAAATATAACTAATAAACTAATAACTAAACTAACTAGACTAACTAATAATAATAATAACTAACTAAAAAATTAAACTAATAAATAACTAATAAATAAACTTATAACTAATAATAAATAAACTAATAACTAAAAACTAATAATAACTAATAAAATTAATAACTAAAATTAATAAAACTAATTAATAACTAATAAATAACTAACTAATAGCTAACTAATAAACTAATACTAACAGTAAATAATAACTAAAATAATAACTAAAAAACTAAATACAATAAACTAACTAACTAATAACTAACTAATAAACTAAACTAATAAACTAATAACTAATAATAATAACTAATAATAACAATAATAAACTAATAAAATTAATAAATTAATAACTAATAATAACTAATAATAATAATAACTAATAAAATAAAACTAACTAAATAAACTAACTAAACTAAAAACTAACTAATAAATTAATAACTAAAATTAACTAATAAATTATTAACTAAAACTAACTAAAAACTTAAAACTTAATAATAAAAACTAAATAACTAATAACAAACTAAAGTAAAAAAGCTAAACTAAACTAATAAATTAAATAACTAATTAACTAAACTAATAAACTAAAAACTAACTAACTAATAACTACTAATAACTAACTAATAATAACTAATAACTAATAAACTAATAACTAAACTAACTAATTAAGAATAAAAAAAACTAAAACTAATAATAAATAACTAATTAAACTAAAACTAACTAACTAATAATAACTAAACTAATAACTAATAACTAACTAATAAACTAAACTAAAAAAATTAATAAAAATAACTAATAACTAATAACAAATAAAACTAAATAAAATAAGCAACTAACTAACTAATAATAAATAATATAAATAAATTAACTAATAATAATAACTAATAAAACTAACTAATAAATAAAACTAACTAAACCTAAATAATAACTAAACTAATAACTAACTAATAAAAACTAAAAATTAATAACTAATAACTAAACTAATAAACTTATAACTAATAAACCTAATAATAATAAACTAATAAATAAATAAATAAATAATAAAACAAATAAAACTAACTAATAAATAATAACTAATAACTAATAACTAATAACTAAACTAACTAATAAACTAACTAAACTAATAACTAAAATAAATAACTAACTAACTATTAACTAATGAAATAAATAACTAAACTAATAAAACTAATAACTAATAAAAAATTAATAACTAGAAAATAAACCTAATAATAAAACTAACTAAATAACTAATAAACTAAATAACTAAACTAATAAACCAAATTAAATAACTAAATGAATAACTAATAATAAAAACTAATAAATAATAATAACTAAAAAATTAACTAAACTAATAATTAATAACTAATAATAAACTAATAAATAATAGTAACTAAATAATAACTAATAATTAACTAATAAATAATAATAACTAAATACTAACTAATAATAATCTAATAAATTAATAATAATAACTAATAAATAACTTATAAAACTAATAACTAATAACTAAATAAAACTAATAATAACTAAATAATAACTAATTAATAACTTAATACTAATAACTAAAAACTAATGGCGATAAACTAAAACTTATAATAACTAACTAATGATAACTAATAACTAAACTAATAACTAAAATAAAAAATAACTAAACAAAATAACCAATAAGTAACAACTAAACTAATAAAATCTAAAAAACTAATAACTAAAACCAACCAAAAATAAAATAATAACTAAATAACTAAACCAATAACTAATAAATAAAAAAAAACTAACCTAATAAAAAATAATAGTAATAATAATAAAATTAATAATAATAAACTAATAAAACTAATACTTAAACTAAATAAAATAAAACTAACTAATAAATAATAATAAAACCAAAAAACTAAACTAATAAAATAAAACTAACTAACTTGTAATAATATAATAAAACTAATAAAACTTATAACTAAAACTTAATAACTAAAACTAATAACTAAAAACTAATAAACTAAACTAATAAACTAAATAATAAAACTAATAAATAACTAAATAACTAATTAATAATAAAAAAATAAAATTAATAACTAAATAACTAAACTCAAATTAATAACTAATAAAATAACTTAACTAATAATAATAACTAAGTAATATTAAAGACTAATAAAAAACTAATAACCTAACTAATAATAACTAATAAACTAAAAACTCGTAATAACTAATAATAATAAACTAAACTAACTAACTAAACTAATAAAAACTAACTCACTAATAAACTAATAATAACTAAAAAACTAACTAATAAAACTAATAAATAATAAACTAATAAAACTATCTAATAACTAACTAATAACTAAATAATAAAATATCTAAAACTAAATTAAATAACTAAATAACCAACTAAACTAAACTAGAAACTAAAAACTAATTAAAATAATTAAACTAAATAACTAATAAAACTAACAAATAATAATTAACTAATAAAAACTAATAAATAATAACAAATAATAATTACTAACAACTAATAATTAAATTAAAACTAACTAATGATAATAACTAATGACTAATAACTAATAGTAATAATTAAAAACTGAAAAAAATAAAACTAATAAAATAATAAATAATAATAAAACTAACTAAATTCATAATTAAACTAATTATAACCTAAAAATAACTAATAAAACTAATAATTAAACTAATAACTAACTAAATAAATTAATAACTAAAACTAATAATAATAATAACTAAAACAAAACTAACCTAAACCAAAACTTAAACTAAAAACCTAAAATAAAAAATCAATAAATAATACATAAAATAAAATAAATAAACCTAAAATAAAAATAAATATAAATATAAATATAAATAAAAAATAAAATAAATAAAAAGTAAACTAAATAAACCTAAACCTACCGATTTACTTATTTTTTTAAAAAAATAAAAATTAAAAAAAATCCTAACCTTAAACCCTAAACCCTAAAAATCCTAAGCCCTAAATCCTAAACCCTAAATCCTAAACTGTAAACCCTAAACCCTAAACTTTAAACCCTAAATCCTAAGCCTAGAATCCTAAACCCTAAATACTAAACCTTAAAACCCTAAACCCTACACCATAAACCCTAAAATCCTAAACCATAAACCCTAAAAGCCTAAACCCTAAACCCTAAAAGCATAAACCCTAAACCCTAAACCTCAAACCCTGAACCTTAAACCTTAAACCCTAAACTAACCCTAAACCCTAAATCCTAATCCCTAAACCCTAAAAATCAAAAAGCCTAAACCTAAACTAAATAAATCAATAAATAAATAAAATGTAATCCTAAATAAAATAATAAAACAAAATAAAATAAAAACCTAAACCTAAACCTAAAAAAAACTAAACTAATATAAATTAAATAAAAACCTAAACTAAACTAAAAAATAAAATAAACTTAAAAATAAAAAAATTAAAGACAATAAAAACTAAACATAAAATAAAAATATAATAAACCTTAAATAAAATAAAATAAAAATAAAATAAAACCTAAACCTAAAAGATAAATCTAAAAAAAATAAAAATAAAATTGAAACCCTAAACTAAAAAAAACTTAAACCTAAAATAAAAATAAAATAAACAAAATAAAATAAATAAATTAATATAAACCTAAATCTAAATGAAACTAAACTAAAATAACCCAAAACCCAAAACTCTAAACCCTAAACCCTAAAAACCTAAACCTAAACTAAGTAAAACCTAAAAATAAAATAAATAGATAAACCTAAACTTAAATAAAATAAAAAGTAAGATAAAATAAAAACCTAAATTAATACCCAAACCTAAACTTAAACCTAAACCTAAAAATTGAATAAAATAAAAAATACAAACTAATTAAAAATAAAATAACTAAAAACCTAAACTAAACTAAAAAATTAAAATAAACCTAAAAAGAAAAAACCTAAATAAAATAAAAACTAAACCTAAAATAAAAATAAAATAAACATAAAATAAAGTAAAGTAAAAAACCAAATAAAAACCTTAACCTAAAAAAATTCTAAAAATAAATAAAAATAAAACCTAAACGTTAAGCTAAAAAAAAATCATAAGCCTAAAATAAATAACCTAAACCTAAACTAAAATAAATAAAACCTAAACTAAATATAATAAAATAAACTAAAAAATAGAACCTAAAAATAAACCTAAAAGAAAAACCTAAAACCTAAACATAAAAAAATAAAATAAAAACCTAAACTTAATCCTAAAAATAAAAAAAATAAAATAAAAATAAAACAAAACAAAAAAAAATAAACCTAAACCTAAACCTAAAAAAATAAACTAAAATAAAAAACCCAACCTAAAATAAATAAACCTTAAATAAATAAACTAAACTAAATAAAAATAAAAATAAACTTAAATAAAAATTAAAAATAAAATAAACTAAAATAAATAAAAAATAAACTAAATAAAAAAACCTAAACATACCAGTTTACTTAATTTAAAATTAAAAATAAAAATTATAAAAATTATAAAAAAAACCTAACCCGAAATGCTAAATCCTAAACCCTAAACCCTAAATCCTAAACTCTAAAAACCGTAAACCCTAAATCATAAACCCTAAATCCTAAACCATAAACCCTGAACCTTAAACCCTAAAACTAACCCTAAATCCTAAAACCCTAAAATGAAAATAAATAAAATATAATAAACATAAACCTAAACTAAAATAAACAAAACTAAAATAACCCTAAACCCAAAACCCTAAACTAATCCTAAACCCTAAACCATAAAAACCTAAAAACCTAAACCTAAACTAAATAATAAATAAACCTAAACCTAAATAAAATAAAAAATAAGATAAAACATAAACCTAAACTAAAACCTGAACTTAAACCTATAAATAAAATAAAATAAAAAATTAAAATTAAAATAAAATAAGATAAATAAAAACCTAAATCAAACTAAAAAATAAAATAAACCTAAAAATAAAAAGCCTAAATAAAATAAAGAAAATAAACCTAAAATAAATAAAATAAACCTAAAATAAAATAAAATAAAAACTAAAAAAATAAACCTGAAAAAACTTTAAAATAATTAAAAAATAAAACCTAAACCCCAAACTAAAAAAAAACTTAAACTTAAAATAAAAATAAATTAAACATAAACCTAAACTAAAATAAACTAAACTAATATAAATAAAACCAAAGCATAAACCCAAAATAAACAAAACCTAAACCTAAACCTAAACTAAATAAAATAAAATAAACAAAAAATAAACCTAAACTTAAACTAAAACATAAAACCTAAAAATAAACCTAAAATAAAAAACCTAAACTTAAAAAAAAAATAAAAACCTAAACCTAAACCTAAAAATAAAAAAATTAAAACCTAAATCTAAAATATAAAATAAAAATAAAACTAAACTAGAAAATAAACCTAAGCCTGAACCTAAACCAAAAAATAAGCAAAAATAAAATACCTAAACTAAAATAAATAAACTAAACTAAATAAAAATAAAAAAACCTAAATAAAATTAAATAATAAAATAAACTAAAAACTAATAAAACTAAAATAATAACTAATAACTCAAAACTAATAACTAATAATAACTAATAATAACTAATAACTAATAAAAACTAAAAAACTAACTAATAATAAACTAAATAACTAATAACTAAACTAATAAAACTAAACTAATAACTAATAACTAAAACTAATAAACTAATAAATAAACTAAAAAATAAATAATTAAACTAATAAACTAATAACTAACTAAATAATAAAAACTAATAAGTAGTAATAAATTTGAAAACTAACAAATAAAACTAACTAACTAATAACTAATAAATAACTAATAATAACTAACCTAATAACTAACTTAATAACTAACTAAACTTATAACTAATAATAAATAATAAACTAATAACTAACTAATAAAACTAATAATAAATAAATAAATAACTAATAATAACTAATAAAAATTACTAAAATCTAATAATTAATAATAAATAAACATAACTAATAATAATAATAAACTAGCTAAAAAAAACTAAACTAATAACTAATAATAACTAACTACCTAAACTAATAAACTAATTAACTATTAATTAAAACTAATAATAATAGTAAAACTAACTAATAACTAATAACTAACTAATAAACTAATAACTAATAATAATAACTAATAATAAACTAACTAATAATAACTAATTAATAATGAAATAATAACTAATTAAACCTAAGCTAATAACTATAACAAATAACTAACTAACTAATAATAACTAATAATAATAAACTAATAAAGCTAACCTAAACTAATAATAATAAAGTAATAACTAATAACTAAATAACTAATAAGAACTAAACTAATAAAAACTAATAACTAATAACTAATAAAATTAATAACTAATAACTAACTAAACTAATAACCTAAATAACTAAACTAATATAATGAATAATTCAAAACTAAATAACTAACTAATAAAAACCTAAATAACTAAAACTAAATAAAAACTAACAAACTAATAAACTAATTATAATAACTAATAATTAATAACTAAATACCTAATAATAAAACTAATAATAAATAATAACTAATAACTAATAAAACTAAAAAAAATAACCTACTATTATTAATAACTAACTAATAATAACTAAACTAAACCTAATAAAAAACTAAAAACTAATAAAACTAAAATTAAATAATAATAAACTAACTAATTAATAAAACAAAACTATTAAACTAATAAAACTAAATAAACTAACTAATAAATAATAACTAATAATAAATAACTAAACTAATAACTAAACTAACTAATAACTAATAATAAAAATTAAAATAATAATAATAATAATATAAACTAATAAACTAAATAACTAATAAATAATAATAAAATAACTAATAAACTAATAAAACTAACAAAACTAATAACTAATAAAAACTAACTAAAATTAAAACTTACTAATAAAACTAACTAACTAATAATTAACAACTAATAACAAATAATAATAATAATAAATAATAAACTAACTAATAACTAATAACTAAACTAATAAAACTATTAACTAATAATAATAAACTAATAATAACTAAACTAATAATAATAAACTAATAAAACTAATAACTAACTATTAAGTAAACCTAAATCTAAACCTAAACCTAATAATAAATATAACAAATAACTAATAATTAATAACTAAATTAATAACTAATAAAATTAAAACTAATAATAATAATAATGAATAACTAATAAAAATAATTAACTAATTAACTAAACTAAACTAACTAACTAATAAACTAATAACTAAAACTAATAATAACTAACTAAACCTAATAACTAAATAACTAATAAAACTAAACTAATAATAAAGAACTAACTAATAACTAAAAATAATAAACTAAATAAACTAATAACTAATAACTAATAATTAATAAAAGTAATAAATAATAACTAATAACTAATTAAAAAACCTAACTAATAAACTAATAAATACTAAAAAACTAATAATAACCTAAAAAACTAATAACTAAATTAATAACTAATAAACGAAACTAAACTAATAACTAATAATAATAACTAGATATAATTATGAAAACTAATGAAAACTAAATAATAACTAATAATAAACTAATAAAACTAATAACAAAGAGTAACTAAACTAATAAACTAATAACTGAATAATAAACTAATATTAATAAAAATAAACTGAACTAACTAACATATAAACTAAATAATAATAACTAATAATAATAAACTAAATAACTAAACTAATAACTAATAACTAAATAACTAAACTAAGCTAATAACTAATAAAACTAACTAGACTAACTAATAATAAAACCATAAAAGAAAATAAACTAATAAACTAAAAAACTAATAAACTAAAACTAATAATAATAATAAATAAACTAAATAACTAATAAAACTAGTAATAATAATTAATAAATAACTAACTTAACTAAAACTAATAACTAATAACAAATAATAAACTAACTAAAAACTAACTAATAATAACTAAAATTTATAATAACTAACTAACTAATAACTAATAAAAACTAAACTAATAAATAATTAAACTAATAAACAACTAATAAAATAAAAAATAATAACTAAACTAATAATAAAATAAATAATAACTAATTAATAAATTAAAAGCTAAATTAATAACTAATAATAACTAATAATAAAGTTTAATAACTAATAATAATAACTAAATAATAAAACTAATAAAAAATCTAAATAAATAAAATAAAATAACTAATAAAATACTTCATAAAACTAAATAATTAAACTAATTAAAAACCCAATAAACTAATAACTAAATAAACTAATAAACTAACTAATAAATAACTAATTAATAAAAAGTAATAAAACTAATAAACTAATAACTAAATAATTAATTAAACTAATAAACTTAAACTAACTAATAACTAACTAATAAACTAAACTAATAAACCTAATAAACTAATAACTAAAAATAATAACTAATAATAATAATAATAATACTAATAAACTAATAACTAATAATAAACTAATAATAATAATAATAACTAATAAAAAACTAGCTAAATAAATAAACTAAACTAAAAACTAACTAATAAACTAATAACTAAAACTAAAACTAAAAAACTAATAATAAAAACTAAATAACTAATAACTAAACTAAAGTAAGAAAGCTAAACAAAACTAATAAACTAAACTAATAAATAAAAATTAACTAACTAATAACTAATAATAACCAACTAATAATAACTAAACTACATAACTAACTAATAATAACTAATAACTTATAAACTAATAACTAAACTAACTAACTAATAATAAAAAAACTAAAAACTAATAATAATTAATTAACTAAACTAAAACTAACTAGAAATATTAACTAAACTAATAACTAAACTAATAATTAATAACTAACTAATAAACTAAACTAAAAAAACTAATAATAATAATAATTAAAAAACTAATAACTAATAAAACTAAATAAAATAACTAACTAATTAACTAATAATAAATAATAAAAGTAAATAAACTAATAACTAATAATAATAATAATAATAACTAATAAAACAAACTAATAACTAACTAATAAAAACTAATAACTAATAAACTAATAAACTAATAATAAACTAATAACTAATTAACTAACAATAAACCTAATAATAATAAACTAATAAATAAATAAATAAATAATAAAACTAATAAAAACTAACTAATAAATAATAACTAATAATTAAAATTAATAACTAAACTAACTAAACTTATAACTAAACTAAATAACTAACTAACTGATATCTAATAAAATAACTAACTAAACTAATAATAAATAACTAAACTAATAAAACTAATAACTAATAAAAAACTAATAAATAAAAAATAAACCTTATAATAAAATTAATTAAATAACTAACAAACTAAATAACTAAACTAATAAAACTAACTAAATAACTGAACTAATAACTAATAACAAAAACTAATAAATAATAACTAAAAACTAACTAAACTAATAACTAATAATAACTAATAATAAACTAATAAACTAATAATAATAATTAATAACTAACTAACTAATAAATAACTTATAAAACTAATAACTAATAATTAATAAAATAAAACTAATAATAACTAAATTATAACTAACTAGTAACCTAACTAATAACTAAACTTATAACTAGAAAAACTAATAACTAATAAAATAAAACTAATAATAACTAAAAACTAAACTAATAACTAAAATAAAAAATAACTAAACTAACTAACGAATAATTAAAAACTAAACTAATTAAAATTAAAAAACTAATAACTAAAACTAACTAAAACTAACTAAAACTAACAATAAAACTAAAATAATAATTAAATAACTAAACTAATAACTAAACTAATAACTAATAACTAATAAAAATTAACCTAATAAATAATAATAATAATAATAATAATAATAATAATAATAAACTAATAAAACTAATAACTAAACTAAATAAAATAAAACTAACTAATAAATATTAATAAAACTAAATAACTAAACTAATAAAATAAAACTAACTAACTAATAATAATATAATAAAACTATTAAAATTAATAACTAAAACCTAATAACTAAAACTAATAACTAATAACTAATAAACTAAACTAATAAACTAAAACTAATAGCTAAACTAATAACTAATAAACTAATATAATAAACTAAATAATAAAACTAATAAATAACTAATAAATAACTAAATAATTAATTAATAATAAAACCTAAAACTAATAACTAAATAACTAAACTAAAACTAATAACTAATAAAATAACCTAACTAATAATAATAACTAACTAATAATAAAAACAAATAAAAAAATTATTAACCTAAATAATAATAAGTAATGAACTAAAAACTAATAATAATTAATAATAATAAACTAAAAACTAATAAAACTAACTAATAAAATTAATAAAAACTAACTAACTAATAAACTAATAATAACTAAAAAACTAACTAATAAAATTAATAAATAATAAAATAATAAAACTAACTAATAACTAACTAATAACTAACTAATAACTAAAGAATAAAATATCTAAAACTAAAACTAATAACTAAATAACTAACTAAACTAAATTAAAAAATAAAAACTAAATAACTAACTAAAATAACTAAACTAAATAACTAATACAACTAACTAATAATGGTAAACTAATGAAAACTAACATCTAATAACTAATAATAATAACTAATAACTAATAATAATGGTAAAAACTAACTAATAATAATAACTAATAACTAATAACTAAAACTAATAAAATTAATAAAATAATAACTAATAACAAAACTAACTAAACTAACAAAGCTAATAATAAAACTAATAATAACTTAATAAATACTAATAAAAACTAATAACTAAACTAATAATAATAACTAATAAACTAATAAACTAATAACAAATAATAAATAAAACTAATAACTAAACTAACTAAACTAATAAACTAATAATAATAACTAATAATTAAATAACTAAATAGTAATAATAATAACTAATAACTAAACTAATAACTAAACTAACTAAATAATAATAATTAAACTTAAAAAATAATAAAAATAATAACTAATAATAAACTGAATAACTAAGTAATTACTAATAACTAACTAATAAAAAATAAACTGATAACTAATAATAAAACTAATAATAACAAATAAAAAACTAAAACTAATAAACTAATAACCAAAAAACTCAACTAATAATAATAATAACCTAAAAAAACTAAAACTAATACATAATAAAATAAAATAAATAATAATAAATAAAACATAATAATAACTAATAAAATTAATAACTAAAACTAATAAAACTAATTAATAACTAATAAATAATTAACTAATAACTAACTAATAAACTAATAAAACTAACTAACAGTAAATAATAACTAAAATAATAACTAAAACTAAATACTAATAACTAACTAATAAACTAAACTAATAAACCTAGTAAACTAATAACTAATAATAATAATAATAAACTAATAAAATTAATAAATTAATAACTAATAATAAAACTAATAATAACTTAATAAATACTAATAAAAACTAATAACTAAACTAATAACTAACTAAATAAACTAATAACTAAAACTAATAATAATAATAATAACTAAAATTAAACTAAACTAAACCTAAACTTAAACCAAAATCCTAAACCAAAAAATAAATAAAAATAAAATACCTAAACTAAAATAAATAAATCTAAATTAAATATAATAAAAAAATAAAAATAAAAATAAACCTAAATAAAAATAAAAAATAAAATAAACTAAATAAACCTAAACTTACCGATTTATGTATTTTTTTAAAAAATAAAAATTATAAAAAATTATAAAAAATCCTAACCCTAAACCCTAAACCCTAAACTCTAAAATCCCTGAACCCTAAATCTTAAACCCTAAACCCTAAATCATAAACCCTAAACCCTAAACCTAACCTGGAACCCTAAACCCAAAAACCCTAAACCCTAAACCATAAATCCTAAAACCCTAAACCCTAAAACCTACGGCCCTAAACCCTAAACCTCAAACCCTAAACCCTAAATTAATTCTAAGCCCTAATCCCTAAAAATCAAAAAACCTAAACCTAAACTAAATAAAACTTAAAATAAAAATAAATAAATAAACCTAAACCTAAATAAAATAAAATAAATAAAATAAAATAAAATAAAAACCTAAACCTAAACTTAGAAATAAAATAAAATAAAAAATAAAAACTAAAATAAAATAAATTAAATAAAAACATTAACTGAACTAAAAAATAAAATAAACTTAAAAAATAAAAAAAACTTAATGAAAATAAAAACTAAACATAAAATAAAAATAAAATAAAAACCTAAACCTAAAAGATAAATCTAAAAATAAATAAAAAAAACCTAAACCCTAAACTAAAAAAAAACCTAAACCTAAAATAAAAATAAAATAAACAAAATAAAATAAACCTTAACCTAAATGAAAGTAAACTAAACTAAAATAACCATAAACCCTAAACCTTAAACCCTAAAAACCTAAACCTAAACTAAATAAAACCTAAAAATAAAATAAATAAATATAAACCTAAATAAAATAAAAAATAAGATAAAATAAAAACCTAAATGAAAACCTAAACCTAAACTTAAACCTAAACATAAACTAAATAAAACATAAAAATAAAAAAAATAAATAAACCTAAAACTAAATAAAATAAAAAATAAGATAAAATAAAATCCTAAACTAAAACCTAAACCTAAACCTAAACCTATACCTATACTTAAAGATAGAATAAAATAAAAAATATGAACTAAATAAAAATAAAATAAATAAAAATATAAACTAAACTAAAAAAATAAAATAAACTTAAAAATAGAAAAACCTAAATAAAATAAAAACTAAACCTAAAATTAAAATAAAATAAACCTAAAATAAAATAAAATAAAATAAAAACTAAATAAGAACCTAAACCTAAGAAAAACCTAAAAATAAATAAAAAATAAAACCTAAACCATAAACTAAAAAAATATCCTAAACCTAAAATAAAAATAAAATAAACCTAAACTAAACTAAAATAAATAAAACCTAAACTTAAACCTAAAAAAATACTAAACCTAAACTAATTAAAATAAAATAAACTAAAAATAAATCTAAACTTAAACTAAAAAATAAAACCTAAAAATAAGCCTACAACCTAAACCTAAAAAAATTAAATAAAAACCTAAACTTAATCCTAAAAATAAAAAATAAAACCTAAACTTAAAAACTAAAATAAAAATAAAACTAAACTAAAAAAATAAACTTAAACCTAAACCTAAAAAATAAATTAAAATAAAAAACATAAACTAAAATAAATAAATTAAATTAGATAAAATTAAAAATAAACTTAAATTAAAATAAAAAATAAAATAAACCAAAATAAATAAAAAATAAACTAAATAAAAAATAAACCTAAACATATTAGTTTACTTAATTTAAAAAAAAATTAAAATTAAAATAAATAAAAAAAAACCTAATCCTAAAAGCTAAACCCTAAATCTTAAACCCTAAATCCTAGACCCTAAAAACCCTAAACTCTAAATTCTAAACCCTAAATCCTAAATGCTAAACCCTAAACCCTAAACCCTAAACCCTAAACCCTAAAACTAACCCTAAAAGTAAAATGAAAATATATAAAAAAACCTAAACCTAAACTAAAATAAACAAAACTAAAATAACCCTAAACCCTAAACCCTAAACTAACCCTAAACCCTAAATAAGAAAAACCTAAAAACCTAAACTTAAACAAAATAAAGCCAAAAAATAAAATAAATAAATAAACCTAAACCTAAACAAAATAAAAAATAAGATGAAATATAAACCTAAACTAAAACCTAAACCTATAAAGAAAATAAAATAAAATAAAAATAAAACTAACATAAGATAAATAAAAACTTAGACTAAACTAAAAAAATAAAATAAACCTAAAAATAAAAAACCTAAATAAAATAAAAACTAAACTAAAATAAACCTAAAATAAAATAAAATAAAAACTAAAAAAAACATTAACCTAAAAAATAAACCTAGAAAAAACTTAAAAATAAATAAAAAATAAAACCTGAACCCTAAACTAAAAAAGAAAACATAAACCTAAAATAAAAAATAAAATAAAGTTAAACCTAAACCTAAACTAAAATAAACTAAACTAAACTAAATAAAACTAAAACATAAACCTAAAATAAACTAAACCTAAACTTAAACCTGAACTAAATAAAATAAAATAAATAAAAAATAAACCTAAACTTAAACTAAAAAATAAAACCTAAAAATAAACCTAAAAATAAAATAAAAACCTAAACATGAACCTAAAAATTTAAAATTAAAACCTAAATCTAAAAAAAATAAAATAAAAATAAAAGGCCATTTATGAATTTTATTTTTCCTTAAGTTTAAATTAGTCTAAATGAATCTTATTGAAGCATGAAAGGCATCTTAAGACCAATGAAATTAAATCACTATCACATGAATAATACTCCACTACTTTCTTTCATTATCAATAACATCCACATTTTTTTCTTTTTAGTTTCTTTAATATTTGATTTAGTATATATACATACATGTATTTTCCAGACTTAATGAATGTTGATGCATGGATATATATATATATATATATATATATATATATATATATATATATATATATATATATATATATATATATATATATATATATATATATATATATATATAAGATTTCATCTCATATTTAAGTATATGCAAACATGTATAAAGAATTTAAACAAGTATGTGCCATTGTCAAACGTGGAAAGTGAGATTATCTAAGACCTCCTAGGGGATGTCCAGACCATATACATGTCAATTCAAATATACATAATCATATACATAAACATAAAGAATAAAATCATAAAAAGGTTGGGTATAAATACTTTTTATTTATGTAAAGCTTAATGGCAAAAAGAAAAAGGGTTTTACTTTATGTTCTAACATATGCACACACATAAATGAAATTAAGCAAATATGTGCCATTGTTAAACCAGGGAAGTGAGATTATCTAAGATCTCTTTAGGGCTACTTAAACCCTCATATTCTCGGGATGTCCAGACACTTACTATTTCAAATATATTAACACATAAATATGAATCATAGGAATAAAACTATTAATTGTCATCTTTTGACTACAAGTTAATGAATCTTTCATTTTCACATAATTAATTATTTATAATAATCATTGATTTAAGTTTCAAATTATTCAAGTCATAATTAACATATAGTTTCAAAATAGTTTTTGATTTACTAATATTTAGTATCCATACCATACAATAACATTTGTCTAACTCAAACAATTTAAATTCAATCATATTCTTTTAACTTTAAGACATTAATACATGAAGCACATGACATGCAAATTTATAAAAATTGAAAGGAAGTAATTGAATATCATCACATAACATGCTTGATTTCATTAGAAACTACGGACAATCAAGCTAAATAAATATCCCTTAAATCTAATCAAAGTTTCTTTAATGTTTAATCTTAATATTCAAGTTGTATGAACTTAAAGAGGAAAAAATAGTACTTAGAATTCACTCCATCCCATGTTGGTAATTTAATATATTGAAGGAAGGAAATTAAATATATTTTATGGATTAATTAAGTTCAGTCTATTAATCATATCAATTTGATCATCCTCCCCAAGCTTATTTAATTTAATTAATCACCTAAACTTGAGCGTTCAATGATATGCTTTGAAAAGTATAAAATTTGTAATGCACCAAAAGAGATCTAATGCAATTAGGCTCATGCTTAAGAATTAATTAAATCAAAGAAGGAAAAGATTAAAGATAATACTCTTATGATTTTTCCACACCAATAGGAGAATCATAATTTCTTTAACGACATTGTGTTATAAAATACATAAAAGGATTAATGGGTTGCACTTGAGTTACTTAAATTGATTTCACTTACATTTCATTATTAATTTTCCTTAATCTTACACTTAATCATTAAACATATTATTTAAACCCTTTAAGAGTATACATTTGGAAGTAATTAGGAGAGGGGGTTCTAATTAATTCCCATGTCATCCGCACTATTTACATTAATTAGTCAAGTTTAATTACTTAATTTTATTGTTCATTAATTTTAATAATTATTAAATCATTTAAAAAGGGTGATTAGGATTGAACATTTGGAATTTCTCAAACACCATGATAAATAATTCCAAAAAAAAAAAGAGAGGCAGTGGACATCCCATAGAATTAACATGCCAAATTTGGAATTAATTAGCCAAGTAATTTAGCCTTAATTAAAGTAATTAGCCTAAGCTTAAAACTTTAATTAAGTACTGTTCATTAAATATTAATAAAAGATATTTTTTTTAAATTCTCCTCTGTCTAAGCTTTCCAAAATGGGTTTATTTGCATTATTTAGATTTTTTACAATTAGTTATGATTTTTTGAATTTTTGTATATTTAATTATATTTTTAAACCTAATTAAATCATTTTAAATTATCGGCCCCATGTGGAAGATGACACGTCAATGCATTCCATGTGCTATCATGGTATTGGTTATTTAAAATGTCTGACGCGGTTGTGTGGTGTTTATTTTTGGATGTATGGGGAGACCACGCAGATCGTAGGGAGTACTTATTGAAGTGATCGGGTACGACATTGAGGTATGATGTACTATCTTGAAAGATAGATACATCACCCTTCAATGGATCTAATCACCTAATAAAGACTCCTAAGGCATGATGGGTATTCGAATATACTAGAAATTTTTCCCTTGCTTTAGATGGATGAATAAAACAAGGTTTATATTAAACCAGGTTCTAAAGTTCCCTATAGAGGCAAGCCTACATAGTTAATTACATCTTAAGAAATGGAATTTCCTAAGAATACTCTCGATTAAAGTAGACAATTATCACCTCCAAAGATTTTAAGGTTAGACTATCAAAGGATTGGTTGTGTTTGGAAAATTAATTGGGAAAGATCAAGGAAAAGTCTTCTTTTTTTATTAGAATCCAAAGGAAGTGAGTAGGGAATGCTCGTGATACTAGGAAGCCATGTGAGCATTCCAATCTATCCTATAATTGGGTTTTATGTATTTAAAAGTAAGGAGATTTATTTGTTAGAGTTGAATTTTATTAGATTGCTAGGGCCTATAATCCATCAACACAAGGTTGTGAAAATGCCTAAAAGGTGAGGATATATGCTTGTAGCCTGAAGGAAATAGTTACCTTAGATCCTAAATCTAGGGAGCTTTAGTAAGAGCTAATGCATGACCTAAATCTAAGTGATAGGTGGACATAATGGTTCACCTCCATAAGAGAGGATAAACTGCCTGACTTCTGGACTTATAACTGCCTCGCTCCTATGATTTTAAAATCATGTAGTCCGATCATATGAAATTGCAAGATTGTTAAGGTAGTTAATTCATTAGAAAGAGACTAAAGTTCTAAACCCACTCCCTAAGAAACCAGAGCCTTAGTTGTATGAGCATATGACTTAATATACAAATGCAAAATCTTTTCAAATTTTATTTCATTTTTGAGACTTCATTTGGACAACAGCTTTAGAATTTTGATGCCTAAATGCATGATGACATAAGTCATTATCCAAATCAAAAGAGGAAGAGGATGAAGCTCCGTTAGTTGGGGTTTCTCTCACAGGTCAAGCGGTCACTATGCGTGTAAGGACGGAGGCCCTCATTTTGCAAGAGTGATTCAAGATGATATGCATGATGTGAGACATACAACCATATAGCTATGGGGTTACTAAATCATTTAGTTATCTTATTTAATACATAGGCTTTATGGGTTATGAATTATTTAAAATTTAGTTATGAGTGAGTAATTGGGGTAGAAAAATTAATTTTTCCCTAAGAGACAATCACATTGGGGCCACACATTAAAGCATCAATCATTTAATAAATTATTAATAGCATGCCATCCTAATGAATAATTTAAACATATCATCAAACAATTTTATAACTATCGTAAAAATAATAAGAGGCCAGTGCGGTCGGGTACTGTCATACAACCCGAAAAGAAAAGATAGGTAGCCGAGCTCTACCCTTGTACAATCCATAATATGAAATAATAATTACAATTTGAATGAATACATGATATGGGGGTCTTCATTCTTCACTCTTCCATCTTCCTTCTTTCTTTCTCTTAATTTGGATGTGCTTGCTTCAAAGGCATCATAGGGCACCCCAAGACAAAGCCTTATGGCCACTGCTCATCCTAATCCCCCATAGCACTAATCCTAATTCCTATTACAAAACTTCATTCATATAGGAAGAAATAAATCTAACTACACCTAAAAAATAGAGATTAGCTAAACATACATACAATCTTAAATAGTTATATATATAATTTGGACTTAGCACCCTGCACATGAGTAACCAAGTCCATCTATCCTAACTTGGATTATGCTTAGGGGTTTAAGTAACCTACAAATAGAGCATTCATATTTATTTTTAAGTATCCCCTTATGCATAATCTCCTGTAAAAATTATGATTAGACTAGAATAGCCTAACATCCAATATATAAAATATACACCCTAACATCCAGTCTAAAATATACACCATACATACACTATCCTAACTTAGGATTAGAAGTAGTGACTTAGTTCTAATGTGTTTGTTAAGGCTTTATGGTATGTCTTAACTAAACATTAGTATTATATTTTTCTAAGTGCAGGAGGATTTAATTTAACATGAGAGGTTGGTTTCACTTCAATTTGTTTAATTGATTTGAGAATTTCAAAAAAAAATTTCTTTTGTTTCATATGATTTACACTTAGCAACTAAGTGTTATAAAGAAAGAAATGGGATCATTCCCTTTCATCCCTACCTTAAGCCACTTTCTAAAGTACATTAATTTGATTTAGTTCTCTATAGTAAATGACTTATTAAATGATTTAATTAATCTTAAGTTTAGGTTCACTTTAAATAATCCTATTCAAGATTAAAAGCTTCTTAGGATTAATTTAATTGAATTACTACCACATTACATATATTAAATCATTCTTTTTCATCACATGTAACATGCATATGATTTAATCTTAAGCATATCTATACATGCAATATGTTTTAACACACTTATAAGATGAATGTATGTGCATATTTAGATTTTACACTTTTCATTCAATTGAATTATTTAATCATAGTAATTTAAAACTCTATCCAAATTCCTATACAAAAATACATAGGGATGAAATTAAATAGGTACGTGTCATTCATTATTAACCATAGAAGTGAGGTAATCAAATGACCTCCTTGGGGCTAACTAAAGCCTCATATTCTTAGGATGTCCAGACTATATACTCGTTTGCATTCAAACCTATGTAAGCTTGTACACATGAACATAAGAAAGAACAACTCTAAGTCACATGATTAATTAATTCAACCACTTAGCCAATTATGGATGCATGTATTCTTTTTAGTAGAAAAAAAGGGATTTTCATCCTTTAGCCACACATACATAAACATGTAAAGAGAAATGAAGGGAAGTGGGGTAATCAAATTACCTCCTTGGGGCTAGCTAAATCCTTGTATTCCCAGGATGTCTAGACTATATACTTTTCTATCTCACTACACATGAATTTATATGTGAATAAGAGGAGTAAAATCCTGTAAAAATTACATTTCTATTTGATTAAAATATTTACGTATTGAAACAAAGTTCCATTCAATTTCTAATGTAGAAATACATGTAAATGAAATCAAATAATTACATGTAATTATTAACTAGGGAAGTGAGGTAATCAAATGACCTCTTTGTAGCTAGCTAAAGCCTTGTATTCCCAGGATGTCCATACTATATACTCATTAACAATCAAATACATGTAAAACCACATATGAATTAAGGAAAAGAAAGCTTTACTTAACATACCTAAGCTATAAGCACATGCAAAGCCTATATGTATTCATAACCATTATCACTCTAATCAATGTAATTATAGTTGAAGTAGCTAGTAAAAAACCAAAATAACTAGTTAGAATAGGCATGAAAGAGCTAAATTATATATGTTCTTTTACTACATATATGAATAAAACATTTACCTAAGTCTAAATCCATATACGATGGTAAGAAAAACTAATTGAAAGAATTCATTGAGTTCTAATTAAAAGTTCTTGATTAATCACTCAGTATAGACAGACACTAAAAAATTAACTTTGGAAAAATAATTTGAATTTATTAGTAATATTAGCCACACATATTATAAATTTGTCCAACACATGCAAGCTTACATAAAAGAAAATCACTTGATTTGATTAATTTTGGAAAGATAAATGTATGATTTCAAATTACATGCAACATCTAACATGATTAGAAATGAATAAATAAACATAAACACATGATTTCATTCAATCAAATTAATTCCAAAGGACAATCATATTAAATAAAGCTATTTAAAGTAAACCAAAGCTTTCTTAGTATCATTTTTAATTTCATGTTTTGATTTGATTTAAGGATGTGAGAAAAGGTTTGTTGATCCTAGCTCATTCACATCTTTGTTAATTAAGTTAGTTTAATTAAATGTAATTAAGTTGATTTTTTGAGTTAATTAAGTTATAATATGCATTAAATATATTAATTAACCCTTTCCTATGTTACCTTAACATAATTACCCAAATAATTATGAGGCAATATTATATGCACATGAATTAGAAATTAAATTAGTAATGATCCAAAGAAATAAAAGGAGCCTAATGCAATTGGCTCATGATTAATGGTTAATTAAATTAAGGAACTTAATTAAGTACTTTCCTGGTTTACCACACATGTGGATTAACCATAATTTTCCTTAAATAGCATTAGGTTATTGAACATCTAAAGGTCTACTCAAGAATTGATTAATTAAGGTCTGATGTGATTATGATTTTTAATTTAATTAATTAATCCATTTAATCAATTAATTAAACCTTAATTGATTTGATCTTAATTGATGGAATGAACTTAGGAAAATAGGCTAAGAAAGAGGTCTTAACCCTATTCCGTTATCCCATTTACAATTGAACAATAGTTAATAAACTTAATTAACCAACTTGTTACTATTTATGGGATTAATTAATCATTAATTAATTTAAAGTGTTAATTAAGGTTTAATTAGTCAATTTTTCTAATTAAGTTAACAATAAATCCCAAGAAAATCATGGGAGGTAGAGATCATCCCATTAAATTAATCCATAAAATTTGGAATTAATTACTCAAGTAATTAAGAAGTAATTAAGCTAATTAATTTTGTAATTAAACCCTAATTAATCCTTAATTATTATTCAAAATTATTTAGAATTATTTTTAATTAATTATAATATGAAATAACTTTAAAATAAATATTTATTTACATTTTTATAATTTTTTATGATTTGTTATGACTTTTAGAAGTTTCAGCCATAAAAAATGATTAATTAAGCCTAATTAAAGCCTAATCTCGTTGGTGCCACATGGCGTGATAACACAGCATGCTTTCCACATGGCGCCATGGGATTGGCCACTTAAAAATTATCTGACTCAATGATTATGTGGCAGTGACGGATGCACTTTCTCATGCATCGTCCGATCTTAGATCGGATGGCCATGATTAATCCCATGGCTTAATTGAATTAAATCAGATTGATCTATCAAATCTAATCATGATCATCTATTTCGATCATGCGGAACAGATGGTGCATGATATATTATCACGTGAGAGAGGGAGAACAAAGTCTGTCCAACATTGCTCACTTGATCCAAGCTTACCTGAGCTCAGATCGACTCCAAAAATATCCCACACTTTAATGACATCGATCAGAGAGGATCCAATGGTTAAGATCACATAGGATAAACATTTTCTTCAAAAATCTTCAACTCATTTTTACCAAAGCATGCTTTTAATGGAATACCTCATCAGAGCTCAAGATTGGTGGCAAATCTGATTGAGCAAGCTTCGTCTAGTGGAGATGAAGCTCTATTGATCAGTACGAGCCTTGATTTGATGTAGTTTTCTCAGAAGACCAACACTTGAAGCCTGGGAGGCTAGCATTGATCGAAGTCCTATGTCCGATGGTCGGAAGGCTCGAAAGGTGATTCGTTCTTGGTCAACGGAGTGTGGGGATGGTGTGTGCGAACTTAATTTGATTTCTATGGAGGTTTGAGCAAGTTGTAATCAAAGGAGGGATGCCTTATTTTGCTGGCTGCTTGGGAAAATTAAGATTGCCTTGGGGTGTTATGGTTCTCTCTATGCTCAAGTGCTCAATTTGGAATGAATTGTAGGGGGGTATGCCCTCCTTCCCTTGATCACATGATTTGGAAAATTAATTGGGAAAGTTCAAGGTTAGACTATCAAAGGATTGGTTGTATTTGGAAAATTAATTGGGAAAGTTCAAGGACAAGTCTTTTTTTTAGAATCTAAGGAAAAAAGTAGAGAATGCTCATGATATTAGGAAGCCTAGTGAGTATTCCAATCAATCCTATAATTGGGCTTTATATATTTGAATTTAAAGAGATTTATAAGTTTTGAGTTGAAATTTATTAGATTACTAGGGCTTATAATCCAACAACACAAGATTGTGGAGATGCCTAAGAGGTGAGAATTTATGCCTATAGCCCAAAGGAAACTACAACCTTGAATCCTAAATCTAGAGAGCTTTAGCATAAGCTAAAGCATGACCTAAACCTAAGTGAAAGTGGGCATAAGGTTTACCTCCACACGAGAGGATAAACTACCCTCCTAGCTGCTGGGCTTACAACCACATGGAGCGGCTACTAGCTAACTCCTCGTACGCTTTAAATCCATGTAGGCAAGTCTTATGAATTTGCAAGATAGTTGGGCTGTTATTTATGTAGAAAGAGACTAAAGTCTTTAAACCCACTCTTTAAGAGACTAGAGTATGAGTGGCATGGATAATGATTAATCAACGTAAAATCTTTCCAAATTTTATTTAAATTTTTACACTTCAATTTGATATAGGCTTTAGTAGTTTTATATGCCTAAATGCATGATGAAATGAATTATTGGCCAAATCAGCGAGAAGAGGGTGTTCTTTACCACAAGGGATGCCCTTACAGGTCAAGCACTCCTCCTATCGTGCAAGGATGGAGATCACCCAATTTCAAGAAAGAAGAAATATGCATGCATGATGTGAGACATAACATTCAACTAAGGGGTTGATAAATCTTTTAATTATCTTATTTAATGCCTATGCTTTATGGTGAGTTTATAAATTATTTAAAATTTTATTATGAGTGATTAATTGAGGTAGACAAATTAATTTTTCTATAAGAGCCTAATTGCATCCAAGCCACACATTAAAGTATCATTCATTTAAGAAACTAAGAAAAGCATGCCATTTATAGTGTGCAAACTAAACAAATTATCGAACATTTTTTATAAAACTAATGCAAAAAATAAGAGGCCAATGCGGTCGGGTACCACCATATAAACTGAAAGAAAAGATGGGTAGTTGAGCTCTACCCATATACAACCCAAAATTACAAAATAATAATTACAATTTATAATCAGTGAATGCTATGGGGGTCTTCATTCTTCATTCTTCATTTCTTCATTTCTTTCATCCTTGCTTCGTTTATTTGGTTTGTTCTCCAAGGCATCATAAGGCTTCCCAGGACTAAGCCTTCTAGCCACTGCTCATCCTAATCCCCATAGCACTAATCATAATTCCTAATGCAAAATTACATTAAAAATAAGAAAAGTAAATATAACTACAACTACAAAATAGAGGTTAGCTGAACACACACACAATCTGAAACAGTTATATATATATATATATATATTGGACTCAGCACCCTGCACATGGGTAACTAAGCCCACCCGTTCTAACTTGGATTTTGCTTAGGTGTTAAGCACAATCCCCTGCAGAAAATATGATTAGGTTAAGAACGGCCTAACATCCAGTCTACGAAATATACACCCTAATATCTAGTTTAAAAAATTACATCATAAAATAAAACATACACCATACATACGTCATCCTAACTTAGGACTAGAAGTGGTGACTTAATTCGAATGTGTGTGTTAAGGCTTCTGTGGTATGTTTCACTAGGCATTAGTGTTATAATTTTCTAAGTGTAGAAGGATTCAATTTAACATGAAAGGGAAATTCCACTTGAGGGGAAAACCATGCAAAGGATGTATTTTTATTTGATTAAAACATTTATGCATATGGAGTAAAGTTCTATCCAAATTCTAGTGTAGGAACACATGCAAATGAAATCAAATAAGTACATGTCATTGTTAACCAGGGAAGTGAAGTAATCAAATGACCTCCTTGGGGTTAACTCAAGCCTCGTGTTCTTGGGATGTTCGGACTATATACTTATTAACATTCAAATACATGTAAAACTACATATGAATTAAGGAAACGAAAGCATTATTTCACATGTCTAAGCTATAAGCACATGCAAACCTTCGTATATATATTCACAACTACTATCACTCTAAACATTGTAATTGATTCATAAACTTTTAGAAAAATAATTTAAATTTATTACTGATAATAGCCACACATATTGTAAAGTAATCAAGCACATGCAAGCTTACATAAAGGAAAACCATTTAATTCAATTAACTTTGAAAAGATGAATGCATGATTTCAAATAACATCCAACATTTAACTTGATTTGAAATGAATAAATAAACATAAACACATGATTTTATTCAATCATATTAATTTCTAAGGACAATCATATAAAATAAATTTATTTAAAATAAACCAAAGTTTCTTTAATGTTATTTTTAATTTCATGTTTTGATTTGATTTAAGGATGTGAGAAAAGGTTTGTTGATCTTAACCCATTCCCATGTTTATTAACTGATTTAGTTTAATGAAAAAAATTAAGTTGATTTTATGGGTTAATTAAGTTATAATATGCATAACACCTATTAATTAACCCTTCCCTATGTTACCTTAACATAGTTATCTAAATAATTATAAGCCAACATGATATGCACATACATTGGGAATTAAATTAGCAATAATTCTAAGAAATGAAAGGGGCTAATGCAATTGGATCACAATTAATGGTTAATTAAGTTAAGAAACTTAATTAAGTACTCTTATAACTCCCCCACACATGTGGGCTAATTATAATTTTCGTAAGATTTTCTTAGGTTGTTGAACACTTAAGGGTCAACCCAAGATTTATTTAATTAAGTTCTGATATGATTATAATTTCAATTTCAATTAATTAAGTAATTTAATTAGTTAATTAAGCCTTAACTAGTTTGATTAATGAAATGAACTTAGGAAAATTGATTAGGGAAGAGGCCTCAATCCCATTCCAATAGTCCATTCACTGTTGGATAGTGATTAACCACTTAATTAACTGACATTTTACTATTCATGTGATTAAATAATGATTAATTAACTTAGGAGGATAATTAAAGCTTAATTAGTCAATTTCCTAATTAATTAAGCAACAAATCCCAAGAAAATTATGGGAGGCAGAGGTCATCCCATTGAATTAACCTACAAAATTTGGGATTAATTACTTATGTAATTTATGAGTAATTAAGCTAATTATTTTTTTAATTAAATCTTAATTAAGCTTTAATTTTTGTTCAAAATTAATTAAGATTATTTTTAATAAATTCTCCTTTGAAATACCTTCAAAATGAGTATTTATTTATATTTTTATGATTTTTTTATAATTATTTATAATTTTTGAAAGTTTCAGCCATTAAAATTCATTAATTAAGCCTAATTAACTCTTAATCCGCCATCCCATGCTTTCCATGTATGGGACAACACACTTGTCCGTCGTATGTCCATGATTAAACCTGCAACATTAAAGGATAAAATAAGATAATTCTAATATATTTAATCAGGACCGTCCATTCCAATCATGCAGAATAGATGGTGCGTGATTCCTTGTCTATCGATCGATGGAAGATGGAGACCATCCTCCTTCCTTCAATTGATTCGAGCTCACCCAAGCTTAAATCGATCTCAAATCAATCCCACACCTTTGCAAAGAGGATCTGAAGGGATCCAATGGTCAAGATCACACGAGATGCAAGTTTTCTTCAAAAAGCTCTAACTCATTTTCATACAAGAATCAGTTTCAATGGCATACCTCACCGAAGCTCAAGACTGGTGCCAAATTTGATTGAGGAAGCTTTGTCTAGTGGATACGAAGCTCTACTGATCAGCATGAGCTCCAATTTGAGGTGGTTTGCTCAGAAGGCCAACATCCAAAGCGTAGGTGGTTAGTGTTGATCAAAGTTGATCAAAGTTGATCGTCTGGTGGCCGGAGGGCTTGGGAGGTGATTCATTCTTGCTCGACTAGCTCCAAGGAAGGTGTGTGTAAAGATAATTGTACTTTGGTTGAGTTTGGAACAAATGGGATCAAATAGGATGTTATCCTATTTTATGTTGGAGGAAACTGAGAGTGTGGAAGTTGGGGAAGCTTGGGAACTCTCTAAGAAGCTATTGGTGGCTTGTCTTAGGGTTCTCTTGCTCTAGGGAATGAATTCTTGTGGGATTGAGTTGAAATAAAGGGGTGTATACCACCCCACCCCCCCTCCCTCTTGATTAGATGGTTCAGCCTCATTTGGCTTCTTATGGAATGCTTGGCCACCGATAGTGGCTAGGAATGGTAGAGAATCTCTTTATGTGGCTCGGTTTGAGTGGCCAAGGCATGGGAGGTGGTTGCCAAGGGGGATTAGTGGGTTCCCTTGGTGTTTCAAGTGCACCAATGGGGGAGATGAGGTGATTTCACCTCCCCATGGGTCATGGCTAACCTAACCACCTTTGGGTCAGATTAGCAGTGTCCTAGGAGCCTAAGCGGACCAATAGGAGTGTGTAAGGTGGTCAAGCAATAGAAATGACCACTTACATGGGTGATTTGCATCATGTGATACCCCTAGCTCTAGGTAGGATGGTTATTTCACTTTAGATTTGATTTGGGCATATTTGAAATGAGTCAAAAATGGGTTGGGCTAAATTTCATGTCATTTGGAGTTGGTTAAGTTCAATTTAGCTCAATTTGACCCATTTAGGTCAAATTGGGTTAGATTGGGTCAAGTTGACCAATTGGTCAAATTTGGTCAAACCAAGGGTTGGGTTAAGTTCATATGATCATTTGGAGTGTATTGGTGTCATTGGTTAGGTTCAATTTGGTTTAGATATGATTTTGGTTCATTATAGTTCATTTGGGTCAAATGGGTCAAGTTGACCAATTTGACCCAAATTGACCAAATTGGCTTTGGTGATGGCTTAGCTTGGGTTTGGTCATTTGGAATATGTTGTGAGCTTTGGTTGAGTTCAATTTAGATTTGATTGGGTTTTAGATTGGTTTGATCCTTTAGGTCAAGTTAGGTTCAATAGGTCATTTGCATCTAGTGGGCTAATTGGGCTCAATTGAGGCTTTGGTTAAGTTCAACAATCAATTTGGAATGAAATATTTTGATTTCACCCATTTTGGCCATTTTGGTCAAATTGGGTCAACTTGGGTCAAGAGGGCAATTGGGTTGGGTTTGGCTCAATTGAAAGTCAAGTTATGTTCAAGAATTGATTTTAAGATGGTATAAATTATTGGTTTCAAGGGATCTAGCTTAGGTTGCAATTTGGCTAGTTTAGGTTCATATGGGTTAGGAAGGTTGACTTGGTCAAAGGGCTAGGTTGACTTAGTTTGACCCAATTTATGATAATTGATCAACCTAGGATGACCAACAATCATGTTATGAACTTTGAATTGGCTTAATTCACTTTGATTTAGATTGAATTGGATTTTGGTTCAAATAGGTCAAATTGGTCACTTTGGGTCAAGTGAGCCAATTGGGTTTAACTGGCTTGATTTTGGGTTAAGTTTAATTTAGTTGAATTTATATATGGATTTGGGATTGATATATAAATTCAATTATAATTGGTTTGGGCTCAAATGGGTTTTGGTTCATTTAAATATTTCAAGTCAAATGGGCTAAATTGGGTTTGACTTCAGTTGATTTTGGTTTGGCTTGATGATTGTAGATTTCAATTATATTTTAAATGATGATTGATGGAATGATTGATTCATAAGAAAATCAGTTGGTTTTGGTTTGAATTTAAATGAAATTTGGCTTAGTCCATGAAATTGGCTAAAAGGGTTTAGATTTGGATTTTGGTTTAGTTTGATTTAGTTTTGATGATTTAAATGAATATTTTATTTATATTTATAAAGATAATTAAAGATATGATTGATTCATGAGAAAATCAATTGAGTTGGAAGTGATTTGGGTTAAGATTTGGCTAAGCTCATGAAGGTTGATTCATATGGCTTAAGAAGGATTTTGATTTAATTTGATTTAGTTTTCATCCTTTGAACGTAGATTTGATTTATATTTGGTAAGATGATTGAAGATATAAATTGATTATGAGAAAATCAATTGATTTTGGATTGATTTGAATTGGATATTGGCTAAGCTCATGAAGGTTGATTCATATGGCTTAAGAAGGATCTTGATATGATTATAGGTTTTGGTAAATTGGAGCTGGCATTAGGTTTGATTGTAAGTTTGAGAGATGGATTGAAGGGTTGAATTGATATTTGAGAAAATCACTTGAGTTTGGACTGATTTGACTTTGGCTAAGGCTAAGTCCATAAGATAAAATCATAGGGCTTAGGTTGATTTTGATTTTGGATTTGATCATGGGCCTCAATCATTTGACTTGGAGTTTGGATTTGGATTTGGATTTGGTATTTGAATTGAATTTGAGGATTAGTTCGAGAAGGTGAACATGGATCAAATTTAGGTTGTAGGGTAGGAGGATTATGCTAATCGCTAAGGCATAACCTAATCCTATGATTAACCCTTCTAAGTTTCTAAGCTTAGGTTAAGTGTTTTGCCTAATTGCTAGAAGTGTCTTATGACTAAAGAAATCCTAGTGTCTAGAAGACCCCTAAGTCTAAGATGAGGAGATTGAGAACTCACTCCAAAAGTGAGGTCAACAAGAACTAATTTCAAAAGTGAGGTCAGTAGGTTGTTAACTTAGTGAAGGCAAACGCGGTTTCATCTCGACCATCCTATCTTAGATTAGGCAGTTGAGATTAATCCCATGATTACGAATTGATCAAATTAAAATTTCTAAAGTAATTAATCATGGTTGTCTATTCTAATCAAGTGGAAAGGATAGTATGTGATCCATCGCCCTACGTGCACCAAAAGATGGATGCCGTCCACCTTCCATCACATGATCTGAGCTCACCGAAGCTCGTTCGATGGTGAAATCGACTCTAAAATGATTAGAGAAGAGATCTAAGGAGATCCTATAATGGAAATCAAGTAAAATCATAATTCATTTGAAAAAAAAAACCAACACCTAATGGTTAAATCAACGGTTACTAGATTTTTTACCTTGCTGGAGCTAGAGACTGGCGATCCATCAATAGAGATAGCTTCATCTTGAAGAGACGAAGTCCTCTTCAGAAGATCTCAAGTTGTCTTCTCACAAATCAATCTATGGGCCAAGTGCTATCGCTAAGTCATAGAGTTGGTATAGGGATGCCTTTCATTAGCCGAATCGATTGGGAATGGGGAGGAGCGTACTCTCCTCCCCAATTGAACCAATGGCTGAGATTGCTTAGCCTTTAGCAGCCATCCGACAAGAGTAGGTGGCCAAAGGTGTCAGGGGACTGTTGAGGTGGATATGTGTGAGAGGCTGAGGGAGTGTAATTGGCTATCATGGAGTGTACACTCCTCCTTAGGTGGACCAATGGTTGCTAATGGGTGAGCTCACCCTCTCTTGGCTAATGGGTGAACCCAACAGCCTTAGGTTGGGTTGGGTCAGTGATCTTCTATCCAAGAAGGGCCTAAGATGGCTGCCAAGGAGTGGAGAGGTGGAGAATCATTCAAATTGGGGATTTTGTTCTTTTGGAGGACTTGGTTCAATGGGTTTAACCCAACCTAGGTTCAGCAAGGGTTGGACCCACTTGAGAAGACCTATAATGACCCAAGGATGAGTCATGCCAAGTTTAGTTGGGTTTATACTTGGTCTGGTTGGGTTGGATCAATTTGATTCATGTAGGTCAAATGGGTTCAAGGATGAGTCATGCCAAGTTGACCATTTTAACCAAATTGGGTAAAAAATGCGAGTATAGTTAAGTTTAATTGGTTATTTGAAATGAGTTAGTGTAATTGGTTTGATTCTATTTGGATTAGATTTGGATTTGGTTCATATGGTTTAATTTGGGTCAAATGGGTCATATTGACCAATTTGACTAAATTGGCTAAATTATCTTGAGCATGGGTTAGGTTCATGTGTCAATGGAAATTGATTGGAGGAGTTGACTTGAATTGATTTTGATTAGGGAGTGATTCAGTTCAAACCCTTTAGGTCAAATTGGGCAAAGTAGGTCAATTGGGTTGGGTTGACCAAATTGGATTCAATTGAAGGTTGGATCATGTATAATATCTAATTGGCGATTGGTTAGAAGCATTAGTTTCAACCAATTTGGTTTAGAATTCAATTTGGCACAATTTGGCCCTTTAAGTCAAATTGGGTCAACTTGGGTCAAGAGGAAAAATTGACTTGGTTAGGTTCAATTGGCTTCAATTGGTGGTTGAGTCATATTTAATATTCAATTTATGGTTGATGAGAGTCATTAGTTGTAATTAATTTGATTTAAAACATGATTTGGCCCATTTTGGCCCTTTAAGCACTTTGAGTCAACTTAGGTTAAGGGACCAAATTGGCTTAGTTTGGTCTAACTAATTGTAGTGGAGTGTTCAATAGTGAACTACAATCATCAATGAAGAGATTGGGTAGTTAGAATGATTGAAAGAATTAATTTGGGTTTGGTTTGAATGGAGCTATAGGATTAAAGTAGGTTAACTTTGGTTAAGACTCAAGTTAATTTAGCTTAGAGCTTAGATTGAAAACAAAATTCAATCAAGATTGGTTGAATTCAAATGAGTTTGGGTTGGTTTGATTTCAATCATATAAGTTTGGGTTTAAGTGAATTGATGGATATGAGTGTCAGTTTAGGCCCTAGGGTAGGTGAAGCCCACTTGTCCTAAGATAAGCTCTAGACCTAGGGTTATGCCATACAAGTCTCTAGGCCTGGATTTAGTGTTCCCTTAATCACTGAAGTGCCCTAGCGCTAAGGAAACCTAAGTGTCTAAAAGAATTGTAGACCTAGGATGGGAGTGAACCATCCTCACTCCAAAAGTGAGGTCAATAGGGCAGTTTTAAATTTTGCTATTCAAAGGGGGGTTTATGATCGATATCAAGAAAGTTATTTATAATTCTATTTGTAATATATTTAATGGGAATACTACTGTCGGGTATAATTGTTGATCTCATTTTTAAATGAGATTAACATCACTTATAAAATTAATAATTAGCACATCTAATCTTAGATTAAGAACTTCCTAACTAAGTGCTCAGGTCACTATACCTAGTAACCTAGTGCACCCTCCTTGGGTTTGATCTAACCTAATGGGATTAGGTAGACCCAACCTAAATTCCAAATTTGGATTAGATCAAATAAAATCCAAATAAATCAAAATAAAATTAAATTAAAATAAATGAATGAATCTAAAACCAAATCAAAGTCAAATCTAGTCAACCCATTTGACATAGGATTGACTTAGGTGGGTCCCACCAAGTCAAAGGTCAACCCACAAAAATTTGATCAAATGAAATCATTTCAAATGATCCAAATGATTAAATAAACATGTTTAATCATGAATCTAAAAAAAATAAAATTTATATAGGCCTTAATTAGGCTAATTAGTCCACTTAGTCAAAATGAACCTAAATAGGTCCTATTGGGTTAAAACTCAAAATAAATTGAAATAAATTCAATTTGATTGCCCAAAATCATTTGGAAATGATAATCAAACATAATCCAACCCATCATTGTGTCTAATTTTGTCAAATTAGTCATGACCCAAATGAAACCTAAGCTTAACCCACTAAACCTACTTTGGGTCAAATGAGTTCAAATTGAAATCCACTTGAAATTAAATGAAATCAAACATTCCAAATCATCTCACACATGTGATCGAGCATGATTGTAGTCCAAACCAAATCCAATTGAGTCAAATTAGTCATTTGAACCCCAATTTGAATCAAGCTTAGTCCATTTAGGTTTAAATAGGTTGAAATGAAATGAAATCCAAAATTAATTTAAATCTAAATGAATTATGTAAATCAAAACTGAATCACTCATCAATGAAAGATGATTAACCTCAAAATCATACACTTTGAATCCAAATGCTTGGATTGGATTCAATATTTCAATCCAATTCAAATGAATTTGAACTTGACCTTGAACTCATATTGAGTTTGAGTTGGGCAACCACACATTAGTCAAAGGTCTTTGGTGGTGATGCCATGAAAGGAATGCAAGTCTCATTTTTTCCCCTCTTCCAATACCTCATCTATCTCTTGGCTAGAAGTAATTTGGATTATCTCCAATTACTTGAAGGCCACCAAATGAAAGAAGCTAAGAAGAAATTGACTTCCTCTATGAAGAAAAAGAAGAAGAGAGTAAGGAGGAGATGTCCATGGGAATCCAAGCTCAACCATAGAAGGAAATGGAAGAAGATGCCCTCTTCCCTTCCAAACTCCTATCCAAACATGCTCACAAGAACAAAAGGATTGAATCCATCCTTTGCCTACCTTCATTCCACTGGTGGCTAGAATCTGACCATCTAGTAGGCTATGTACATGGTTCTCGGCCATGTATGAAAGGAGGGGAGGGAAATTCATTGAAATTGATAGACATCGTTTATCTCTTACAAGAGATATTTGGGAGATGATCTTCACCGTTTGATCCTTCTATTTGAAATAGATGATCGAGATCTAGCCAGACGATCTTATTTTACTCCTTAAGGAGACTACACAATGAATAGGGACCATCCAATCTTCGATCAGAAGATCAAGATTCATCCAACATGGTGCCGCTTTTGACGCGGATGACATGTAGGATCCGTGTGGCCTAATTCCACCGTGCCACGTGGTAAAGATGCCATGTCGGCTCATCATTTTAAAACAATAAATCCCCCTTTTAATTAGTTAAGAAAATCACTAAAAATACCTGAAAATTCAAAAATTCATAGAAAATTAAATACAAATTCATAAAATGCAAACTTAAGCTCTATGGATTCCTCTTGATGAGAAGAATCTATTAAAATTCCCAATTAATTTAGGGTATTTTGGCCTTAATTTAGCTCCAAATCAAATGAAACTTTGGGGAATTGAAATGAAGGTTAAAACACACCTTGGGAAAATTTTCATGAATTATCTCCAAGTAATTTAAGAAATAGTAAATTTCTAATCTCAAACTTCAATTTTAACTAAATAAACTAAAATAAAATGAGAAAAATCATGAAAATGAATTAAATAACTTCAAATCAACTTAATAAACCCTAATGAACTTAAAAGCATGAATAAAACTCATTGGAACTTAATAAATCATAAAATGGCTTAATTAGATAATTAATTTAATTAAATAATTCTAATAATCAACTAGAGATTAAATAAATCACCCAAATTTCCAAAAATTATGAATGCTTTGGAAATATCATTGAGAGAGGAATCAAAGAAAAATAAAACCCCTAAATGATCTTCATTAATTTAGGCTTAATTTGGGTTTTCATGAAAAATAATTATGAGTCTGATTAATATAAGAATTTAGAAATATTAAATTGGCATGAAACCCCACTTTCCAAAAAAATTTCAAACCCAATTAACATTATGATAGGGAATTATTGAATTTCCAAGTCTTTATGTTAATATAAATCAAATAATAAATTGAAGAATTTATAAAATTTTATAAAAAAATTGAAATGATCTTTATCAACATGAGAAACACTCAAGATAACTCCTCAAGCATCCTAAATTAAAGAAACTTAATTGTTTCAAAACTTAAAGATTAATGAAATTATAATGCATGTTAAGCGTAATTAAACTTAAGTTGATGAACTTATAATCAAACAAACACTTAATGAAACCCTAATATACAATCAATTTAATTTGAGAATGGATTAAACATTAACCTAAGTGCCTAAGGTTAGCCTCAATCAAACCAAATGAAATGAATATAATTCAACAAACCTAATCATAAATCAAACCAAAACATTAATACAAACCAAATCAATTGAAATAAATCAAACCAAATTAAAAAATATATTAAATCAAAAATAAAATTTAAATTGAATCAAAAGATTGAAATGAAGAATTAAATTCTAAAGATGCGAATTGAAACATCAATTCAAAAAATAAACTAAATTCAAACCCAAATTATTTAAATGAAACTAAAGAAATTAATTAAGATACTTAAGGATCGTAGTTAGGCCTTTGGGATGAATCTTCATTTTAGGATGAAGGTTCCATTCCATTAGGGGGTTAAGATGTTAAATAGAATGAGTTCTACCTAAAAGTGGAATATATTCCACTTTTTATTCTTAAAAACCTAAACTTCACTTTAACAAAATAAAAGTGAAAATAAGAAATGAAAATAAATCATTAAATCATTTAAATTGAAACCATATATAGGTAAAATTCAAACAAACTCTCAAATCTAAATTGAAATTTGAACAAAAGAGGCCTAGCAAAGTCTTGCTACATAAACTTGTTTCTTTCACACACTAGATAATTAGGTCACAAACCCTAGATTTAGGTTAGGTTGTTGCGTGATTCTTTTTTATGATTCTCTATGTTGTGATGTGTTGTGCTTCACATGTCTTTGTGGTGTACTCTTTTAGACTACATGTTTAGGATTGTTTGCCCATTAGACTAGATGATAGCATGTTTTTTTAAAACTAACATTACCTTCTATAAGGAGCTATGCTAGGAAAGATTTCTATCATAAAAACATAAAAATGCTATGTTCTTGTAGATGTGCTTAAGTCCTTAAGCATAACCCATAGGACATGTGGGCTTGGCAAGTACATAATGATTAGCTTATATGTTTGTGATATATAACTATTGTGTGCTATTTGTACCTTCCTGATATTTATTTTGCAAGGCTTAGGATTTATTTTGCATTCAAAATATAAATTTAAGCTTAGAATTAAGTGAGGATCTATAAGGTCTAGGATTAGCAAGAGTTGACCCTACTAGAAGATAGGTGCAGTGATCCCATGTTAAGCACAATGGAAATCCCTAATAAAGGAGATGATCTAGAAAAAGAACCATAGATCTAAACTTGTAGTTCTAGGCCAGGTTGTATAATGGTAGAGCTCGGCTACCAGTTCTCTCTTTTTTTTAGGGTGTACAGTAGTACCTGGCCTCATCGGCCTTCTTCTTAAATTAAATTAGCTTGATTTAGTTTAGGTACACATTATAATCAACTTACTTTTCTAGGTTTCCTTCTATGTTATACTTTTTGGTGATGAATGCCTAGACGATTAGGCTCTTACAAAAATTAAATTTTTTACCCAATTTAAATCTAAATAACTGAAATAAAAATAAGAAAACTTAAAACTTCTCTTAAATTTAAGCCTTAGGCAAAACTAAAAATCAACTATAAGCAATTAGGTCTTGAAAATCATACAATCATATTGCTCTAAACACTTGAAATGGGCACTTCACCCATTACACATAAGGATCATCTAACCTGTGAGGATGACTACCTTCTTAGGGCAGTCTATCTTCTCTTATGATTTGTCCCATAACCATTTATAATTTCATGGCATTTAGGCATAAAAATGCATACCCAAGACCTCAAATGAATCATAAATCAAAACACTTAATAATCTAACAAATGTGCATTTGTTAGATGTATTTCCTATCATACATAATCGTAGGGATTAGGAAGTGAGTTTAGGATCTTTAGATTCATTTCCTATAAAGACAATAACCCAACCATCTTGCATTCAAAAAATTAGTGTCATGAATTTAAAATACACATTGGTGGTGTTATCTAGCAGCCCTTTCTAGGCGAGTTGTAAGTCCAAAAGAGTTAGGAATAGGTTAGCTCCCTTAAGTGAGAGGAATGGCCAATAATTTCCAAAATGAAACTAGGTCGAGCATTTGACATGAATGTACTTTGGCCCTGAAGTATCCTCCTTGGAGTAAGTCTTCAACTCTAAGCATTTCTGTAGTCTTGTGTTGCTAGAATCTAAGTCCTAGACTTCTAAGAAAATATCAGCTCAAAATCTAAATTAAATTTTAGAATTCAAATCCCAATGATAGGATAGTTGAAATGTCTACTAGGCATCCAATATCAACAGGTATTTCTTACTTCATCCTATTTGGACTCCAAATAATACTCTTTCCACTTTGAACCATTCCCAATTAAAAATTCCAAATATCAATTCTTTGAAAACCAACTTATAAATATTTAGAAATAATAACCTATTTCTTCAATCAAGAGTATTCTTAGGAACAGACCCTTCTTGAGATGTAATTAACTATAGAGGCTTGTCGCTATAGGGAACCATGAACCTAGTTTAAAATAAATCGTATTATACTTCACATGTAGTTCAGGGAAATTTTTTCTAGTACACAAAAGACCCAATAGCTTTAGGAGTCTTTTATTAAATGATCGAATCCATTATAGGAAAACATATTTATCTTCTAAGATAATATATGTTTATTTCTTAATGATGCATTTGATCATCTAAATAAGAAATTTCTAAACTCTATGTGATATAACAAATTTTGACCACCAATGATCACCATTCTTTGATTTATGTTTTATGTGCAGCGACGGAAGCAGTATGGGGACTCTGAAGAAATACTCATTCAGAAAGCTCCTCTAAGAAAGAGGGAAATTAGGGGATTTGGACTGAGGTTTGAAGTGGGGGATGGCTCACGTGCCCCACAACCTTGACCCTAATCATGTCCTTGGCCAAGCAAGTCTAATAAATTGGTAGTCAGGTATTCAGACTTAAGAAAAAGGGTAGACAAGAGTAGTTGTATGCTGAATGTTCTAGAGCATAAGTTTGACCATCATATGAGCCAACAACAAATGAAATTCTCTTACATGGCCCAGTTCACACTGCATTGATCAATATGTTCAAGAATTATAATCTTATATATCCAAACTAGGTTTCCTTCCCTATGACACCTCATTATCAACCTTGTGTAATTTCCTTGCCAATATCAGGCATGGAGGAGGAAGAAGATGATGAAGAAGAGAGTGATGAGTATGATTATTAGTTTCCCCATTTTTTATACTTTTTTCTTTTTTTGTAATGTGTAATTTTCTTTGAATTTAGAAATAAATTACATCTATTTATTATTTTTGTGTTATAAATTTGTATGTGATTAACATTATTAATTTATCACTCTAAGATTTAAATAAAAAATTCAAAAATATTTATAAAAATAAAATTTGAGTGACATTGCGTCGACACTGTACTATAAACTAGCACCTCGGTGTTATGAACATAATGAAAAATCTGCGAGCTTGGCGTGCAGCGCTAACCTGTAGCACCGCGATGTTGGGGTGATATTTTTTCCCCTTAGCAACAAATTTTTCTAAGTCTTTTTTACTTGTGTTAGGGAGATATAGTGCTGAGTCGTTGATCGTATGGCACTACAGTGCTTAGGGATTTTATCAAAAAATATTCTAAGTCATATTTTCCACTCCAAGTGAGCATGGCATCGTGATGCCAAACAAAGGGTGCTGCGTCACTAAGGTGATTTTAGTAGGGCATCACAGCAATGCTTCTTGGACGCCTGGCTCTACCCATTATAATAGGATTACCTGAGAGCATAGCTGCGATGTATATTCACAGGCCTCAGTGAGTTTCTTGTGAATTGAGTTAGATATTTTAGATAATGTTTTAAAAATTGCAACATCATTTTTCCTTAGTAGTGCTATATTCTAAAGTCGTAGTATGAAGCACTCTTCTCCATTATTTCTGATCTAAGATCAATGGAAGAGAAGGGTTTTCATCTCACACCGAAATAAAGTTCAATGATGGAGGCCTTCAAATCAAAAATATTTTTTTCTTCACCAGATCTAAGATCAATGGTGGGATTATGCTTTAACATTCTTTTTAAAGGTAAAATGACATAAATCTTTTACTTGAAGTGAAAAAAGTGTCTTGGAACAAAAGAAGATCATCAGGAGCACGAGTGTAATGTTGAAGTGTAGTGATAGTAAGAATAGTTCGAGAGAGAAAAAGGGAAGGAAGCAGTGGATTGGTGTTGACCTCACTGTTGGAGTGAGGATTCAACTCTTTCATCTTAGATCTAGGAGTCTTCTAGATAATAAGAGCTACTTAGTCATAAGACACTTCTAGTTGCTAAGTAAACACTTAACCTAAACCTAGAGACTTAAAAGGATTATCCATAGGATGACCTACCTAGCCTATAGCGAAACCATGACTCATGTCTAGCTTAGCCAAGATCCAACCTCAAATCAATACAATCAAATTTAATTGAATCTCAATTCAAATCCAAATCCAAACTCCAAAACCAAAACCAAATCCAAATGATCTAAACCTAAACCTATGATTCAACTTTATGGACTCCAAAAAAAATTTCAATTGATCAAAATCCATCTTCAATCCACAAAATCTATAATCAAGTTAATCAAAGCCAAAACCAATTCAACTAACCTAACCTAACCCATTTGACCCAAAATATTCAAATGAGCCAAAATCTAATTAGACCTAAATCAATTGCAACCAAAACCATAAATAAATACCAAATCAATATCTAAACTCAACTCAATTCAATCTAACCCAAAATCAAGCCAATTAACTCATTTAGGCTCACTTGACCCAAAGTGACCTAAAGGACCTATTTGAATCAAATCTCATTCCAACCCAAATTGGGTTGAATGAAATCACTCAAAACCTCCTATTATGATTGTTGATCATCCTTGATTGATTAATTACTATCAATTGACTCAAACCAAATCAATTTGGTCATTTGACCAAATCAACCCACTTAACTTACATGAGCCAAATAAACCAAATCTCATCCTTCATCAAATTAATTAATACTAATGATTCATACCAACCCTTAAATATGACTTGACCATCAATTGAGTCAAACCACACCTAATTGACAATTTGACCCAATTTGACCCAATTTGACCTAAACGACCAAATTGGGTCAAATCAAAATCCAATCCAAATTGATTCAAACCAATGACTCAAATTCATTCCAAATTAGTTATTGAACATGATCAAAGCCTTGATTGAACCCAATTTGACCAATTGAACCCAATTAGTCCAAATTGACCAAAAGAGTCAATTTTTCCTAAATCATTCCTAAATCAAAATTGATTAAAATCAAAGCCTTCAATCATTTTTAGATGATCAATTGAGCATGAGCAAATTCTTGACCCAAGCCAATTTGGCCAAATTGGTCAACTTGACCTATTTGACCGACATGGGTCAAATTGAGCCAAACCCATTCAAACCAAAGCCAAACAAATTGAAACTTGGCATGACCCATCATTAGCTCATCTTGGGTCAGCCCAAATCCAACCCAACCCATAATGAACCTGAATTGACCTATTATCAAATGGGTAAAGCTTCCCACATGAGATAAAACCCCATTTTAAATTGTCAAACCCACTCTCCTCCCCTTGGTAGCCATCCTAAGCTCTAAATGGGCTCAAGGACCACTAGCTCACCTGGCCTAAAGCTATTTGTGTCATCCATAAGCTAAGTGGAGGTGAGTTAAGCTCTTCAAAGCCATCGAGATACTTGGAAAGCCAAAGCAAGCCACCTCAGCCCTTGGCATCCACTCCCCGTCACTCACTTACTCAAACTAAGCCAACTCAGCACCTCCCTGTCACCCACGACTACTTGCAGTGGCCGGACGGTCATAAAAGGCCAAACCAATCCCATCTGCCGATCCATACCCCCCCCCCCCATTTGGATCCAATTCGAACACTTGGACTTTGTCAAAGCCCTATCACACTAAGATAAACTCCCCCAAGCATTTTCCTAGCTTCTCGAGTCTTCCCATCTCTGAAGATGATGAAGCTGAGCCTGATCGAAATAGGACAAAGCTCAACTCCATCCAACTCCACTAAATTTGAAAAAATACCAAATTAACTTCACCCACACGTTCACCAAGGTCTAGTGAGGCGAAACGAACCTTCTCCAAAGCGATCCGAGCACCGGACACCACGTCAAGCATAACTCTGATGTGTTTTTTAGCAACGTTTGGTCCATAGAGCTGTCGGTGAGGAGTCAAGGTGCCATCCTCTCAGCAAGGCTTCACCTCATCAAGGCAAAACTACCTCGGTTGCCACTGCCAGTCCGAAGCTCCGACAAGGAACTTTTCTAGAAAATTGAGATTTTTCAAAAAAATTTAGGACTTTTTGAAGGAAATGTTAATGTCATGCATTTTCCACCATTAGATCCCCTAATATTGCCCCTGTGAACGTGTGGGATCAATTTCGATTTCTCATGAGCCCCGACGAGCTCAGATCGAGCGAGGGAAGACAGACGGTGTCCATCTTCCGTCGCTCGAGAGATGATGGATCATCCGCCATCCGTTCCACATGATTATTCGAGTAGATTAATCCAATTTAATTCCCTTAAGGATCGTGGGATAAATCCCTACCATTCGATCTAAGATTAGGCGGTGGGGACCAAAGCGTGTCTATTGCTGCCACATTAGTGCTAAGTCAAATGAATTTTAATAACCAATCCTGCGGTGCTACGTGGAAAGCATGTCCACATCAGCAATCCACATGGCACTGATGAGATTATGCATAATTAAGGGTTAATTATCTATTTTAATGGATAAAACTTTGAAAACTCATAACAAATTATAGAAATATCTAAAAAATGCAAATAAATACTCATTTTAAAGCCAAAATAGTGGATATTTTATTAAAATTATTTCCATTTGATTTTGAATAATAATTAAAGCTTAATTAGGGTTTGAATGTGCACTTAATTAGCCTAATTAAGCTCTAACCACTTAGGAAATTATTTCCAAATTTGGGGAATTAATTTAATGGGATTACCTCTACCTCTCATAATTTTCTTGGAATTTATTGCTTAGGTAATTAGAGAAATTGATGTTTCAAATCTTAATTACTATCTTAATTAATTTAATGATTAATTAACATTGAAAATAATAAAAATTAATTAATTAAAACTCATTAATCACTTATTGATAGTGAATGGATGAGGGAGAGTGGTTAGGATCTCTTTCATAGTCTCTTTCCCAAATTCATTTTATCTTAAGAGAATTGATTAATATGAGATTTAATGAATTGCTTAATTAATCAACTAAATGTTCTAATCAAATCAGATTGAAATGAAAATCACTTCAGATAATTAAAAATGAGATTAAGGGTTCCTCATTATGTATTCAATAACTTAAAGTCCCTTTAAGGAAATCATTATTAACCCATAAGTGTGGGGAAATCATAAAAGTACTTAATTTGATTCTTTAACTTAATTAATCTTTAATTATGAGGAAATTGCATTAGGTCCCTTAGGAGTATTGCAATTTTTTTCTCACATGTTCATATCATTTTTGGCTCATGATTAAATGATTAATCAAATTAAAGAACCATAGGAAAGGGTAATTAAATAACTTGCTTAATGGTTTAACTTAACCAATTCATAAAACCTACTTAATTATCTTTCCTTAAACAAATTAAGATTACTAACATGGGAATGAGATTAAAATAGCAAGTAATCTCTCCTCTTTAAGTTCAACTCATATCCAAAAGAGAATCAAATTAATATTAAGCTTTGGTTTTCTTCAAGTAATTTTATTTAATGTGATTGTCCTTATGAATTAATGTGTGTTAATGAACCATGTGTTTATGTTTAGTTAATCCTTTCCAAACACTTTAGATGTTGTATGTCATGTGTTTACATGCATTCATGTTTTCAAATTTAAATGAATCAAATGGAATTTATTTATGAAAATTTGCATGTGTTGACTTAACTTAATCATATGTGTGGCTATTATCACTATTAAATTCAAATATTTTTTTACATATTTTTACCAAAGTTTATAAATGGATAGTAATATTTGGAGTGGTGTTAGTTATAAATATATACATAGGAGTTGCACGTGCTTATAGCTTAAGTATGTGAAGTGAAGTTCATTTTCTTGAATTCAGGTATAAATTTACATAGGTTTGAATGGTAATGGGTATATAGTTTGGGCATCCCAGAAATATGAGGATTTAAGTAGCCCCAAAGAAGTCATTTGATTATCTTAATTCCCTAGTTAAAAAAGGCACGTACCCATTTAATTTCATTCTTATGTATTTTGGTATCAAAATTTGGATAGAGCTTTAATTCATATGCATAAATAATTCAACCAATGAAAGAAATACAATTTTTGTGAGGTTTTCAATCTTCCAAATTATATAGATATTAATGAGTATATAAGATAGCAAGTATATAGTCTTGACATCCCGGGAATACAATACTTTAAGTAGTCGTAAGGAGGTCATTTGATTACCTCACTTCCCATGTTATCAAAGGCACATACTTATTTGATTTCATTCCTATGTATTTTTTGTATTAAAATTTGAATAGAGTTTTAATTTTTTGTATGAAATAATTCAATCAAACACAAATGTAAATTCTAAATGTATGGATCCCTTCATCATTTAAGTGTGTCAAAATATGTTGTATGTATAGATATGTTAAGTGTCAAATCACATGCATGTTAATTCAACTACATTAATTTTAAGATGCCTTTCATGTTGGATAGGGTTATTTAAGGTTAGCCTAAACTCAAGATTAACAAAATATTTAATAAGCTATTCACTAAAGAGAACTAAATCATAAAAATGTGCTTTAGAAAATGGCTTAAGGTAGGGATGAAAGAGGGTAAGCCTCTTTCGTCTCATTATAACACTTAGATGCTAAGTGTAAGTCAAATCAAACAAAATAAAACATAAGCTAAAACTCACAAACCAACTAAACAACTTGAAGTGAAACCAACCTTTATGTTAAATTAAACTTTTCCACAGTTATAAAATCATAACTATATTGCTTAGTTAGGACATACCATATAAAGCCTTAGCACACACATTAGAATTAAGCCACCACTCCTAGTCCTAAGTTAGGATGGTGTGTGTGTGATGTATGTTTTTTTTATGATGTAATGTTTTAGACTAGATGTTAGGATGTATGTTTCATAGGCTGGATGTTAGGCCATTGATAGTCTAACATTACTTTCTGTAGGGGATTGTACTTAAAGGTGCCACTAAAAAATGATATAAATGTCTTACTTGAAGGTTGCTAGTGCCCCTAAGAATAATCCACATTAAGACAGGTGGGTTTGGTTATCTATGTGCAGGGTACTAAGTATGAATTATGAAATATAACTGCTTGAGAGTGTATGTATGTTTAGCTAATATCTATTTTGCAGGTGTAGTTAGATTTACCTTTTCCATAAAATGTAATTTTGTAATAGCAATTAGGATTAATTCTATGGGGGATTAGGATGAGCGATGGCTAGAAAGCTTAATCCTAAGATGCCCTGTGATTCCTTGGAGTCAATCAAATCAAAGGAAGAAAAAAGGAAGAAAGAACAAGTGAATAATGAAGACCCCCATAACATATATTCAATTCTAAATTGTATTTATTCTTTTATGTTGTTAGAGGTTGTATAGAGCCACAATTTTCTCTTTTGGGGTATGGCCACCTACCCACCTTTTATTCTTTTGTAGTAGTCTATAAAATTATTTGAAGTTATGTTTATATTATGCAATAGGTTTGCATGATTTTCATAGTTTCTTTATGTTTGATGTTTTAATATGTGGCCTGGATACGATAGGCTCTTAAGATAAAATTAATTTTTCTACCTTAATTAACAACTCGTAATTAAAATTCTAAATAACTCATAACCTCATCATAAAGCCTAGCTCTAAACAAGATAATTAAAATATTTAGCGACCCCATAGTTGTATAGTTGTATGTCTCACATCATGCATGTCATATTCCTTCTTCCTAAAATATGGGGAATTTTCATCCTTACACGATAGGGAAACGCTTGACCTGTGAGGGCATCCTTTGTGGTGGAGAACACCTCCTCCTGCTGATTTAGCCAACAACTCTATTTCATCATGCATTTTAGCATAAGAAATCCCAAAGCCTTTGTTCAAATGTGTCAAAATAATATAAAATTTGAAAAGATATTACAATTTTAGATAAAGTCATATGTTCATACTACTCATACTCTAGTCTCTTAGGGAGTTGGTTTAAGACTTAAGTTTCTTTCAAATTAAATAACAAGCCTAGCCATCTTGCAATTACATAAGACCAGCCTACATGGTTTTGAATCATAAGAGATGTTAGCTGGCAGCCACTGCAGGTGATTTTGAATCATGAAATAGACCCTTATGCACCCTCTCACTTACATTTAGGTCATGCTTTAGCTTGTGTTAAAGTTCCCTAGATTTAGGATTCGAGGTTGCTTATTTTCCTTGGGCTACGAGCACAAATTCTCACCTCTTAGGTATTTCCACAATCTTATGTTGATGGATTATAAACCCTAGCAATCTAATAAAATTTCAATCCAAATAAATAAATATCTTCACTTTTCAATATATAAAACTTCACCATAGGATAGGTTGAAATGCTTAATAGGCTTCCTAGATCTTAAAATTTACTTAATTTTCTGCTTTAAAAATAAGTTTAATAAAACATCTACTTGATTTTCAAAATAAAAACCTTAGGTCTGGAATCTTGGAAATCTTTGAGACAATAATTTTATCTTAATCATAATATCCCTTAATAATCACCTTTCAGGTGAATCTCAAGCTGGTAAATCAAAACCAATAGATAATTCCTAAAATAAACAATATATCTCAAGTATATATTATTGTTGTATCTAGTATTTCATATCTTTCTTTCTTTGCTTACATAAACCAAATAAAATTTAGAACCTCTTACCACTAGCTTGGTGAAGTAAGGTTCATCCCATATTTAAGAAAATTCTAATAAAATTCAAAGCGAAATAAATGAAATCCTTTACAAAATCATTTTAAACTTGACTTACCATAATAAAATTTGTTAAGTAAAGGTTCTCTTTTAAAATCAAAGTAAAGTAAAACAAAAATATTATTTTATTTAAAAATTTTTAAACCCTTTTTCTAATTAAATTTATTGAACCTCATTCAACGAATTTAGGTTTGTTGAATGAGGATTCCATCATAAAATCAAAATTAAATCCAACAACAACAATAAATATCTTCTTCAAATATATCAAAACCCCTTTTCAAACAAAATTAACCAACTCCATTTAACATACCCAACTTTATTAAATGAGAGTCCCTCTTTCAATAGCAAAATCAAACATACAACAATCAAATCCCTTCTTCAAAATTTTTAAAATATTTTCAATCAAAACTAACTTCATTTAACATACCAAAATTTATTAAATTAGTCTTATTTTCAAAATCAAAACAAAATCACACATCAACAAACAATATCAAACATACAATTGAACTCCATCTAACATACCTAAATTCGTTAAATGAGAGTTCCATTTTCAAAACCAAATCAACATCAAACATCAACATATAATAATAAAATAACACATCAAATAAAACAAAAGCATTCAAAGTTTTCAAACATATAATTAAAACCCCAATTAGGATACCTAAATTTTCTAAATGGGAATTCCAACTTAAAATCAAAATCAAAATCAAACTCCAACAAAAGAAACAACATTCCAAATTTTTAAAAATTACTCCAACACATAATTGAACACCATTTAACATACCTAAATTTATTAAATGAGGGTTCCAACAAATCAAAATAAAAAAATACAATCAACATAAACAAATCTCTCCTACATGGATTGAACCCCTCTCAACATACCTAAATTTATTGAATGTGGGTTCCAACATCAAAATCAAACTCAACACCAAATTCGACAATGTCTCTCCTCCAAATTTCCCAAATCTCTCCAACACATAATTGAACCCCATTTAGCATACCAAAATTTGTTAAATGTGGGTTCTAATTCAAAAGTCAAATCAACAATAGAAGTCAACAATCTAAACCAAGGATCTAATCTAGTTCTCTTTTCCAACAATGCAGAGATGCTAGCCTAGTTCTCCTTCTTCTCTTCTTCGATTAGCTTTCATCATGTCTTTCAAAAAGTTGATATTTTCCTTTCCATCTAGTGTGGATTTGGCCCTAGGTCAGGGCATACTCACCGGTGCCCCTGTCATCAAGTTTGGCCTTTTATTTGAGCAATTCAAGGTCACATGCCTGGGACCGGCCATCATAACTGTCAGCAGAGAAGAGGTGGCAGCAAAGAAGCTACTTTTCCAATTTAATGTGCATTCTAATTTTGAGTTTCTCTTTCTAAAGAGAAAGGTCATTGTGGTTCCCACACCTGTGTCAGTACCAGTTGTGCTAGTGCCAATTCAATCTATTTGCCTCTGCTACAGTTCCATCACGGGCTAGCACTACCTCCATGGTTCATTCTACTTCGAAGGAGAAGGGATCTCATATAAAGCCTTAGCACACACATTAGAATTAAGCCACCACTTCTAGTCCTAAGTTAGGATGGTGTATGTGTGATGTATATTTTTTTGTGATGTAATGTTTTAGACTAGATGTTAGGATGTACGTTTCATTGGATGTATGTTAGGATGCTAATAGTCTAATATTACTATCTGGAGGGGATTGTGCATTCTCGCTTCTGAGATAGTATCCCCTACCTTTGAGGTTGGTTCTATTTCTTGTACTGCCTTGCTCACTAAAATTAAATGCCATAACAAGAACTGAAAGATCAAGCGATAGTATGAGCGTGTGACCATGGAGGTAGATGAAGCCTGCCATGTTATTGAGGGGTGTTCCCTTTGTGAGACCTCTCCACTTTTGGGTGGTAGTAGATTTCACCCCCTTTCAACTTCAGAGGGAGAAGAGGAATATCATGGGATTGCTGCATTACCCTCATCGCCTGTAGAGTATGAGACACCAGCTAGGGAGAGGAGGAACCCCTTTGCTATTCTACAGTATGTTCTTCATCGAGTTGGCAGAGCCCATGGATGCTCAAAGTCTGGTACTTTACATGATTTGAGGAGATTGATTTCTAGGTGTATTAGGGATCATATTCACAGTGAGAAGGCCACTAAGGCTAAAGTTACTGCCCAAGCAAGCAAGAGAGAGAGGAGGAGGTTTACCATATAGTCGGTGGCCTCCGCTTTGATGGATTTCTTCGATCGATGAGCTGATAGAATTGATGGTTCTGACTGCATTGTCCTTATTGATACCGTTAATCGTAGGAGGGGATCTCTAGCAGTGAGGCAGTCGGTGTCCCTACCATTACACCACTCCACTCGTCATCCACCTCCACTAGTCTAGGATCTGGCATCTATAGTCCCCACTAAGTTCCATAAGCCCCCATCTAGAGAGAGATCCTCTCCTTTGGTGATCCTACTATGGCCCAAGGATCCCACTCCATCTACTCCACCTATTGAGGTGAGGCTTAGCTCCCTTCCTCGACCTTCCATCTCAACTGTGGTCAAGGAGTGGCAACCCAAGAGTGTCATGGTTGCTGCACCACAATAGTTGAATGAGGAGAGGGGAGGAGATACCGAGGTAGTCCCCATGACAATTAAGCAAGTCAGGGAGTGTACTCTACCAGTTCAGAGTGTTCAGTGTATAGATTATACATAGCTCAGTCCAGTGGTTAGTCATCAAGCCTATATTCTAATAGAGCAGGGTCGAGTAGATGACCGTTCATTAGATGACATCTTAGAGGATTATCATGCTACGGTGAGGTAGATAGTTGGGAGTGATTAGTTTGATCAGGAAGAGGGTAGGGTCGATTTTGACCCTGATGAGAATGACATGTTGGATGACTTAGCCGAAGTCCATATGGTTGACACCCGAGGATCCCAACATAGAGATCAGCATAGCCAAGAAAGTACTATAGTTGTGGAAGGTGGCACCTCTCATAAAACTCAACACCTCCTCCAACAAATCAAACATAAGGATGATCAGATTGGCAAGATGGAGAGGAAGGTAGAGGAGTTGATGGCAATAGTTCTAGCCTTGCAGAACCAAGCCCCAGTTTTGCCTTCCCCCATGGTGGTCGATCGACTAGAGCTAGTACATACCCTAGATCATCCCAAGTGCACTCCCCATAGAAGATGATGTCGTTAGTTTGCATAAGAAGGTCACCAATAGCACCTCCATGCATGAAAAGGATATAAAGCAGATGGTAGAGTAGCAGGTGAAGGAAGCACTGGCGCAAGCTGGGGGAGCTCATCTGTTCCAAACGATAGACCTTACATGGAGGAATTTAATGTAGTTTAACATCCCAAGGGTTTTTTGCCACCATCATTTAAGATTTTTTATGGTTGTGGGAACCCAAGGTAGCATATAGCATACTTCAGGGACAATTATTGCAATGCAGGTGGCAGTGATGCATTTCTTTTCTGCCTCTTTGTCAGTAGCTTAGTAGATATTGCATTTGATTGATATGCTAAACTTCCCAATGATTCGGTGAAGACCTTTGCATAGTTGGAGCACCTCTTCATCAAGAGATTCATAGGAGGTCAACAAAGGGTGATTATAAGTGACCTCATTGTAGTGAAACAAATACCTAATGAGTCCCTTATTGATTACATTCTTAGATCACACAACCTAAGTATGAAATGTGAACCATAGCTACAAAAGTAGCATGCCATTAAGATTCTACTCATGAATATCCATGGCCCGGTCACCTTCATGCTTAAGGGCTTCACCATTAGATATTTGTGAAGCTAATCAGTAAGTTGGCTAACCTATAGGAGGAAGCCAAATAGTTACCCTTTTCAGACCAATCATCTAAGCCAAAGCCTCAGAAGATATTTAAGAAGAATCCTAGGATAGTTGTGTCAATGGACAAGGGGAAATAGCCAGCTAAAGCATAGTTTAAGAGACCCATATTTTAGCAGCCTCCATTGCCACCTCCTCTTCCACCACCTCGACCACTATACCAGCCACCACCACTGCCACAACGGTCACCATCACCGCCACAGCAGCCTACTCAGCCGTAGTATCCATATCCATCGATAGGTAGCTACTTTACACCAACTTGCTGAATGATTAAACAAACCATATTCATTCAAGGGGTAGGTAGTTAGGAAGATCTTTAAGAATCTTTTGAAGAAGCCTGACTTCTAGCTACCCAAGCCTAAGAAGCTAGAGGAAGTGGGCAAGAGCGATGATCCTAGCTACTGCCCCTATCGTCGCATGCTAGGCCAAATCTTAGAGGATTGCATTATTTTTAAGGACTGTCTTGAGCATAGCTACAAGTCAGAAGTTATAGTCATCCTTAAGGAATACTTAGTAGAACAACCATATAGTTATGTTAGAGTAATCCTTGGGGATAGTTCCGATCATCTTAAGATAAAAAAAGGTTGGGATATTTCTTTATCCTGAACCTCTTAAAAGATCAACTCTAAAATCAAGAAACTTTCTCTACAGGTGCCTGAAGTAGCTCGAACCTCTGACACTATGGAAGGTTTGCTAGTTACTAAAGACAACTCGGGGAGGGTTGAAGCCCAACATCAGCCTACCTCACTTGCCCAGGATAAATGTAGCACAACCATCATCCAAGTCTAGCACTCCTTCCACCTTGAAGTTACTACGACCTCTATCAGCTCCTCCACCTCTAACAGGAGCATTATATTTGTAGATGAGGGCACCAAACCCCTCATTCTGCTTACTTTACTTGATTTTTATTATGTACCTCCATCCAAATTAAAAAAAAATCAATGAAGAAGATCGATTCCACTTATATTCTCTTTACTTCTAATGCTCCTAGTTTCATTCTTATAGAAAGCTCTCCAAGTAAAAATAATAATAGCTCAAATAATTTTGATCCATTCCTCTCTGATTCAAAATCAAATTTTCATTCTCTAAATTAATTGGGTTCACCTCTTAAGATTGATTTGGAGTCATTCAACTTTGAAGATCCTTCAGGAGAAGGTTAGGTATACCCGATGAGCAGGTAGAACTTTTCACAACTCATTATTTCAAGAAATCATTGAATTTAACCTTCGTAGTAGCAAAGTTCTATCTCCTAGGGCAACACCTCAGGATAAAAGTAAACAAGTCAGTAGTTCTTGTAAGTAGATAACCCCTCCACAAGATGCTCTACCTATGGATATGCTTATGGTGAATTAATCCAAAATTGATTACAAAATCCTCGCTCATCTTATAAGGTTGCCAGCTAAGTTAAGCATATACGACGCCCCTGTCTTATTCAAAGAGATGAGAAAATCTCCAATCAAAGCTTTCCATGATCTAGAGATATGCTTAGCTCAGTTGACCGCTTCTGAAGAGGAAGCATGTCATTCAAAAGAGATCCTAGGAGTTATATTTAGTGATGAAGACCTACTTCTAGGAACGATCAAGCATAGTCGTTCTCTCTACATCATACTAGATGTTGGCAGATTCAGGCTATCTAGAGTTCTGATTGACTTAGGTGCATTAGTCAATATTATGAGTCTAAGAACCCTTGCCTACTTAGGGATTGACATCTCTAAATTCTAGAAGGATAAAATGATGTTGAAAGGATTCAATGAACATGGCGAGAGGGCCTTAGGCTCCATAGTGTTGCCATTAGAGATAGATGATTGGAAGACTAAAGCCAAGTTTCACATAATTGAGTAGAATACATCTTTCAATGCTTTGTTTGGGAGACCATGGATACATGAGAAGAACATGGTTCCATCCTCTTTACATCAGTGTATCAAGTTCCTAAGAGGTGAAATTGAATACTGTGTCAAAGGAGATCTCAAGCCCTTTACAGTTCACAGGTCAAAATATATGAGGATGAGGCCTACTACCTCCCCCAAAACCAAAAATTCTATTCTCACAAACTTAGTTAAAATCCCCATATGGGGGAAAATAAAAAGAAAGAAAAGGAAAAGAAAAAGAAAATGAAATAGAATTGAAAAGGGAGTAAGAAATATACCCTGGGAGGAAGTGGAGCCTGAGATTAGATTCCACCCATAATTTGTTACTCTATTCGAACAAGTGGGGAGGATGACCCGACCTCCACCAGGATGAGGAAGAGGCACGTCTAGAGGCAGTCCCAGGGGTGGAAGAACTTCATACTTACCACCCACCAAGAGATTTATCTTAAGTACTAGGAGTACACAAACTATTTATATAGATTTAGAATCTAGCTTAGAGGATGAGTCCTATATGCTTAGCACACTGACTAGCTCTTCTCAAAAGCATATCCCATTGGAGGTAACACTTGAGGAAAACAGTGCTAAAGACCAGATTTCCAAGCAAAGCATAAGTGTATCCAAGTCATCATTATGTGAAACTCTTAGGCATCAGTTTGAAACCTTAGCTCTGACCCAACTTTCCTCACAAAAAGTTGAGGGTTTGGTAGTTAAGGAGGCCCCTAAATCATCCACAGCTATAAAGATTCAAAGGTTCTATCATGGAGTATCATACTCAAGTCAAGAAGTTAATGTAGAACTTAAGGATGATTCTTATAATGACTTAATATAATTACCATTTAATTGGTACTCACCTTGTCTTCTAAATTTAGTAAAGAAAGGCTTAATTCTGCATAGATGGTCTAAGCGCAGGTCAGACTACTTCGTAAGGATATGGAATAATAAATGCAAGAACTCTCAATCAAGACCAAGACTAGGCTTTGGTACATTAGACCCAATCGATGATGATGATTACTGCTTGGTCATCACTAATCATTCGGAATCTGAGAGATTCTTTTCAATTTAGATTAACTCATATGAGGAGGTGTGCTTAGAAACTTTAAATGATCCAAAGGATTTCCAAGTCAAAGATGCACCTCCAGAATTCAAAGAAGAAATCATGTCAACAATCAACGAGCTCAATTAAATCAACTTAGGAACTGAAGACAATCCACACCCGACATACATCAATTTTTTATTGAATGACATAGAAACCAATGACTTAGTTAGGTTATTTATTGAGTTTAAGGATTGCAGTGCATGGTGTTATGAAGAAATTCCCATATTGGCTCCTGATGTAACGGTCTATAAGGTAGCCATACAGCCTGATGCTAACCCTATAAAGGAAGCTCCTAGCAATTAGATATTGAACAATATGTCATTTTTTATAAGTCAAGAAATTAATCGATGTTGGTTTCATCTGAGAGGAAAAATACTCCACCTGTTTGGCTAGTGTCATCCCAATTAAAAGCAAGAATGGCCAAATTCGCACATGCATCGATTTTAGGGATCTAAATAAGGCATGTCTAAAAGATGAATTTCCACTACCGATACCAAAACTGATGGTGAACATTGCCTCATCTCATATAGTTTTCTTTTTCATGGATGGTCCATCTGGATACAATCAAATAAAGATGGCCCTGAGGATGAGAAAAATACTATCTTTAGAACCCTGATCAGAATCTATTGCTATAAGGTCATGCCATTTGACCTTATAAATGCTAGTGCCACATACCAGTGGGCCATGACTCAAATCTTCAATGAACTCATTCATTACAAAGTAGAATGCTATATCGATGATCACGTGGTCAAAAGTAAAGAAAAGGAAGACCATCTCATTGACTTAAGAGTAGTTTTCAAATGGTTAAGATAATTTAACCTCAAAATGAACCCCCCTAAAGTGTGTATTCAGAGTAGCTTCAGAGAAATTTCTTAGGTTTGTTGTTCGACACCATCAAATCAAAATCAATCTAGAGAAGATTAAAGTGATATTATAAATGCCACCACCTGAAAGTATAACTTACTCAGATCATTCCAAGGGTAGTTGGCATATCTAAGATGCTTTATATCCAACTTATCAAGCAGATGCCAACCATTTTTTGCACTGGTCAAGAAGGACACCAAGTTCAATTGGGAAGACTAGTGTCAGCATGCCTTCGAAAGCATCAAGCAGTACATGATGATGCCGCCATTCTTAGTCACCCCTTTCTTGGGCACACTGCTTATACTCTACACTACTGCATTAGATGATTCCTTTGGCACTTTGTTGGCCCAAGCCAAAAACAAAGAGAAAGAGAATGCACTCTACTATCTCAGCCGTCATCTAATTTCTGCTGATGCAAATTATCCACCCATTGAGAAGCATTGCTTAGCTTTAATTTTTTCGTCCTGAAAGCTATGGCATTTCATACTTTCTTATAAGTGAACTTGATTTCTAGAATTAATCCACTGCAATATCTCATGACATGGCCAATGCTATCTGGACATTAGGCCTATTGGTCTATGATTCTATCACAGTTCAACATCACTTTCATACCCCTCCGTGCAGTGAAAGGATAAGCACTCACTGATTTAGCACACCCACTACCTCGACTCTTCGCATCACTAGGAGATGTATTTTGATGGTGCGGCTTCCTTCAAATAGGAGAAGAACCACAATCCACTATTCCATGAATGATAAGAGTAGGAATAATTCTCCTAACTTTGAATTATGATATGATGAGATTTTTCATATCATCTATAGGATCCTTGCACCAATAATGAAGTTGAATATGAGGCTCAGATTGTTGGTTTGGAGTAAGTCATTTCACTAAGCATCCAAAACATCAACATCTTTGGGGATTCCCAACTAGTGGTCAACCAAATCATTGGGTCCTATAAAGTCCTCAAACCTAGACTCCATTACTATCACAAGTATATGATGGAGTTGTTGGCTCAAATTCTAGAAGTGACCATCTACAAGCTTCCTCGAGGAGAAAACACTATACCAAATCACTGGCTTTCATCTTGGGACCAGATTCGGTGAGCTCCGCATAATCTTGTGTGCATCTCGATCACAATCTTATAGGCTTCATGCTTGTCTAAATAACGTAACCACATATGTTCAAAGGATCATCGGTATAAGACACAATCCACGAGGGCATAGGAAAGAGGGAGGAGGAGACTTCCTCCCCTCAAGGAGTTCATTTCAATACACTCATAAGGTTAAGAGGAACCCAACTCACCCTTTGGCTGAGATCACCACTGGTGGCTGGATTCTAACCATCTAAAGTCTTACATACATGGCTATCAACCATGCATGGAAGAAAGGGAAAAAGGCTTCATTTTTCTAATATTTTGACTCCAACACATTCACAAGATGAAGGAAAACCATGTCGAAGCCTTCCCTAAGCCTCTCACCACCGGAAGGCTGGTGATTGGTTTTATTATGATCTTATTAACTAATTTGCTATCAATACACATCCTCTAGGTTCTATCTTTTCTAGCAGTTAAAAAAGTTGGTACAACAAAATGATCAAAACTTTCTTTTGAACTAGGTCTCCTTCTCTACAATGCCTCCTTATTAGCCATGTGTAATTACCCCACTGATATCAAGTATGGAGGAGAAAGAAGATGAATAAGAAGAGGGTGATGAGTATGATTATTAGTTTTCCCCATTGTTTATACTTTTCACCTTTTTGTAATTTATAATTTTCTTTGAATTTAGAAATAAAATTATCTCTTGTATTAATTTTGTGTTATACGTTTGTATGTGATTGTTGATATATCACTTCAGGATTTTAATAAAAAAATTTGAACATATTTATAAAAATAAAATCTAAGTGACAACGCCTTGACGTTATAAACCAGTGTCTCGACATTGTGAATAGAATGAAAAAATTGAGAGCTTGGCGTGCATCATTGGGGTGATATTTTTCCCCTTGGCAGGAAATTTTTCTAAGTTTTTTTTTACTTGTGTTGGGAGATATAGCATCGAGGCACTAATCCTATGGCACTGCGATGCTTGGGGATTTTATCATAAAATATTCTAAGTCTTATTTCTTGCACCAAGTGAGCATGTCGCCATGATGCTGATGTCAGGGATCTGCGACACTAGGGTGATTTCAGTAGGGTGCCACAATGCTAGTTCTTGCATGACGTGGCATTGCCCATTATAATAGGAATACCTGAGAGCACAACACTGTGGTGCTGATATTTAACACTGAGGTGCTGTTAGTAAGAAATTAACTTTCTTGTGAGATTTTAGGAAAATTGTTAGAAATTTCATTAGCATTTCACCTTAGTAGTGCTATATTCCAAAATCATAGTGCAAAGCACTCTTCTCCCTTATTCTGGATATAAGATTGATGAAGGGAAGGGGTTTTCATCTCATGCTAGAACAAAGTTCAATGGTGGACGTCTTCGAATATATGAACTTCTTTTCCTCACCAAATCTAAGATCAATGGTGGGATTATGATTTACCATGCTTTTTAAAGGTAAAATGGCATAAATGTTTTATCTGAAGTGAACAGAGTGTCTTGGAACAAAAAGAAGATCGCTAGGAGTGTGAGTGTAATGTTGGAGTGCAGTGAGAGTAAGAATAGTTTGAGAGAGAAGAAGAGAATATAAGCAGTCGACTGAACTACAAGTCAACCAAAAGAGGGCGGAGGAGACTTCTTGCCCTCAAGGAGTTCATTCCAATACAATCATATGGTTAAAAGGAACCCAACTGACCCTTTGACAGAGACCACCACCAGTGGATGAATTCTACCCATCTAAAGTCTTACTTACATGGCTATCAACCATGCATGGAAGAAAGGGAAAAAGGCATCATATTTCTAATATTTTTACTCCAACACATTTACAAGATGAAGGGAAACCATGTCGAAGCCTACCCTAAGCCTCTCACCACCGGTAGGCTGGTGATTAGTTTTATTATGATTTTATTAACTAATTTTCTATCAATACACATCCTCTAAGTTCCATCTTTTTAGTAGTTAAAAAGTAAGTATAACACAAGGATCAAAACTTTCTTTCAAACTAGGTTTCCTTCTCTACAGTCCCTCCGTATCAACCTTTTGTAATTATCCCACTGATATCAGACACAGAGGAGGAAGAAGATGAATAAGAAGAGGGTGATGAGTATGATTATTAGTTTTCCCCATTTTTTGTACTTTTCACCTTTTTTATAATTTGTCATTTTTTTGAATTTAGAGATAAAATTCTCTCTTTTATTATTTTTGTGTTATATGTTTGTATGTGATGGTTTATTTATCACTTCAAGATTTAAAAAAAACTTTTTAAAAATTTGAACATATTTATAAGAAGGAAATCTGAGTGAGAGTGCCTTGACACTATAAACCATTGTCTCAACACCGTGAATAGAATGAAAAAACTGAGAGCTTGGCATGCGGCGTTGGGGTGATATTTTTTCCCATTGGCAAAAGAATTTTTTAAAGTTTTTTTTACTTGTGTTAGGGAGATATAGCATCGAGGCACTAATCCTATGACACTTTGATGCTCAGGGATTTTATCATAAAATATTATGTCTTATTTCTCATACCAAGTGAGCATGGTGTCACGACACTGATGCAAGGGATTTGCAGAACTAGGGTGATTTCAGTAGAGTGCCACAATGCTAGTTCTTGCATGCTGTGGCATTTCCCATCATAATAGGAATACTCGAGAGCAACACGATGTGGCGCTGATATTCAATGCAGAGGTACTGGTAGTCAGAAATTAAGTTTCTTGTAAGATTTTGGGAAAATGTTTAGAAATTTCATTAGCTATTCACCTTAGCAGTGCTAGATTCCAAAATCATAGTGTGAAGCACTCTTTTCACTTATTCTGGATATAAGATCAATGGAGGGGAGGGGGTTTTCATCTCACACCTGAACAAAGTTCAATGGTGGAGGTCTTCAAACCTATAATCTTCTTTTCCTCACTAAATCTAATATCAATGGTGGAATTATGATTTAACATGTTTTTAAAAGGTAAAATGTCATAAATCTTTTACCTGAAGTGAACACAGTGTCTTGAAACAAGAAGAAGATCACCAGGAGTGTGAGTGTAATGTTGGAGTGTAGTGAGAGTAAGAATGGTCGGAGAGAGAAAAAGAGAAGATAAGAAGTCGACTGAACACTACTATTTATAGCAATGTTCCTTGTTCCTATTCTCTCTCAATAGTCGATGTAGAACCTCAACGCCAAGATCACAGTGTCGTGGCATTGACCATAATTTTTACAATTGGCTCTTCTATCTGAAAAGCTAAAGTAGCATGGCATTTCCTTGAGCACAACGTTGTGGTGTAGTAGCCAAAAGAACAAAAAAAATTATATATTTTTATATTTTTTTTAGGTGAACCATAAGGAAAATACAAACATTGTATAAGAGATTTGGTATTTCATATTAGGTGAATGCATGGATATAAATTAAGATTTAGTATTTCATATTAGGTGAATGCATGGATATAAATTAAGATTTGGTATTTTATATTTGCAATTATATATAAACATGCAAGCTAGATTAAAGATTAAAAATGTGTTAAAAATATTTATAGATTTATTAATTTAAAAATAAATGTTAAAATTAATTTCAGAATGAAGTTGGTTAATAGAATGTTCATAATGAATCAAATTGTTCCCATATGAGTAATAACTTAATCAATTTTTGTTCTACATACACTTTTTTGATATTAAAATCTAATAAACATTGATATATTTAAATAAACATTCAAGATAAGCTGCAAACTTCTCATTGTAAATCATCGTATATTACAAATAAATAGTTGTGCATTTTTCAATCCTTCTTACTTAAAAAGATGCAAACATTTAAATTTACTAAAAAATTACTATAAATTATGATTTGTTAATCTCTCTATTTATAAGGCATGCATATACTTTTTCTCATATACTATTTTATGTTCAACTGTTATTTAAATCTAAGCTTGCAACTATATCTTATTCTATTAACCATAAATTATAAAATATTTCAATGGCTTTGACAAAATTACAACCTTTGTAAACTAAACTATACATTGGTGATTCGCCAAGAAGCAAAATTATATCTCAAGTTCCTGAACTATTAAGGTTTAACTATTTTTAACCAAATCGATTGGTGCTAGTTGGTGGGCCATTGGCGAGCAAGAGCTAAATGGTCGAGACTTGGAATTCCTCATTGGTGAATTGGGATTGATAGAAATGAGGTGGGGGTTTATTTCTGCACCATTGGCATTCCGCGTGGCATCACATGTGGCAAAAAAAAGGTGATGTGAGATAAGTGGAGAGAGAGAGGGGTTTTTCTGACAACATCTATTGCAAGAGTTTCTTCTATTATGGAGAAGATAAAGAAATTTTGCATGGGAGAAGAGCATGCATTTTTGAGATGCCATAACAGAGAATAATAATTATGTGGTATTCAAGAGTTTTTTGTGTTAGGCATGTAAATAAAAACTTTGAGGTGTTATATATGTAACTTATCATATTTGGACTATTATGTATGTAAATCCTCCTAATATTTTTTAATGTTAACAAAAAACCCCAAATACTTATGGATATTGTGAGATATGGAATTAATATTAGAAAGATGTGTTTTGTTTTTTAAATGTTGAATTTTGATTGTGTGACTAGACAAGTAGATTTATATAGAGGAGATGGTGAATGTTGGTGAGTATAATTATATCTATAGTCTTATGGTGGATTTATATTTGAGAATTTGCTAGTCATTAGTAGACAACATACTTAAAAGATCATCTAACATAAAGTGTCATGTGGTCTTTAGTTTCTACTTTAAAATTTACATGTTCAAAAAATTTCAATTTTTAAATAAGATGATCCCTAAATGATGAGCCTTGATTACCAAATAATTTTATTAGGATCAAAAGGTGTGTTTGACAAAAATACATTTTGATTATTATGTTGAATGAGAAGATTGATGATTCCACTTTAGTTATTCTTATCGATAACAAATGAGGTAGAAAGGAGTAGCTCAAGCAAAGGAACTTATCTTGAAGTATTTAAAAACAAGGCTTAAACCTTTTGATTTGACCTTACAAAATTATATAGAGATTATATAATTATCAAAATTTACCATAGATTGTGTGGAGACTCCTTTAATGGTTATGTTATCATTTTTCCTAATCATGCACTTAATAGACTTATGAACCAAGAAAGAGCTTACCCAAAAAGATGATATGGGAGAACCCTGTCTCTACCATATATTACTAACCAAACCTTTAGGTGAGCGTAGAAATTTAAAAATTTTAATTTATAGATTAGATAGGTAACATAGTCACTTTTATCATTCTAAGTGTTAACTAAAATTTATTTATGGAGTAATATAGGACCATACTTAAGCACATGGAAGGTAAGGACTTGATCAAATCGGACTAGATTGAAAGAATATGAAGATTATATGTAATTCCATAATAGAAAAATATCAAAATATTAATAGAAGTGGAGGGTTAGATTACAAGAATCAGCTATCCCTCTCAAGAATCGTAAAAATGTTGGAAAATATCCCTCTGTCCATCAAACTACTCTCTCTTAATAAGATTTAGGGTTGGTAATAAATGAAACCATAAATTCATTCATAGAAGGTTTTTTTTCATGAAAGTGGGAATTTTATTGATTACTTTATGGATACAAGCAATCTAAAATTACAAAAATAAAATTAAAATTACACAGCTCTAGATCTTATGCAAGGAAAATCCAATTTATCATTATGCACAAGTAAGTATAAGTCATGATCCATAGTTTTAGAGATGTGGAAATGATGTGAGTTGGATTCACATTTGGCAAGCAAGTCATCTGGACAGTTTCCTTCTCCCCATGTATGGGAAAATGAGATGTGCAAGTTTTCCATCAGGCTTCTCACTATTTTAAGAACATTAATAATGAACCAAGGGGTGTTGTGAGACTTATTCTCCTTTAGGAGGTAGGTAGCGTCATGGAGTCTATTTCAATCTAGTAATTAAAGTGGGGCCTCCTAGAGGCAATTTTAAGTGCATATAGGCAAGTAGCCACCTCAACATTGAGGGGGGAGAGAGAGCAGCATAAGGCATGGAGAAATGGATTTGGCTATTGCCATCTTTATCTCTAAAGATTCCTCCAATTCTAGCCTCTTCATTTTGGTGCCAAAGCCTCATCTATGATTATTTTGATGATGCATGAGGGTGGTTTTTTCCAATGGCTTTTTCCATTTATGCTTGATATTGTCTTTACATGGTCCCTATAAGTTTGTGTAAGATCTTTTAAATGTTATTTTACAATGTGCTTTCTGTAGGTATGCTTTGATTTTTAGTATGGTATTCTCTACTATAATGGTAGTACTATTATGCTTCATTTCGTTTCTTTCCATCCATATAAACTATTGAATAATAAAAGGGGAAATCAATGTTGTGTTTATCTTCTAGCAATCACCTGTTTGCTAGCTCTCAATTAACTTATATATTGAATCATATCTGTAAATATTTTTTATATTTGTGTGCTAAATTTACAATGTATGAAATAGTGTGGAGTGCAATATTCCTCCTCTTTGCATAGAGCACACATGGAAGGCAGCCTTAAGCCATTGAATTTAAGTATGTCATCAATAAGGATGAAATTGTGAAGTAGTCTCTAGCAAAAAAATGTAACAGATGGCTTGATGGTTGAATTCCAAATTATTTGTCCCTAAGGATTTGTCCTAATGTCCTTCCACCAGGTGTTGTATATTGTTTTGTGGATGGATGAGTTTTTAGAAAGACCCTTTATAATTATTTTGTCCTTCTTGTTTCCTTCTATTGGAATTTTATAGATTTCCATACAAATGTCTAAAGGGAGGTGTTCTTTTAGGTTATTCATGTTCCAATCTGATTCAATCTAGAATTTTGAGATGTTTTGTGTTTGTTGAGGTCTTCCAACTATTTTTCAACTAAAAGGAGCCTCATCACCCATCCAGTGATCATTTTGAAACTCAATGTTGACATCTCCCAAGTCCCAAAAGATCAAGTTCTCTGCTTCATCTCTATGCTGCAAAATCTATTTCTAGGTTTGGAAGTTAGATTTCCTTAGCTTGATTGCCATTGGGTGAGAATGTTGGCAGTATTTATTGTGCATAAATTCCGCCCAAAGGAAGATGTTTTCTCTAAATCTAAACCATAGTTTGATAGTATTGCACTTGATATTATCTTCAATTATTTTGAATCCCAGACCACCCTTACTGATCAGTTTGCTCATTTTCTTCTAGCTTGTCTAGTGGATAGATTTTTTGCTTATGGCTCCAAATGAATCGATTGAGCATCTTTTCATTTCTCAGCTGGATGTTCTTGGGAATCTATTGAACTTGAGCATTATATAATGGAATTGAGTTGAGGATACTTTTAGCCAATGTGATTCTTTTTCAAAATGAAAGGAATGAGTTCTCACAAGAATTAATTTTGTAATCTATCAATATGCTCGTAGAAGAGGGAAGATGTAAGCCTTCCTTTGTATAATTTGATGCCAAGATAAGTGAAAAGGGGTATTGGAATGAGTGAAACTTGTTCTTTCTATTATCCATTTGAGTTTATCTTTGGTGATCCATTTTTCCATCACAAAGAAGCATTTGTTAGTGTTTAATTACATACCTAAAAGGGTTGTGAAATCTTAGATGATTTCTATATAAGTGTTGATTATTCCATAACTAAAAATTAACAGGTCATCAACAAAAGCTAAATGTGTGGTATTTAAGCTACTTTTGCTTTGATATTTGATGTACTTTTTGGAGGAAGCCTCTTTGTTTAACATTATAGATAGGAGGTCTAATGCTAAAATGAAGAGGGAGGTAGAAAGTGGATCCCCTTACTTTACAACATTATTGGCTTGAAAGAAGCCATGTGATTGTCCATTGAGAAGGAGCTTATAATGACAACTTTCCAAAAGTCTTCAAATCAATACGCAAAAAAAATTTGTGAAACCTCTTTCCTTAAGTGTATCAAAAGCTTTCTTAATGTCTGTTTTAATGATTACATTTCCTAATCTACCTTTTTTTATTAATGTCCTTGATGAGTTCTTATGCCAATTGTATATTGTCAATTATGTTCCTCCTTTTAACAAAGGCTGCTTGATTTGGAGAAATGAGAGTAGTAAGATGCTTTTGAATTCTATTTGCAATGATTTTATTGATAAGTTTATTGATGATAGGGGTTAGACATATAGTCCTGAATTTGTCCCAAGTTTGACTATTCTTCCCTTTTGGAATCAAAATAATAGCAGAGGCGGAGAAAAAAATTATGGTAGTTAAGGCCTTGAAAGAAGGCTTGAATAGTAGTTATAATCTCTATTTTTATAATGTTCCATGTCTTTTGATAGAAGAGACCAGTAAAGCCACTAGGTCTAGTTGCTTTGTAGCCATCCATTATGTTCAGTGCCTTTCTCATCACTCCCTCCAAAGGAATGGATGTAAGCTCCCCATTTTTATTAGTTCCATAACAATCAAGAAGAAGTTTTGGATTAATTAATGTGGTATGTTGTTGATGATTAGTTAATTAAGTTGAGGAAAGAGTTTTTGCAATCTTTCAAAATGCTATCTCAGTTAATGATTCATCTTCCATTTGTGTTTTTAATCTTAGTTACCCAATTTTCCTCTTTCTTATTTTGAATACAAGCATGAAAATATTTAGAGTTCCTGTTTCCTTGAGAAAGTTTTATGTTGAGGCTTTTTCTCTAAAGAGATCCTCTTCTAGATCAATGTATCATAGTAAATCAATTTATAGTTGTTCTAATTGTAGCTCAAGTTGCTGTGTGTCTTGAGTGTTAATATCAACCATTTCCTTCTCAATATTATTAATTTTTTTTCTCAGTATATTATATCAGATTATGAATGTTTCCACATATTTCTATGTTCCATTTTTTAAGAGCTTGATTGGTAATCTTATGTAATTAGCTTAGTCCAGGGATTATAACTCTCTGCACCTTTCCAATGCTCAACAATGCAATTGATAAAATCAAGGTCTATAGTTCACATATTCAGGAACCTAAAAGGATGATATTTTTTGGTTAAGGGATAAGGCTAAAACTAATTAGGATAAGGGAATGATTAGATGCAACTCTGGCTAAGTGCTAAACCTCCAATGTGCAGAAGTTGGAATGCCATGTAGAGTTTATTAAGATTCTATCAAGTCTCTCATAAACCTTTCCCTCATCTAAATGAATGGAGTACCACTATAACCAGCATTAAAGAGGTTAGCATCCTCTATGTATTCATCAAACTCAAAAATGTTTGACATGTTAGGTTTCTTACCTCTTTTCTTCTCAACTAGGCTTGCAATCATGTTGAGGTCCCCACAGGCTATCCAAGGCAATGTAGTGTTTAAGCTGATGTGTTTGATGTTAGTCCAAAGATCTTTCTTGTGTTGTTTGTTACATGAAGCATAGATAATAATTGCATAGATACTTATGTTAACATCATGGATATGGACATGAAGGTATTGGCTAGAGTCAATAAGATCTTGGATTTGAAATCATGGTTTCTAGAACAACCATATTTTATTACTAACGTTTAGGGTGTTAACTAAATGTTTGAGGATAGCAAATAGTTTAAGTTTATGAGATCTTACAAGGATATTTAGTCTAATAGTGGCATTGGACTTATCAATGCCCCTAATATTCTACATCATGATATTTAACATGAGGGAGTAGATTTTCTCCTAAGGGGCCTTTTAGAAGACTCCTTACCATTTTACTTCTTTTTTGCATTTTGATGTTTGCATGCCAATAAGCTTTTGAGTTACCTAGTGCCTTTTTGTTTTGTCTTTTATTCTTATGTGTTTTCCATTCTTCCATAGCTGAGTTGAGTATATCTTGGTAATATTCTTCCTCTAACTGCTCACCTTGAGATTGTGTCCCTTCCTCCTCATAAGTCATGGTTGGAGTTATCAGCTCTTGGAGAGCATTTCTGCTATCTAGTATGTTTATTTTCCTTGGATAATCTATATTGTGACTAGTGGCATCAATTTTAGGTCTTGATCTGGCCATGTGGGCAAAGTACTCTGCAATGTCATTTGCATCTAGATTCAAAGGATTAATCGTAGTTTGTTGATCATTTTGGGTGGGAAATAAGGGTGCAATGGTAGTGTTATCCTCTTGAAGTCCATCAGCATTGAAGGCCTCATCATTTTGATTTCTATTTGGCTATTGTAATTGGAGATCTGGCTCTTTACTAATACTATTTGGGAGTGGTAGCTGATTGCAGGTATCCATCAAATTCTCCTCTAGATTGTTGATGTGAAGGGCTACATTTGTATTATCCATTATGGGTCTATCTTTAATATTCATTGAGACAAAAAGATGTTGTATCTTCATGTCTAGTGGTTGTCTCCTCCTTTCATTTATATTATCCTTCAGTTCAGGATGGACTCCGAAGCATTTTTCCAAGCTATGTTGAAACATTCTACACTTCCCATAATATAATGGTTTTTTGTTTAATGTCCACCTTTTGCTAATACCCATTTGATGGTGTACTAATCCAAATTTTTTTCATTATAGCTATTTGTTATGTTCCACTAAAATAGATGGACTTGATAAGTTAAAGGTAGGAGAATCTAATTCTAGAGGTCTACCAAAAATGGTAGCAATGGAGTATAGTATTTGCTTGTTGAACAAATGTAGTTTTAGCCCTAGGATCACCAAATTAGTGCAATAAGAGGTTCAATGCTATAATCAAAAGATGGAATCTACTTTAGGAATTTGACTGGAACATTTTCAATGTGATATAATTTCTTAGAAAATAACCTGGCATAATCTTCTTCCTTAGAAAGTTTGATAATAATGTGTCTACCATCAAGAATCCCCACATTCCACTCACCACCTAACTTATGGTCATCAAAACATTTCTTGATGTGGTCCATTTTGGGATGCTTATATAAAAATTTCCCACAAGGGTAAACTTGAAAGGTTTAGCTAACTTCCAAGTCTAGGCTTTGGTTAGGAGGAGGGCTATTTTACCAACTTTTTGGTTGGCCTTCTTCAAGATGCCACCGAGGTTTTCCAAAAATGTTTCATGATAGCTTTGCTGGAAAAGTAAGATAGTAGAGTCAACCTTGCCATCAGTTGGGGAAGAATTCCAAACCACCACATTTGCATAAGATGTATGCTCCATAATAGATGTGAAAGCAGGAAAGCTAGGGTAGATCGAGAGCTATTACACTAAAAACTAATGGAATAATAATGGAAGGAGAAAGAGAGGCATACACGAGAGTGGCATCTTTCATGTAGTTGCAGATTTGTCATTTCATTCCAAGAAGCTATATGTAGGCTACAATATTAAAGGAGTCACCTATGCTTTTGGCAATTGGGCGAGTACTATATACCAAGTGGCAAGTTATAGTAATGAGTTTCTTAATGTATTAGTCTCACAAGTTTTTCTATGATATGAGTGAGATATGTTCCTATATGTCAATCATTTATCCAAAAAGTGTGTCCATTGATCAGTCTTTTATGTGAGGTGAGTAATCTTTAGGATCTAGTAAGTTTTCCTGTGTAGTCACTTAATTGAAGCACATTTTCCCATATGGTCACTTGTTGAAGTGAGTTTTTTTAGATGATACATGAGATTCCTTCCCTGAGTTCTAGTACTTATTAATGAATGCATTTCATGCTGGTCCAATCATTTAATCTATGTGCACTAAGTTAGGCTTTGCACTTATATCAAGGGTAGCTCATCAAATGAAGATTCTTATTTAGCGCAAAGATAGCTCATTGAGTGACTTGAGTCAACATGTAGCTTCCTGAGGTAGTCAAGCCCATATTAAAATTAATTGTGTTAAATAAAGTAGGCTAATTTAGCTCACTGAGTGACCTGTGTCAACAAAAAAATTGCCCTAGTTTATTAAACCTAGATTAGAAGTAACTTTGCCAAATAACTGGGGTCAATGTAGCTCTTAATGTGTTGGGTTAGGTCTATAAGCCTCATTATCAATCCTATTAATTTTGATGATAATAAACATATGCTTGGATATTCTAATATATGCACTAAGTGTTTTAAATACATTAATTTTGAAGATGCACACGATTGATAATTACATATCTATATGTTCGATGTAATTGTAAGTATGGAAGAATGAAAGATACATCAAGATAGATATCTTGGAGCTCAAGATCTAATATTTCAAGTTATATGCATTTTGAACTATCTTAAAAGTCCATATGAGTTCATTAGAATGAGTTAATTTGCTCATAGTTTAAGAAATTAGTTTAAAATATTTTAATTATTAATAATGAGCTTATATATATAAATAAATATCATTAACTAATTAACATTCAATATATTTAAGTATTTTGTGATATGTTAAATTTATATGTCACCTTAAATGATCCAACAATTTCTCCAGGTCTTGGTTAATTTATAATGTTTAACAATGGTCAAGTTAATAGATTTTCATAAGTATCATAAACAAATATTCATATTTTAGGCAATTACATTAGGATGTAATAATAGTTTTAATTCTAGTAATTTCATACATAAGAATGTAACTCTTGTTATGAAATTAAATATTGACTACTAATATTGAAACATCCCTTAGGGTAGTACTCCAATGATTTGGACCATGTGAGTTAGTGCTGGTTCATTGCTTGACTTGAGGATTAACTCTTTCTATGCCTTCTCATGAATTCATGGAGCTTTTATGCTTTGATCAACTCTTTGACCAAGTTCTTGAGGAGTCAACACTCTTCAATGTTATGGCCAAAATCTTTATGATAGGTGCAATACCTTGATGCATATCCTAGATTGGTCATGAGGGAAATTAGTTGTTTGAAGAATTTTTTTTTATTCGAGATGGTTTCCACTAGTTCTACTATTGACATTTACAACGATGTTACTACTAGTGAGTGTTTGTAATGGTGATCATCTTTACTAGAGTATATTTATTATATAGCATGATGCCTAGGAAACTCTAAACTATACTTGTACTTTGGGATTATCGAATGATATTCATATCATATTCTCAATCTTTCTTTGAGTATTCCTAGTCAATACTCCTTAGTGGAGTATCACTTAAACAACAAATTTGTTGCCAAACTTTTCTTAGCTATCACCATAAATAAATGGATGGATTTTTTATACATCTTAACATTATCATGGATATCAGGGAGTTCTAGTAGCTTCAATAATGTCTTTGGCTATCGATGGTTGAGGGTATACCTAAATTGTCTTTCCTAAAGGCCTTGGAAGAGGGTGGCCTTCTGAAGGGTAGTAAACGTTCTGATGGACTCACGTGGTTTCTATCTTGTTAATAGAAGAGCCTTTGAACACTTTAATGTTATCTAAGCACTTATAAATTAAGTAATGAATATCCTCTTAAATTCTTCAAAAGAAGTAATGTATCCCATGGGAAGGCATAAGAACCATCTAAGGGTTAACTCCTTAAAAGTAGTTAAGCAAAATTGAATGTCTCATCAAGGTTTAATAACATTATCGTAGATTCAAAATGTGTATGTTTTCACCAAGGTCATTATAACCTTTGTAATACTCAAGGTAAGAAATTTTAAATTTTTGTAGGGGATGCACCTCCAAAATTTCCCTATTAAAAGCATTCATGGGAACAACATTCATGTCACTTACTTGAGTTATTTTCTTATTGTGTGATATGATTCATTTCAATGCTAAGAATCTTTGATAACTCTAGGCTATGGTGGTAAGATGGTGAGTTCCATCATTTTCCTAGGCCCTTAGAACTTTATCCTTCACTTTCCCTATAGCTGCTTGGGCTATACAAATGATTATATTGATAAGTGTTAAAATTATAAAAAAGAATTTATAATTTTAATGCCTTTATCATGTGTTTTTATGTCAAAATGTATTTATTTTAAGCATACTTTGTGTTTACCCAACCTAACCCAATTTGACCTAAAGGTTCAAATTAAACCAAGTTCTAATCTAACCCAAATCAAGTGAAACCAATTACTACAATCACTTTCAAGATGATTATTGATCATGTTTAAAATCTTGATCCAAATCAAATTATACCAAACTAATTGTTGCAATCAATCTCAAGATGACTATTGATAATCACTCAACACACAATTAAGCCTAATTGAGCCAATTCAACCCATTGAACCAATTCAACCAAATTTAACCTAAATGATCAAATTAAACAAAATCATGAACTCATTCAAAATAGCTTGAATCGACACTTATAATTAGTCCCAAATTGATAATTGAACCCTTCTCAATGATCTATTGAAGCCAATTTGATCAACCTAACCTAAATAGTCAACTTAGCGCAAATTGGCCTAAAGGGTCAAATCGAACCAAAACCCAATCCTAGCTAAATTAAATTGAATCAATTCCAAATGAACAATTGAATGACTTACTCCCAATTTGACCAAATTATTCAACTTGACCCATTTTGCTTGAACTCATATGATCAAAATTAAATCAAATTCAAATTAAATCAAACCAAATACACCATTGTGTTCTAAATTATCATTTGAACACAACATAATAGCCCTTTGGGCTCAATTTAGTCAATTAGTCAACTTGACCCAATTGAATTTGATTTAATTTATATAGTCCAAATGAGTCAAACCCAACCAAACCAAGTCCAAACTCAACCAAACTTGGCATTACTCATCTTCACATGTCTCTTGGCCCGCCCATGTGGACCCAACACATAGTGAACATGGTTTAGCCCAAACCAAGTAAACTAAAGTTTTAGATAGAATAAAATCTTAAAATAAGAAGGTCCAACCCCTCCTTTTACCTAAAGCAGCCGCGTTAGCATGCCTTGAGCTCTCCTTAATTGACTCTAGCTGATCTAAGGTTGTTTGGTTAAGCCATTAACTAAAGAGAGGTCACCCTCACCTTGGACAGACCTTGGTTCACCATCCATGCACTATCCATCTCACCACTAGACACCTAACTCACTCATCCATTGCGGGAGGTCCATCTCATCAGTTTAGAGCCAAGCTTAGCCTTGCCCATTGCATAGTAAGCTCCCCTCAAATGGGTGGTTCACATGGGGAGGAGGGTATATACCACCTCAGCCTCCAAACTCAACACACATCATCATTCTAACTTTAGATGTTGTCCCCATGTCTCCCTAAAGCACCCCATGCATCTCAATTCCTGCAAGATCTAGTTTCCTCAACCCAAACGTCCCACTAACCCAACTTCACCAAAATTCAACCCCAACCTAATTTCTTTCTCCCACACCTTCCTCACACTCCAATGAGCAAGAACAAATAGAGACACTTAATTTGATCACTAGAGATAGGAGTTCAATCAAGCTTTGATCTCGATAGAGAACATCATGGAGGTAGAAGGGGACTTCAATAGAAGGGTTTCAACACTTTAAAGTGAAGCTACATTAATCAGTTTCACCACCAATCTTAGCTCCAGAAAGATAAATTCATTGAAATTGAAGAAAAGCTTATTAAGTATTGATCTTTTATGAAAGAAATTGTCGTTTCATTAAGAATTAAATCATATAACCCATTGTATTTCATTTTTAGATCCTAATGGAGTTGATATGAGTATGAAATAAACCTTGGTTGGCTTGAATCAAGAAGCAAAAGATGAATGGAATTCGTTTATCACTAGAAGATGATGATGAATCATGGGCCATCCATCTTGTTTGATTAAAATGGATGGCCATGATTAATCTATATTCAAAATTCTAATTTAATTTCATTAAATTATTTATTTAAGATCAAATGACTCAGGATGAAACTAAGTGCACCACAAATTGAGTCAACTGGCATGTGATATTAGTTTAACGACTAGTGCCACGTGTAAAGCATGACTGTATTAGCATTAACCATGTAAATGGATTAATTAAGATTTTAAATAGGTTTAAATAACCAGAACATCATTGAATCATACCTAATTATATAAAATTTAAATAATATAAATAAATAATCTTTTGAAAGTTTAGATAGATAAGAATTTGAAAAAAAATCTCTAATTTTTATTAAGTAAATAGAGATTAATTAGGGTTTGAATATTTTCATTAAGATTATAATTAAGCCCTAATAACTTGTCCAAATGAGTTGAAATTTTTAGTTAAAGTTATGTGGGATAAATTCTGGCTCTTATAATAATTTCATGTTAATTGAGCGTGTACATTAGGATATTCATATTGTCAAACCATAACAACTATTTTTAGCTATTTATAAAATCCATTTAACTAAAAAAATTCAGAAAATTATTATGGATGGTTAGATATATATTAAAGGTTTAATAGTGGCTAGAGAAATTTATTAGGACCTCTAATCTTAATTATTTCTTGAAATCATCCTTAAAGAGACATTAATTAATTAAATAGCCCATTAATTAACCTAGGACTTATGAAATTTATAACTAATTGTACAATTCTCTAAAAATTGCAAATGACCCCTCTTTGTGCTTTACTAATAAAGAATTAATTAATGAAATTAAAACCCCAAATAGTTTTTGGTATTTTAAGAGTAAGTTCCAAATTAAAATTTTCTTTAATTAACCATAAAATATTAGCCCAAATACTTTAAAATTTATACTGCTTATTTCTCTCATTATTTCACATGTTCATGAATTTTTTCATAATTGTTGGACTCATAGATTGTGATTACTTGATTTTTAAGGGCTCTTTGGTATTAATTAAATTAAATATCATAAATTAAATTAATTCATAGAAAACACCATCTCACTCTTAAACTTTGTTAACAACTAGAGGGCATATATAAGATAATTTTATTATTTTTTCTCTCCTCAATAAGTTTAATCAATTATAATTAGCATCTTATTAAAAAATTTTGATTAAGCTTAAGTTATGTTATTTTCATAAGAATATTTTTAATTTAATAGGCTAAGTATATTGCTTTGTGATGTATATTTGATACTCCTTATTCACTTATAAATGTATAATTAATTTAAAGCTCATTCATAGCAATAGTTAAAAATTAAAACCATTAAGTGAATAACATAAGAATAGTGTAATCATTATCACTATTAAATCAAAAATAGTATTTTCATCATATAAGTCAAAATATATGATTGTATTTATAAATATAAATTAATAAAAGTGAATGAAACCCTTTTATATAACTAATCTATATAATATACACTCTTTGAAGGTATATAGTCTAGACACCCAAGACCATAGGGCTACTAGTCCAAAAGAGGTTTTAGATACCTCTCGTCTCCCTAGTTTAACAATGGCATGTACTTGAAAAGTTGCGTAGAAAAAATACATGTGAAAACCTAAATCATTTTTTTAGAAACCTCATATCATAAATATTTTAAAAATTCATTTCACCCATATTCATGTTCATATTAATGCATGAAAATACATGTATATTTTGAACTGAATTAGTAAACTGATATAAGATAATAAAATGATAAAATAAATACATAATTATTTAAAAATGGGGCTTTTAAATAAAATTAAAAACATAATTAATTTTTAAAATAGAATTTTAAAAATGTTAAAATAAATAGATAATTATTTAATAAAATGGATTATTAAAGTGATAAATAAGTACATAATTATTTTAGAAATAAAATATTAATAGTGATAAAATAAATATTTTAAAAATGAATTATTAAAGTGATATGGAATTGAATGAAATCATTAAGTAAGTTATTCACTTTTCCCTATTAGCTTTAAAGTGTCTTTCATGTGATTCTAATTCTACTTAAGCATAATCCAAACTTAAGAATTAATATAAATCTTAACACTTTATTAAGAAGGCCTAAAAATCATCAAATACATCTTTAAAATTAACCTTAAGGTGTTGAAAAGAAATAAGTCTTATAAACTTTTATACTTTTAGAACTCTAAGCCTAACTTAAATAAAAATTATATTTGTAAATTCAAATTCTCTTCTTAAATCACTATATACTTGAATCAAAATCACATTTTGGTCATTTATTTGAACTTATCACTTAATCTACAACTCAAACACTTTAGCCTTGCCTCACCATGACAGCCTTTGCATACACATTATGTTGGTACTTTATCGTGATGTATTAGTTTTTATTTCATTTTTTTTATTTTATATTGAATGTTAAGATTGCTTGTATATTAGTTTGAGTGGTAGGAAGTAATATATTAGACTAATAATATTTTTTGTAAGAGTTGTGCTTATTTAAAAGGGCTGTTGTAATAATAAAGATAAATTAAATACTTTCACTTGCAAGTGTTGCTTGCCCTTAAGCATAGCTCACTAGGATAGGTGGGCTTGGCCCTTGTCGATGTTAAAGTTAAATTTTATGATATATAATAACTTGGTGTATATCTGTGTTATATCTAACCCCTTTTACCAGTTTTAATTATGATTCTTTTTAAAAAATTTCAATGCAAATTTATAATAAATTAGGGTTAGAGCCAATGAGTTTAGGATGAGCAAAGGCTGATTCTTGTAGAATCCATGATTTAGAAGATCAAGAGAAGATGAAGACCCTCATAGGCTATTTCATTTATTGTAATATTTATAATAATATATTCTATATAAGGGTTGAGCTTCGCAACCCATTCTTTTTAATTTCTAAGGTGAATAGTGGAACCCGACCACATTAGTCTTTTATTTATTTTATAAATTTACTTGATTTACTGGTTTGTTTACATTGATTGCACACTATAAATTTCTTACTTCTCATAAATTTCTTTAAGTTTGATGTTTTGATGTATGGCCTCGATCTTGTTAGGATCTTTAGGACACAAATTTTCTACCACAACATAAAATCAATATGAATTCAAAATTAAAAACTCATTACCTCTATTGACCTAATTTTTAGATGAAGTTAACATCACTTCTAAAATAAATAATTAAGACACCTAATCTTAAATTAGGAGCCTCCTAATCAAGTGCATAGGACACAACAACTAGTGAGCTAGTACACCTTCCTTGGGTCTATTCTAACTTAATGGGCTTAAGTAAATTCAATCCAAATTTTATATTTGGATTATATCAAAATGAATTCAATTTTAATCAAAATGAATGAATCTAAAACCAAATCAAAGTCAAATTTGGTCAACCCTTTTGACATAGGTTTCACTTAGGTTGGTCCCACTAAGTCAGAAGTCAACCCACCAAAATTTGACCAAATAAAATCATTCTAAATATTCTAAATGATAAAATAAACATGTTTAATCATGAATCTAAAGAAATTTAGACCATACTTAGGTTAATTAGACCACATAGTCTAAATAAATCTAAATGGTTCTTATTGGGTTCAAATCCAAATCAAGCTAAAGTCAATATAATTTGACTGCTCAAAATAATTTGGAAATGAGAATCAAACATAATCTAACCCATCAATGGGTCCAATTTAGTCAAATTGGTCATTTGATCCAAATGAACCCAAGCTTAACCCATTAAGCCCAATTTGGGTCAAATGGATTCAAATTGAAATAAATTTGAAATTAAATGAAATTAACCACTCCAATTCAGCTCACACATGTGATCAAGCATGATTGAAGTCCAAACAAAACTCAATTGAGTCAAATAGGTCATTTGAACTCAATTGAAATCAAGCTTAACCCATTTAAGCCAAATGGATTGAAATGAAATGAAATCCAAAATTAATTCAAATCCTAAATGAATTAATCAAATAAAACTTAATCAATCAGTTATAGGAGAGTACTATTTATAAGTTATTTTTCATTTACTGGATTCGTAGCCAGGGGTGGCTAGGCATGGACGTATGCCAGTTTTGGGGTTTGGTCGAATCACGTAAAAATTGTGTGCCTATTGTCTCTCTTTACTTTACTGTATTTTTGTTTTTGCTGCATTAAGAATTGTATCTTGTCATTATAAAATCAAAAATTAATTTTCTATTAAAACTTAAAATTTAAGATTTAACTTTTAAAATTTTTAATATCGCATAATTCAACTCTCGAGTGTTATAGTGACTCGAGTAGTCACTCCCATAACATTTCACCATGGTGAACCATGTTACTATAGCAAAACTCAACTCAAGTTAGGTAAATAAGAAGGTACTTATCCAATTCTATTTCTCCAAATAGGGATAAAGTACACTTGCCAAAACTCAATGAAATGATATTAGGCAACTCTCCAGCTCCACTAGATGGCAACTAATAGATGGATACTAAGGAAGGAAGCTAAGTACGATTCACCATAGGATTACCTTGGTGAAGTTCAAATCCAAATTCTATCTAAAGAGCTTCCATTCTTTTTAAGCCATCCCCAAGCTCATTCCTGAAGGAGAACATTAAGCCTCACTTCTTGTAGGATCAAAGAAGCCATCCCACTGAGTTCAGAAGCTTCCCATGGTGAGAAAACTCTAAAAACCTGAGTCCTATCCCTCTTCAAATCATTGCATAATGAAGCCATATTTAGTCCATAGTTAGCTCTCATTTTGAGCTCCATTAAGGTCCTCTAAACAACCAATTTTTTCACTTGATTTCACGCAATATATGAAGAGAAATCTGATTGGGTTGGTGGTGGGTCAGGTGACCACCAAAATGTTTGCTTCAGGGCTAGCTGGAGGTAGGAGAAAAAGGAGGGATAGGAGGAAGTCTTGGTTTCCATTTTGCATAATTTAGAAAATGACCATTTTTCCCTCATGCATTTGACTCAGTTTGACATGTTTCCAAATGTTTCATCTTACTTCTTTCATTTCATCAGAATTATGTGAAGCTTTTTCCTATTTTCAATAGTTGACCAAGATTTACATTTTTTGAATATCTTACGAAATTGAAGGTAGCTTGAATGAGTCATTTATGTGCTATGAGTGCATTAGGATGTTTAGGAGTAAGAAATTGATATTTGCATGAATTTGGTTGAATTTACAAAGAATTTCATTTTTTGAAAGAATAGAATTTTGATGTTGACTTTGGATTTGACCTCTTATATGGATTTAGTCCTTCCTTTTCAAATAACTTAAGTCACTTTCAAATGAAATTTTTAAAATCTCATTTGATTTTCTAAGAATTCAACAAAATTCTTATGACACATTGCACACACACATACATCCTTAGGTATGTGCATTGCATGTAGACATTCTAGGGTAAAGAATCTGGTTGCACTTCACCTTAGTGTCTGACTTGATTGATTTCATTTCAACTTGTTAAAGACTTTGGGCTTCATTTAGAAGGATTAAGCTCCATACATCATTATCTTAGCACATTCACCAGCTTGTTGGTGAGGGTAACACACAATCCTAGGATAGCCTGCACAACATGTTAAGATAGTTCACCCTAGTGCCTAGGATCAAGTGATATTGAATCTCACTACACCTATGATAAACATTTCTATAGACTGATTGGGTCTACCTAGTTTGCATCATACTGCATACTTGATATGAAATTGATTGAATATCTCAACTTGATCCCATAGCTTGGTTACACATCCTTAGCTAAGTTATATTAAGATTTGACAAATTTTGTTGAGTCTCTTTCTAGTACAATCAGTCCTTATTGATTGTACTCTTCATCCCTTTGTTCCATCATGCTGAACTCTTCTATCTATCATATCCTGATCATACTCTTTTGACTTTGCTATTCCTTTGCACACTCCTTTTTGGAAAACCTTCTGAGTTCAACCATACCATGTTTGGTTAAATTCTATCCTGACTTAGTGAAACCCATCTGGCTCAGTCATTCTATTGTTTGACTACCCACTGTAGTCGAACACCTCCAACTTTGAGTATACACCTATATTCAAACCTTTCTTTTTCCAAGTAGATAGTCACTACTTGTCTTGCACACTGGATATTCATCCAAAACCTTTCAATCCTTCATGTGTCTACACCACATTCAGACATTTGAATCTTGAGCCTGATAGTTGATGTTTTTAACTATCTCAATTCATATTGATGCATATGCATGAAATTATGCCAGCACATCTTAGCTGAGGATGATTCCTTTAGTTTCAGGACTAAACATATTCTTGATGAAATGATTTTTTTTCTTTTAATCCAAATCATAGTAGTAGAAATATGAGGCTTTAAATATCCTCAAGGAGGTCTTAGATAATCTCACTTCCCTAGTTTAAGAATGGTATGCACTTGCTTAATTTTATTCATATGTGTGTACATATGCTAGAATTTGGATAGAACTTTATTTTGCATGAATAAATAATTTTCCATAATATAATTTTTGCATGATTTTCATTCCCATGCTTATGTATAGATTCATATGTATTTAATATATCAAGTATATAGTCTAGATATTATCGGAACATGAGGCTTTAAGTAGCCCCAAGGAGGTCTTAGATAATCTGACTTCCCTAGTTTAACAATGGCACGTACTTGCTTACCTCTCTAATACATGTGTATGTATACTTAGCTAAGGAGTAAAATCTTTTTTTTTTCTATCAAAATGCATGCATTAACAATCATTCAAGTGTGCCAAAATACAAATATATCCATTACATGCATAGATATATGTATAAATCAAATTCAATGAATAATAAAAATAAAAACATATGTACGTTATTAATGATGAAAAGGAATGTAGAATGTTATCCATGTGATAGTGATTCAATCTAATTAATCCTAAGATTCCTTTCATGTTTGGATAAAATTCTTTAGGACTAACCCAAACTTAGGTTCAATAAAATGCTTAATAAGCGATTCACTAAAGAAACCAAATCCATAATAATATATCCTTAGAAAATAACTTAGGATATGGATGAAGGAGATCAAACCTCTTTCCTCTCTTTATAATAATTAGATATTAAGTAGATATCAAATGAAATAAAGAAAACACAAATTAAAATTAAATAATCCTTTTAATAACATGAAGTAGAACTTCCAAATGTTTAACTTAAGAAATTCCAAACTTTAGATAATCATAATTCTAATGCCTAACTAAGACATGCCACACCAAACCTTAGCACACACATTAGAATACTAAGTCACTAATTCTAGCATTAGGTTAGGACGGTGTATACTGAGGTATTGTGTTTTATTTAATGATGTAATATTTTATACTAGATGTTAGGATTTTTTATGGGTTGATTGGATGTTAGGTTGTTAATAGCTTAATGATGTTTTGTGTAGAAAATTATGCTAAAGGGGCCACTGAAATAATAAATAAATATAAAAATGTTCTTGCTTGCAAGTTGCTTATGCCCCTAAGCATAATCCAATTAGGATAGATGGGCTTGGTTACCCATGTGTAGGGTGCTAAGTTCAAATATATAAAATATAATTATTTAGTTTGTATGTTTATTTAGCAAATATATGTTTTGTAGGTGTTATTATATTTCATTTTTCATACATATGTACTTTTTTCAAATAGGATTAGGATTAGTGCTATGAGGTTTAGAATGAACAATGACTAGAAGGCAAAGACCTCAAAGCCTGAAGCAAGACTAATCTAAAAAAAGAGAAGGAGAGAAAGAAAGACAAGATGTTGAAGACCCCTTAGCATTTATTTCATTATAATTGTAATATTCTTTTACAATCCAGGTTATATATGGGTAGAGCTCGACTACTCAACTTATTTTCTTTTTTGGGGTGTACGGCAGTACCCAGCCTTTTATTATTTTATGAAATATATGTGTTTGATTATTGTGTTTAAATTGTGTAATAGAAATGTCATAATTTTCATAGGTTTCTTCAAGTGTGATGTTTTGATATGCGGCTAGGATGTGGTAGGCTCTTTAAGGCCAAATTAAATTTTTACCCTTACTAATAACTCAAAACTAGATTTTTAATATAACTCATAACCTCACATTAAAACCTAAGTTTATAATCAAGATAAATAAAATATTTATCACCCCTAAGCTGAATGATGTTGTTATAACAATCATGCATATTATCTTGTTTCACTCTTGGATAGGGTCGGTCTCCATTGTTGCACAATAAGGGATATGCTTAACCTTTGAGGGCATCCATTGTAAAAGAGAATACGTCCTCTCGCTGATTTAGCTCATAACCTTATTTCATCATGCATATAAGCATAATTGTCCCAAGCCTTTGTCCAAAGTAAATGTGTCAAAATGGTATAAAAATATTGTAAATTTTTGCATTAATCTAAGTCATGTTTTCATGTTTGTCATGATCTAGTCTCTTAAGGAGTGAGTTTAGGACTCTAATTTTCTTCCAAATTAAATAATAGCCTAGTTATCTTGCATTTACATAAGTTTGATCTACATGATTTTAAAGCATAGGAGGTGTTAGTTAGCAGCCACTCCAGGTAGTTGTAAGTCTAGAAGAGTCAGGATGGGTATACTCTCTCTTGTAGAGGTAAACCGTTATGTCCCATTTTCTCAATAGACTTAGGTCATGCTTTTAGCTTGTGCTAAAGCATCCTAGATTCAAGACTTGAGGATACTTATTTCCTTCGGGCTATGAGTAAAATTCCTCTCCTCTTAGGCATTTGCACAATCTTTTTTTGATGGATTATAATCCCTAACATTCTAAAAAAAGTTCCAACTTAAACAAAAAAAAGTAAATTCTCTCTTTCAAATATGTAAAGCCTCACTATAGGGTAGACTAGAGGACTCACTAGACTTCTTATTATCATGAGTGCTCCCTACATATCCTCCTTTGGAATCCCCAAATAAGTCTTTCTACTTGAACTCTCCCACTTGACTTTTATAAACACCCAATCCTTTGATAGTTTAACTTTGAAATCTTTGGGATATTTATTGACTACTTTATTTTAGAGTCTTCTTAGAAAATTCTCATCTCTTAAGATGTAATTAACTAAAGAATTTGACATAAAATAAACCCTGCATTATTTTCCCATGTAAAGTAGAGAAAGATCTCCGGTATATACAAAGACTCATCTGCCTTAGGAGTCCATATTAGGTGGTTAAGTCCATTGTAGGGTTATGTTTCCATCTTTCGAGATGGTATATCATCCTTTAATGTCATACCTGATCACTTCAATAAGTACCCTCTAAGATCTGTGTGATGTCATTACGACTCCAAATTAAAACCCCACAAGTGTAAGCTATAAATAAAAATATTCTTAATTTCCTGAAGAAAAAGGTGGAAGGCTCAAAGGCTAACTAGGTAGATGCCTTACCCACCATACTTTGTGCCTTCAAGATGACCACGACATTAATGATTGAGCAAATTCCATTTGCTTTATCACATGAGCTAGAAGCCATATTACTAGTTGAATATGAACTACAAAGTCAACTTAATTTTGTGACTATCGAGTTAGATTTAGAAAGTGGAGAGTGGGAATGATTGAATATTGAAGCCATGGTGACTGTACTGGACAAATTAAAGGAGTTGTGAATCGAACCACCACTTAGATAAGAAGAGACTAAAAGGTGAATTAATATGTACTATAATCATCATATTAAAGAAAAAGATATCAAAACTAGCAACTTAGTACTGATGAAGGTAGATGCAATTGCTCACCATAATCTGTTAGGCAAAGTCACCCATACTATGGATGACCATTGCTAAGAAGAAAGTCAATCTAGAAGATAATCAACTACAAACACATTCAAGAAAAGATGTGTCATGTACTTAGAATTTACAAGATTTGAAGAATTTGAATTTATCCAACTTATTTAAGCTATAGTAGGTTTAAGATGAGCTTGTTAACCTAACTAAGGTCGAACCCTATGTTTTTTATTTTAGTTTAGTTTAATTTATTTTTAAGTTTTAAATTTCATGCAGTTTGATTTTGATTTTAATTTTAGTTTAATTTGTTTTAACATTGGTTTTGAGTTTGGTGCTCACTTGACCACTAAGGTGGCGTCATAGGGCTTAAGTGAAGAAGTCCCAAGTTTAGGATTGAAAATAGTGTTAACCTTATAAAAAATGTGGTCAACAACATAGTGTTCAATCGTCATGGGAATATTACTTGGCTCACTTTGTATTACTTGACCCAACCAAACAAATTTACATTCTACACCAGATCATGGACATTAGTGTAAATTTTCAAACAATTATATTAAAAGCCACTTTTATATTTTAAAAGTTCATGATAGAGACATGATTGATAAGTTTAAACAAGAGATATTTCTCATAGAAATTTCTAAATATTATCAAGTAAGTACTGTGATCTTTACAAAATTATGAAAAAAATTAATGATAATTCCAGAGAGAGATTTCTTTGGATGTTATTGTTTTTCTTTAATATATTCAATTTGATGGATTTAACATTATATTATGTGTAAATAATAAGTAAAATAGTAGATATAGTAAGAAGCTTACTAATGGCCAATATAAGTATGATTACATTAATAACTGTCCCTAATCGTGCACCCTTATAAGTCCTTTAATGGCCACAAGACTTATTAAAACTAGGGGATTATAAGAGGAAACTCAACCATAAAAAATGATGAAGGGATAGAAAATATTTATAGAATTTTTTAGCTATCTCTAAGTCTACATTGGTTGTTGTCAAGGACTACTATTGGCGGTTGTCACGGAAGGCAACTAGTGATTATGAAAAATAATGATAGGTAGTTGTTAGGGATGGTAACTAGTTATTATAAAGGATGACGGTTGGTGACTATCAAGGATGGCTACTTGTAGTTATCAATATGCTGGTTTCAGCTGCCTCCTTCCACATATTTTTTGAACCCTGTAGTTTGGGCTACAACCACAAACCCCACTCAAAGGCGCTACCCCCCAAACTCTTAGTAGGGCAACAAACCTCGATCCCGCTTCTTGGGTGTGTTGCCACTGAAGCTCTGCTCATGCATTCAATGCCATTAATAATATAATATTATCATATGATGTACAAGATTACAATCTTTTTGATGTCTCGAATTAGGATTGTTGAATCTATATATGTTCATAGATGGAGGAAGAACCTTCTAACATACTTATAAATAGGGTTATGTAGAAATATTATGAGCAGGAAGATAGAGAAGTAGAATAGTATGGGGAAAATAATAATCTTTTTTAATCAAAATATGAGTATAAAGTATAGGGGTCTAGAGTGAGAGCCAAAAGACCCTTTCATAAGAGAGAACCCCTCTTTTATAATACTAAGGGGTGACCATACATGCAAGGTAAGTTTAATACAAGTGAATTATCACCTAAGCTGATGGCAGTGTGGATGAGAGCATGTGTAGATTTCATGGTTGATAGAAGCGAGTAGCCCATCTTTGGACAAGTATGCGAGTGAAGATGAGATTGAGAGTAGCCCTATTCTTTTGAGTTGTCGCATGTTGTTGGCAAGTCAAGTACTGCATTATCCTTTGAGTTATTATCTTCTGAGTGCTTAGCTTGCATGGTTAAGTTAATCTTCCCTTATTGAACATGCCTTTTAGTGAGTACACTTTATTTTGGGTTGCAAGTACCCTTTATGTGAGTATACTTGTCTTGATAACTAGACTCACTTGAGTCTAACCACTACTTTGGGTATTTAATTAGTCCCCCTGATTATTCTACTCCTTATAGAGATTCCTCATAAAAGGATATAAGAATGAATATAATGATTAGTGATAAACATTTAATGATCTAAAAATTATATGTAATTATTGAGAGGTCACTTCACCTTTTTTATATGATTTTTTGACATATTGAACACTATCAATAGATATTTTCTCTCCTCTTTAACATGCTCTACATTTCTTTAGCCATTCGCTTAGATAAACTCCCCAACTTTCAATAGTTGAATATGAAAAACTTGTTTACACATAATCACTATAGATGCTAAAAGCCCTCACGATGACATTGGTCCTATTACTCCGTGGGTAGGTCTTCACAAAAAGGTGAAGAAATGATGAAGTCAGAAGAGATCATTACCATTTGCATAGCTGCAGAGAGCATTTCAGTGACTCCAACTATAGCAACTAAGCCCCAGTCACTTCCTCAAAACCACGAAGAGAAGCTAGTATTCACCCCTCTAAGGAATGGGTCACTACGGTGAGTGCTTGACCTGCAAGTTTCCTTGGATAAGAGAAATGAGGAACCTTTGATTAAGCATAAGAAAGTGCTGATGAGCCAAATGGTTGGACCAACTACCATGAGGACGACCATAGAGGATTTCCTTGTTGAGGTGAGTTTTTCCTCTTATCATATACTACAAGCTTTCTATGTTCGCATCTCATACTTTCTTTTTGATCATATGTGAGCATTTCTAGCATCCAAGACAAAACTAAGGATGATATGAGGCACTAGATAGCCCTTTAAGTCATTTCTTCCTACAATCTAGGTAGCTTTACAGAATCACTTTATCTTTCCATGGGTTATTGATCTACTTGGCCATTTCTTGAGTAAAGAGGAATTACACTTACTTGATAGATGGATTTCCTCCCCAAGGGATGAGCCTAAAACAAATCCCCTAACTAAAATTTCTTTCCAAGTTCTTATTGAATTCTTTTCTCACTAACTAATGATGACTCCAGCTTGGTTATGGACTGAACTAGTGGTGATGTACCTAGACTTGATGGAGACTTCATGTTTGATAGGTGTTGCTATGACCAACTTTACCTCTGCTGACTTTAGAGAAATGATAGTTGCTTTTCCTTTTCCCACCCATAGAGATTGTCGTGAGTTCTCAAATGGTGAGTATACTCGATGACTGGAGAATAATATAGAGGAAAAATAGTGTGTATTCACACATTCCTTTAAGGTCTTCACTCTATAACGGGAGATCACCTTCTTGAGAGAAGGCTAGGACTCATCCAAGTGGGATATAGGCGAGTTGCGGTCAGAGTTGTAGTTGCAGCGGTGGCAGCCTTTAGAGGTGGAGTACCAGCTCAACTTCGTGACCCTGAGTGTTGAGATAGCATGCTTGTAGAACTCAATCAAATTCCAGAGTACTTCACTTGTCCTTTCTAGTACAAATTTTTTATTTGATTATGTATGTGAGAAAGATGAACTCACCAAGGACTAGCACTTGGACCTTATAATAAAATTGCTAAAAAAATAATGTTTTAGGGTTATAGAAAGTGTGTTGTACTTTTTAGCCATGAATAAAGATTGTAAATATTTTGTATTTTCTCTACTCATGGATACTATTTGATTTTTTACTATTGTGCATTAATTGTTTCTCTATATCCCTTATCACTTGAAATATTTGTGAGATTCAGGTATTCATTTTTTTCACTTAATGCTTGAGGTTACACTTGTGTTATTAAGCCTCTCTTACCATGTTTATAAATTCTTATAGACTAAATTAGTTCAGACTTTATTGATCATCTTAAGAAGTGTGAGTAGATTATGTTCATATTTTAATCTCCAATGAGTGTGGCTTTAATGAAGAAGGTTGCTTCAAATTTCCATCATGCCCAAATTAAGGAGGTTCTATCACAACCTCTGTGGTTTACATATATTGCAATGGTGACTAAAACCTTATCGTGCGAGTGGGTGAGAGGTGCTAGTACCTTAACTCAATTAGGAAGGGTGAGTTATGCATTGAACTTGCCCATTTTTAGAATGGGTTTTGGCTTACTCTTCCTCGCATGTGGATCAACATTCATGATTCCATTGAAATGGTGCTCGACCATGCCCTTCCCAACTCTGTGGAAAGTATCAGTTCATTTGTCATGTGCCTTCAAGAAGAGAGTGTTCCATGAAGCTTGGACCTCTTCCACAAAGCATTCATGGTGAAAGGCCACCAGGGCAAGACCATACAATTTTTAGCAACATACATTACAATTTTTAGCATCTTGGTTATGGCATACATTACAAGTTGTATATGAGTGGGTTGCTTATTTCACAATCATATAACCACAAGGAAATCCATCATTGGCACATCTAAGAAACCTAAACACTATTGAATGGTACTCTATTATCCATCTTATTCATTTCAATGAAAATTCTTTTGACTTTAGAAAATTTATATGTTTAGTTTTATTCAATTGATTGGCATTTGAATTTGGAATATGATAATGGTGGGACACTCACCACTACATGAAGTTCTCAATGGCAAACATGTTGAAACTCCTTTAAATTTGTGGTTAATAGAAAATAAGAAATTCACACAATTGAATTCAAAATGTTTAAATTACTTTCTTAGTTTGTGCTTTAAAGTCTAAAGATTACATTCATGTTCAACTTGCGAAATTGGTAAGAAAATTTGAAAAAAAATTATATCTTATTTATGAGGAAACTAATGAGGTTAAGCAATCTCACATCAACATTTTTTGCATGATTACAAACTTTTTTATATTTTACATCACGAGTATATTTTTCACATGTACGCACATATTACAAAAATCATTACTTCATTGCATGCTTTGGGAAGAGAATTTACAAATGTTGACAACATAATAAAATTCAGATTTATTTATTTATTCAATTGATCAATTAATTAGTTCTCATGAACAAAAGATTTTGCAGAAAATAATGATGTAGGAGGCAAGAAAGTAAAAGAGGATTACTCTTAGGGGCCGTTTGGGATCCTTTTTATTTTTTATTTTTCATTTTGTATTTTTTGTTTTGTTTTGTTCTTATTTTGCTTAAAAATAAAACTTGTTTGATTGTACTTATTATTTTTAAAAACACTCAAAATATCTTTTAAATGTTTTGAGTGTTTTTAAAATAATATTATTTATTTTTGAAAATTAAAAATAAAATCACATAAAAAGCAATCTAAACAAACATGGTTTCCAAAACAATATGAAAATAAAAATAAAAAATAGAAAACTAAATTGATCCCAAACATCCCCTTATAGAAAGTATATATAATTACAAAAATAAAGAAAGCAATACTAATGATGATGATGTTGCACTCATAACAAAGAAGTTAAAAAATTTTCTAGAAGATAATAAGAATAGATTTAACCAAATAAAAGAAAAATAAAATCAAAAACTACTTAAAGTTTGCTAATCTAATTTGTTATAAATGTAAGAAACTATATCTCATCAGATGGGAGTATCCTCCACTCAAGAACATCAATCAAATGGACAAATAGATGGAAAAAAGAGATGCAAAGAAAGGTAAAAGAAAAACTCAACATGCTTTCTAGATCAACTAAGATTTCAACTCTTCTTAAAGAGGAGCTATAGAAGAGGCCATAAAACTCTATTTGATGGAAACGGGGATTCTTACAACTTTGATAATGAATAATTAAGTAATCTTACTTATGAACTCTTGAAATTTTATGATGAACTAATTACAATAATCAATTTTTTTTAAAAACAATTTTAATTTAGCTAATGAAAAGTTGACAAAAGAAATTGAAAATTGTGAAAAGAGCACAACCACTAAGAGAAGAAAATTATAAGCTAATAAGATCATGCATTCCTTCCCTAATATTTATTATTTTTCTTGTGGTATGTTTGGACACAGCAAATCTATGCATACATCATTCACATTAAAACTAATCATATGTATGGATACAAAAAGCTTATTCTAACTATATGGAACTCAAGCAAGTCTGGGTTCTTAGAAGGCATTCATTTTTTTAATGATATAATAAAAATTATTTATTTATTAAAAATGTCATTCTTATTATTGTTCTAAAACACTTTTTAACTTGAATCAATTAAGTGATATTTTCTTAACAATATTTTAGAAAGTGTTTGGATTGAAAATGACCATATCCACATATTCTTTATATCAATGATTTTATCCACTAATTGAGTAGAAGTGTACTTGATGAATTCTAGGTTGAAACAATGTAGGAAGAATTGAATTAGTTTGCTAAAAATGATATTTTGGTGTTAATTCCTAGGCCCTGTTCTCAAAGTGTGATTAGAATATATATTAGGTCTAATAATGTTAATGACTTGGAAGTTATTGTTAGGAACAAATCAAGGTTTATGACTAAAATAATATAACCAAATCGAAGGTGTTGACTTTTTAAAACTTTCAATTTGGAAGATTTCTTGCATTCACTTTTCAGTGGGTGATAAAAGTGCTATCTTGAATGGTGTAATAGATATGTTTGGTTGAATAACCACCTAAATTTAAAGGATCATTAAACCATGACTTTTTGAAGGGCTTTAGTATAACATTTTTGGAAATCTATTTTATTAAAATATCTATTGATTTTAATTATAATATTCTTCTTGTATAGATTTATGTTAATGACTTATGTTTGCATCTAATATATATATATATTTTCTTTTTGTGAAAATAATTTTCAAGACTTATGAATGAAGAAATTGATATAAGAATAATAGGTGAGCTTACTTTTTTTGTATTTAATGTTAAGCAAGGTCAAAAGTATTTGAGTGAATTTAAGAACACTAAAGAACTAATACAAAAGTTTGGATTAGAAGATAGTAACAATATTATCAACCCCATGAGCATTGGCACTTAATTAAATAAAGATCTTGCAAGTAAGTTTCTCAATACTTAATTCATACATTGGGAGAGTCTATCAATGTACTTTTAATTAGATTTTAGTGCTAGGATATTTCATATTATATTTTATTTTATCATTATTTTTATGCATCATTGTTCTTCTTTAGTTTGTTTTCAATTTACTTTCTTTCCATGAATTATTTTATTATATATTTTTTCTTTATATTTATATTACTTTTTTAATGATATTTTTTCTTTTCTGTTAGGTGGTTCTCTTCAATCATTCATTTTTTACTTTTTGGGCTAAAAACTAAAATGCTTTAATTGCATTGTATGAACCCCATCATACTATATGATTTATTTGTTTAGATCATCAAAGTAGGTTGGGTTGATTGGCTAGATGATATATAGTAAAAATAGATCATATTATATGATTTATAATCATACTACATAATATGTTTGCAATGGTACAATTGACCTAGTAAAACTAATCATTGAATTGAACATTGAGATGCTAACATTGCATAATCATACTATATGATTCTCAGATTGTACTATACTATTGACTAAGTCAACATAGCTATTTAGATGACTGTTAGGATGATTAAATCATATTGTATAAACCATCTTCATGTTGTATGATTTGAATCATATTGCATCAGCCATGTTCATTCTATATGATCCAATAAGAAATTTCTATAAATAGCTTATCATTTTTTATTCTTTCTCAATAGTCTTGAGCTCTTAATCAAGGTTCTTAATGCTAAATGCTATGGACATGAAATAGTCCTCAAGTTAGATATTCATAAGGCATCAACCACTATTAAGGGGGACTTCATCCATCAAGTTCTCACTACTTTAAACTTCTCCAAAAAACTCATGTAATCTAAAATACAACCTCATATAAAATAATCACTATTCAATTATAATCAATATGGAGATTGTGGGCTTCTTGAAATCTACAAGGGGGCTCAAACAAGGAGATTCTTTATATCTATTGTTCATTCTTTCCATGGAGTACTTCTACACACTTCCTAATGCTTCATTTGAAGAACATACAATGAACAGGTTCCACACTCATGGGGGTATTCCTATCACCACCTTTTGTTTGTTGATGACATTTTAATTTTTAGTAATGAGGTTAAAAAAGCTATTAAGACCCTTATGAAAGCACTTCACAACTTTGAAAAGGCTATGGGTATGAAGTTAAATAAGAACAATTCAAGCTTCTTCCTAAGTAAAAGGATCTCAGCAACTCATCTGACATGGATCAAGGAATTAACGAAAGATGACATAGACTCATTCCCCACCAAATATCTTGGAAGCTTCCAATTCATTGGAAAAGCTAAGAAGATATATTTTGAAGATATCATTATAAACATTCGAAGTAAGATTGTCTTAGGATGACATGCTCATATCTTATGGTGGTAGGATCACTATTATCATAAGCATTACTAATTCCATTCTTATGCACTCTTTGAAGGCGATTAACATGCTTATAAGTACACAAAAGAGAATTGAATCTCTTTGGAAAGAAAATCATAAATGATATCATTGGACTTCTTGGAGGAAACTATACAAAAATAAAGAATATGGAGGATTAGGCATTAGATCACTCCCACGTAGCATTAAATGCAATGTCTTAAAAAATTTTGGTCAATTTCAGACAACTAAGCTCCCCTTGGGCCAAGTTTCCCTTGATAGTTATTGGAGAAATACTACCCCAAATATTATATAGACTTGGAAGAACGATTCTAGTTGTAGAAAATTAATAATTCATTTTAAACAGCATGCTTAAAGTATAATTAGATGGGAAATGGGTGATGGCAACTTCAGTTGTTGGCATGATACTTGGGTTAATAATGAGCCACCCTCTTCATATGCTGAAGCAAAATTTGATCATTGACAGATTTTAGTTTGGTCATCTCATTGACTTCAATCAAAGTGTGCCAATATGAAGGTAAACAAACTTAACAATCACCTATCCATGGAAGTCACTACCAACATCATGAAGATCACCATGTTAGGAATAAACTGGAATGATTCTTTATGTCCACCATCACAAGAAAAACCTTACAAAAACCCTTTATAATCTAATCAAAAATACTAATCCATGCCCATGTGGAATGATATAAGGCACTCAGCTCTCAAACCATCTACTTCCTTTTTGTTGGAGAGTATTCCAAAACATATTTCCCACAGATGAAAACAATATAAAGATAGGAGTCCAGCTTGCCTCTAAATTTTAGTATTATAAAGTTTTGAAATTGAAGATCATTTGTTTATCCACTATGCACCAATAAGGAGGTTTTGAATATCATCCAAAGCACCATAAGAACAAGCATTCCCCTTGATACTAATATGAACTTGGGTCAATTCCTTCCTTATTGGTAGAATCTATACAAATTAATCTCGTTACTTACATTTTTGTTTATCTTAATTACAAGGAACAAATACAAGCATGAAACTACAACTACTCCCTTCCAAAATATCCAACTAGTCCTGAACCATCTAAGAACAGTGCATAAGTTTGGATGTTTGAAGGACGCTAAATTGAAGGGTCTATCCAACCTCCATTGGGTTGCCTCTGTCTCCATCACACTGAAATATAAATGACTCTTGTAAATTGGATTATGCTAGTCTTCCCATAGATCAAAATTAATATAGATCACTCTTGCTTCACTTTAGAATGTATTGCTGGATCTGGGATAATTTCTCATGATTGGAAGGGAAGTGCCATTTACTTATTCAATAAATTGTGCTTAGCTATGGATTCCCTTAGTGTTAAAATAGATGGCTTCCTCTTTGTCTTATTGATTACCAATTGCATTCAAGAACTTCTTTTGGATTGAATCAGACTCAAATTGTTTGGTCAACATCATGAACCATAGGATCAAACCACCTTGCAACCTTACCTACATTTTTAAATCCATTCAAGCATCATCCCACAATAGTAGAGACAAATGTATCTTTTGATGTTTTGGATTAAGTAACAAATGTATCTTTTGATTTTTGTAGCAAGTTAAGTCTTCTCATTAGTAGAGACAACTTTGGCCTTCCTTCTATCAAAGGACATTTTTGTAGCTATATCCTTGTTGACCTCATTTTTAGAATGATATCTCAACACCTCCATCTTAGACATAGGACTTCTCTTAGAATTTAAGAGTTCCTTAGTCTTAAGAAACATCTAGTGATTAGGTGGACACTCCCCTAGCCCTAGAAGACTTAGAAGAGTTAGCCATAGGAATAGGTCATGCCTTAGGGGTGTTAGGAAAATCTCCTACCCTTTAGCTTTAACCATTCCTCACTTTCCTTCTTTCAAGTCAAACCCCAAATCAATTTTATTATATTTTCACCTAACTCAAATCAATTCCATGATTGAATTCCATGACTAAAATCCATGATTGAAACCCATGATCAAAATCCATCAAAAATTCCTAAGTTCAAATTTTCTAAGTCCTTAACCCTTTCTTAAGGACTTAGCCAAAATCAAGATTCAAAACCTATTCAAATCTTTGAGATTTTCTCATGATCCATTTATATTCTTATTTATATTCTCATATATAAATGAAATATAAATAAAAATCATTTAAATCCAACACAAAAATTAAATTCCAAATTTAAAATGCTTAAAATTCCCTTAAATCTCTTAATTTTTCATTAATGGATTTAACCTAAACTTTGATGAAACCTATTCAAATTCATGGGATTTTCTCAAAACTTATTTGTACTCTCATTTATATTCTCATATATAAATGAAATATAAATATAAATCAATCAAATCCAATTCAAAAATTAAATTTTAAATTAAAAATTCTCTTAAATCCTTTAAATTCCCTTTAATGGATTTAGCCCAAATCATGATTAACCTCTTCCAAATTCTTAAAATTTTTTCATGATCAATTTATATTCTCATTTGTATTCACATATATAAATGAAATATAAATTCAAACAATCAAAACCAACTCCAAAAATCAAACTCAAATCCACTCAAAATCAAATCTAAGCCTTTCAAGTCAAAACCTTGAACTTAGCCAAATCACTTTCAAATCAAGCCAAATCCTTGATTTTCTCTTCAATCAACCCTACAATCCTGAGCTCATATATAAATCCAAACCTCAATCAAACAATCAATACCCAAATCAAAAATCAAACCCAAGACCCTTTCATATTCTTCCTTTGAATATGAAATTTTTAAATGAATCAAAAAACATTTGACTTTAAACCACTTATAAATGGATTAATATTTTAATCATAAGTCCATATACAAGATCAATCAACTTCAAATCAAGTTTTGACCAAGTCATTTGGCCACTTAGGCTCACTTGACTCAAAGTGACATAAAGTACCCTTATGAGGCAACTTTTGCTCCTAACCAAATTGGATTGAACCAAACTCATATTTGCCTCTCATCATGATCAACAATCATCATGGGATGATTAATCAATCAAATTAGGTCAAACCAAGTCAAACCTAAGGGTTGACCAAGTCACTTAACAAATGAAACCTTACATAACCAAAATCCACCATAGGCCAAATTGGAAACTATTGATCTAAGTTCACTCACTACCTATGTTTGAACTTGACCAAGCCAACATTTGAGCCTAACCTAGCCCAATTGACTTGCCCCAAGTTGACCCATTTTGACCTAAAGGGACAAAATGTGTCAAAACTTGATCTAAGCCAAATTGATTGATTGAAACCAATGGGTCAAGTCCATCCCAAATCACTTGTGGAACTTGACCAAAGCCTCAATTGGCCAACTAGACCCAACTTAGCCCAATTGACCTTAGACCCAACATGACCTAAAGGGGTCATATTGAGCCAAAGTTGAACTTAACCCAAATTGATTGGAAACAAAGATACAAATCCACTCCATATGATTAACCTAACCTAAACCTACCCTTGACCTATCTCAAATAGGTCAAATGGGTCAAATAGGTCAACTTGACCCATTTGACCTAAATGAGTCAAATGAGCCAAAACAAAATATATACCAAATTGAACCAAACCAAAGGCACCAAAACATTTCAAATGGTCATATGAACTTGACCCAACCCTTGGTTTAACACAATTTGACCAATTGGTCAACTTGGCCTAAGTTGACCCATTTTGACCTAAATGGGTTAACATGAGCCAAACCCTATCAAATGGATTCCAAATTCAATGAAACTTGGCTAAATCTATTTTCTCAACATACCAAACATGTCCAAAGTGAAAAAAATAACAAAATGACCATTTTACCCCTAGTCCATAGAACAAATTTTGGCCTATCCCATAAGTATTTTGGTCATACACTCTTCACAATCACTCGAGGCTTTCCTAAAAGCTCAAGGGGACTTTGTGATGAGTGGTGCACCCAACCCAATGGGTTTGGGTTAGCCCATATGACCCATGAACCAAACCCGACCATATGGCTTGAAATTGAGTTTTCAAATTCCCTCCTAAGCTCAGTTTCAGCACATGGGAAGTTGGCATTCACTCAAAGGATCAAACCGACCATGTGCACGATCAAAATAGCCTTAATAACCTCCCTAATCTGGTCAATTGGATCAAAATGGTAAGCTTATGCTCAACCGTCTGATTGCCATAGGGGGAGATATACTCCCCTTAATTCATTGAAAATTTACTTCACTCACACTCGATTGAGATCTAGTGAGAGTTAGCAATCATCAGAGAGCATCCCTAAGCCTTCCAAGGAGGATTTGAAATTACTTATTCTAGATTTTCAACATTAAAAAATGGGGGAGCTCCTTTGAATCTGCAACTTCCTCTACACTTGATCTCATTCAAATTCCTTCTACACTCTTCATCTAAGGACCAAGTCGAACTTGCCCAAGCATCCATTTGAGTTCCCACAGCAAGGAGAGCCTCAATTGGATCAAAGTCGCAAGGGAGATCAATTGGTGTCGGTCCATAGGAAGATCCACTCAACCCCAAGGCTTGAAACTTTCAACAGGGCTTCATCTTCACCAGACGAAGCTACCTCATCAAGCTCGAGCATCGGTGATCACCTTTGATGAGGTATGTAATTTTCTGGCCACTTAGCTTGATAGGTGTTGGTCATTTGTGAAAGGAATTTTCATTGCATGAGAAATCAACCGTTGGATAGGTTGGTAATTATGCCTAGATGCTGTGGGTTGAGTCTTGTATGATTCCATGCTAGATCAGGCTTGGATCTCCCCTTGGATCATGGACGGTCTCGATTAATCCTCAGGGAAGAACTTGGCTGATCTCAGCCGTCCATACACACATTTTAGATGGACGACTAAGATTATTTGGCACGTTTTTTAGAAATCCTTTATCTATTTTAAACCGTAAGTGAATCCTTAGCCATCTGATCTTTGATCGGATGGCCAAGGATTTTTGCGTGTGCACCGCTAGCCTCCTTCTCAATGTGACATTTAAGTGGCACAGGGATTAGTTATTTACCTAATTAATTCCTAATTAATCTCTAGATCTTCTAAAATTCTAACTCATCATAGAAAAGTTAAAAAAATAAAAGGAAAAATGCTATGGAAAGATAATTTCATCTAGAATATTTTAAAAATAATTTTAAAGTAATTTAAATTACCCTTTTCTTTGAATTTAGGCTTCTTTAGGAATATTAATTAGCTAATTGTCCTCTAATTAAGTCATCAATTAATCTAAAATTTTTAGGATTCATTTTAGGGGATGACCACTGCCTCCCCTAATTTTTTTGAGATTTATTGAGGCCTTAATTGGGGAAATTCTTATTTCATTCCCTAATTACGCCTTTCATATAATTAAGGGTAATTAAGGTATGATTAGTGGATTTACCCTATGATTAAGTTTGATTAAGGTCAGATCCAGTGAGTAGGGGTTTTATGGAATAATTTTGGGGCATTTCCCCTAAGCTATTTAAACCCCCTTTTCTTTTCTTAATCCCCTCTTAATTAAGGGTTAATTCATTAATTATCCCTTTAAATAATTTTCAAAAATTCTAAAAGTTCCAGAACTTAATTAATCTACCTTGAGTAGATGCTTAGGTGTTTAACATCCTAAGTCTAATTAAGAAAATTAAAACCCCTTTCATAAGTCTGAAAGGGTGTTTTAAAAGTACTTATGCTAAACCCTTTAGCTTAATTAACTTTTTAATTATGAGCCAAATTGCATTAGGCCTTTTCATTATTATGTGCATTGCAAATTTAAATATCTTGTGAGTTTTATGTCATCTCATTATCTCATAATTACTTAGTTAATTTTTCTAAGGTGGTGTAAGTAAGGGTTAATTAAGCCACTTAATTCATACCTTAACCTAATCAATGCTTAAAAATAGATTTATTTATCTAAAATTAAACAAAAATACAAAACACATGTGAGAATGGGTTAGAAATAGAAAACTCATTTCACCTTTTCAAAATTAAATCAAACTTCAAACTAAACAAAAATTATTTTGAAATTCACTTTGATTTATTCTAAGTTTTCTTATTCTTTAAGAATGTCTTTAGGATTTAAGTAAAGTGAGTTTGTTTACATGATTGCTTTTCTTTGGATCTTTCCCAACATGTTATGTTGTATGTCATGCGATTCATGCATTCATAATTTCATGTTTTAAAATTTTAAAATGAAATTATTTACTTTATGTCAAATGTGCATGTGTTGGCTAAAGTAAAATATGAGTGGCTTTTATCACTACTAAATCCAAAGTATTTTCAAACCTTATAAATTAAATATCAAATCTGAAAGTGTACTATTCATATCTTAATTATAAGCTTGCATGTGATGGATTATAAAAGCATGTTTAGCATAGGCTCTCTTTCTTCCTCATGTTAGCATAGTTTTGAATAGGAGTTAGTAAGATGTAGGGTTCATTTGAAAGAACCCAACACTTACTTAATTCCAAACCCAATTCATCTCTATGATCTCACTTAAGAAGGGTTGCCTATACTTGCATGAATAAATTGCATAAACAAAAATGAAACTATTAAACAACTTTTGCATATTTCTTTTCCATTTCATTTCTTTTATATGCATGTTGGTACTAAAGGAAAGTAGTATATTAGTTTGGACAACCATGAGGTTGCGAGGCTTTATGTAGCCATAAGTAGGTCTTGTATCTTACACCTCTGGTTAATAATGGCATTGTACTCACTTATGCCTTTCTTACTTTCATGCATGTATGTGAAATTTTGGATAAGGAAAACCTTTTCTACTTAAGAAAAATCATACATATTCAACTTCTAAATTTTTCTAAATGGATTACTTAGCATGCATCATAAAGTGTGTTAACTACTCTCATTTGAATGTATAGATATGCTTATGGTCCATCCATATGCATGTTATATATGTTGGGAAAGAATTGAAGTAATGTGTGTTATGTGAATTTTGATTCATTTTAATCTTAAAATGCCTTTCTTTTTGAATATGTTTGTTTAGAGTTTCTATAAACATAGGATTGATTAAAAGATGTAATCAAAATATTCACATAAATGAAATTAAAATGTGAACTTACTTTAGAAAATTACTTAAGGATTAGGGAAGGAAAGAGAAGTTCCCTTCTCTTTCCCTCTCTTTATAACTTCGTAATTAATTTTAGGTTTCACTCAAAACAAATTAAAACATAAAATAAAACTAACCCAAAACACTTAAACAACTTAAATGAAACCCTTCTCTAAGTTGAACATGTTCTTCACATTTAGAAAACTTGAACCTAAAGTCATAAGCTAAGCATACCACACAAACTTTCAAAGCACACACATTAGCCTAAGTCACCACTTCTAGCCTTAGGTTAGGTCGGTGCATGGTTTGATGTTATGTGTAGTTTTGTGATATATGTTTTAAACTGAATGTTAGGGTGTATGCTCATAGAATGAATGGTAGGACATGCTTAGTCTAACTATTCTTTCCTATAGGGGATTGTGCTTTAGGGGCGCTATCATAAATAAAAATATAAATACTTCTTACTTGTAGGTGCTTATACCCCTTAGTATAATCCATAGGCTTGATGGACTTAGTCACCCATCCGTGGGATGATAATTCCAATATACATGCTTGGGATTTGTGTGGTGTGATTTAACTAACCTTTGTTTTGCAGGTGTTAGTTATATTTCCCTTTTCCTTTTCATGTAAAATTTTGTATATTTGGGATTTTGGAATGATTTGTTATGGGGAATAGAATGAGCATCGGCCATAAGATCCTATCTTATGCACCATGTGAAGTCTTGGAGCATCTACCATCCAACCATCCAAAAAAGGAACCAAAGAAGAAAAGAAGAAAGAAGAAGAAGAAAGAAAGAAGAAAGAAGAAAGAAAAATTAAGCTTGAAGACCCCCAAAATAATGAATTCCTTTGCTTAAATTGTAATTCAATTCATTTATAATCTGAGTTGTATAAGGGTAGAGCTTGGCTACCCAAATTTGATATTTTTGGGTTTGTGTGGTGGTGCCCGACCACAAACGACCATTTATTCTTTTTGCGATTAGCTTCATAAATTATTTGATGATTTGTTTAGCTTTTGCATTAAGTGGCATGCTTTCCTAGTTTCTTCCTTGCTTTATGTACAGCCTGGATGTGGATTAGGCTCTTTAGGAAAAAAAATAAATCTTTTACCCTACTTAACAACTCAATTAAAAAGTAAATAACTCATAACCTCACCTAAAGCTTAGGATTAAAATCAAGATAAAGAATTAGCAACCCCTTAGCTGGATAAGTATTTCTTTATAATATCATGCATAAATGAATCTTATTTCACTCTTGATTTGAGGGCTTCCACCTTTGCCAGAGAACCCAGCTTGACCTTTGAGATCCATGGTGGAAACTCACCTCCTACCTTCTCATTGATTTTGGCCAATAATATGATTTCTCATGCATTAGTCATAAAAATCCTATTAGCCTGAGTCAAAAATGATTGTCCAAAAATGAAATAAAATAAAATTTGAATTGCATTATATTTAGGTCATTTGAAGCATGTTCCTTTACTTGATCTAGTCTAATTAGGGAGTGAGTTTAAAGACTTAGTCTCTTTCTAAATAAATAACAGCCTAGCTATCTTGCATAAGCATAAAGACTTTCCTACATGTATTTAAAATCATAAGAGGAGTTAGTTGGTGGCCACCCCCAGGTAGTTATAAGTATAAGCTGTTGGGTGGTTTGTCCTCTCTTCTAGAGGCAAACCAATTACCCATTTTTGCCTTAGATTTAGATTGTGCTTTCGGCCCTCATCGAAGCTCCCTAGATTTAGGTTTTGAGGTTGTTTTTCCCCTTTGAGGGCCATAAGCATAATTCCTCACTTCTCAGGAATTTTCTTAATCTTGTGTTAAGGAATCTTAAGTCCTAAAATTCTAATAAAAAATACAACTCAAATAAACTAAATTAATTTCTAAATGTAATGCCCAACTATAGGATAGTTTGAGATGTTCGCTAGTTTTCCTAGCATCGTGAGGATCTCCTACTTATTTCTCATTTTGGCTTCGATAATAACTCCCTCTTTTTATCAGTCCCATTTGATCCTTCAAACATAAACTAATCGATTGATAGTCCTTCCCTATTGAAATCTTCAAAGACAACGATTATTTACCTTAATCTAGAGTTTTCCTAAGGGATCCTATCCCTTAGGATGTCATTAACTATGGGGCCTTGCCCCTATAGGGAACTTAACCAACCTGATTTAAAATAAACCCTACTTTACTTTCCATGTAAAGTAATGGAAGAATCTCTGGTACATATGCAGACCCAACGTCCTTAGGAGTCCTTATTGAGGTGATTCATTCCATTAAAGGGTAGTGACTTCTATCTTTCGATATAGTACACTATACCTAGATGACGTATCCGATCACCTGAATAAGTACATCTACAAATCTACGTAGCATCTTACCAAGATGAATTTCTATAAGGTCTCTTGTTTCTTTTCTAAATAAATTTGAAAGGTGACTCCCTATAAGAGATTTATTTACCACAGATTTTTCTGGCGACTCTACTGGGGATGATTACTCTCTCCATCTTTGGTAAATGATCATTGTCTTTGAGTATTGATAGTGGGTTTGTACTTTGGTATGAATCCAAAACTATCCTTCTTTCCATTGGCACTTAGCTCATTTCATTCTTAAGTTAAGTTAGCCAACATCTTTAGGTTTTAGGACCACATTCCTTGTTGTTCTTAAAACCCCCATTAGGTTCCTCCAATGGGTAAAATGAAAAGATATAAAGTAAATAGAAAACTTCTTTTAAAGACATCCTCCTTATCATTTTCATGATAAGGAAAGGTTCATCCTAAAAATAATAAATCTTCCATAAAGAACTTTGCTTCTCAAAAGCGCCCTTTTCAAAAATGCACTTAATAAAATATTTTCCACAAAATTTTGTTACCCTCATTTAACAATTCCCATAATTGTTATATGTAAGGATTTTCAAAAATAAAACTAATAAAATTTTCCAAAAAGTGCAAATGAACATCTTCTTTCAATTCACTTTGATGAAGATTTCATTTTTTTTAATATAAAATGAACAATCATGTTTTCCAAAAATCACAATCATAATCATAAAATTTTCAAAAGCACACTTGAATTCTTCTATTCAATACACTCACACTTATTGAATAAAAAGTTCATTTGTAAACAAAATTAAAATTTTCAAAAAAAGGACATGTGAATATCTTCATTTAATATACTTAGGTTTATTAAATGAAGATTTCATTCCCAAATAAAAATAAAAATCTTTAAGGAAATCCTACTTAAGCATATCCCACAAATGTTTTTAAGTTGGAATTCCTCTCTTTCAAAAAGCAACAATCACACACAAAATAAAAATATCATATTTCAAAAATAAAATTGATCTCCATTCTACATACTTAAATTTGTTGAATAGAGGTCCTCTTTTCAAAACATCAAAATCAACAATCATATTTCAAAAATTTCCAAACACATTTGGAACCTCACTTAACATACCCAAATTTGTTAAGTGAAGTCTCCAAATTCAAAATCCAAAAATTGTTTAAACACATTTGGAACTTCGTTTAACATACCCAAATTTGTTAAGTGAAGTTTCCAAATTCAAAATTCAAAAATTTTCAAACATACATTTGGAACCTCACTTAGCATACTCAAATTTACTAAGAGAAGTTTCCAAATACAAATTCAAAATAAAAATCAACAATCATATTTCAAAACACATTTGGAACCTCACTTAACATACCCAACAAATTTTTTCAAACATACATTTGGAATTTCATTTAGCATAATCAAATTTGCTAAGTGAAGTTTCCAAATTCAAAAATTCAAAATCAACAATCACATTTCAAAATTTTCTAATCACATTTGGAACTTCACTTAACATACCCAAATTTTTTAAGTAAAGTTTCCAAATCCAAAATCCAAAAATTTTCAAAACATATTTTGGAACCTCGCTTAACATACCCAAATTTCTTAAGTGAAGTGTTCAAATCCAAAGATTCAAAATTGTCTAAACATATTTAAAACTTTATTTAACATACTTAAATTTTTTAAGAAAAGTTTCCAAATCAAAAATTCAAAACTTTTTAAAACATATTTTGGAACTTCACCTAGCATACTCAAATTTGCTAAATGAAGTTTCCAAAATCAAAACAAAAATTTCTCAAACACCTTTGGAACTTCTTCCCTTAGCATACCAAATTTGTTAAGGAGAAGTTTCCATTTTTCAAAACTAAATGAAATCAAAATTTTAAACACACAATTTGGAATTTCATTTAGCATACTCAAATTTGCCATGTGAAATTTCCATTTCATAAAACCAAGTGGGACTTCATCTTTAGCATACCAAATTTGCTAAAGTTGAAATCTCCACTTTCAATCATTTCAAAAACAAAATGAAGCACCTTAGGATTCCCTTAGCATACCAAATTTGCTAAAAAATCTTACCCTTTTCAAAAATCAAAGTTTTCCAGACAAATGAAACACTTAGGATTTTCCTAGCATACTTAAATTGGCTAAGAATCCTATTTTTAAAAATCAAAATACACATGGATTCTTCACTAAGGATACCTAAATTTGCTAAGTAAGAATTCCAAAATTTTCCAAAATCAAAATAAAACAAATTCACAAAAAGAAACAATCACTTTTACTTCACTTAGCATACCTAAATTTGCTAAGTTAGTAAAATCCCAAAACATTCAAACAAAACAAAATCATTTGACCCTTACTTTAAAATACCCAAATTTATTAAAGAAGAGGGTCCTCAAAATCACAAAAATTCAAATTCAAAACAAAATGAACCTATGGAAGCATCTTATCAAAATTTTGAATCCATATTTCAACATACCTAAATTTGTTGAAGTTTGGATTCATATTCAAATTCCTCTTTCAATCAATCTTTCCAATTTCATTTGAACCCTACTTAACACTTCCAAGTTGTTAGATGTGGGTTCAAATTTGAAAAATTCAAAAAAAAATTCAAAATCTATGGAGATGAAAAACTGATGCAAGTTTGTTTCTCATTACAGATTCTTTTCAATCAGTGCAGTTTTAGTTTCAGTTTACTTCAGTCAGTGCAATGGTAGTTTCCCAGAAATTTGTCTTTACTGTCCCTCACGATATGGATCTATCCTTGGATCAGGCTGACTTCCCACGTTTGGATCATACCCACTTGATCCATTTTTGGCCATGGATTTGAGGGGGCCAGAATCACTTATGAGGGAATTTCCCTCACCATAGTTACCAAGAAGAAGGTGGCCAGGCAGAAGCCGATCATCAGGGTAGAGTTACCCTATGATTTAGATTTATCCTCATTAAAGAGGAAAGCTGTGGCAGTACCATAGACTTCAGGGGTTTTAGTACCGGCAGTTTCGGTCCTTGTTGCAGTTCATTCTTGAGTTGCCCATGTTGTCCCAGTACGGGCTAGCACCCTACCATATGTACCGTCCAAGGGTAAGGCTCCCTTAGTATTAGGGCTTGCCTCCCCTACATTTGAGTACGGGTCTAGCTCACACTCCTTTCATCCTACATGCACCCAACATAGGAATAAGAACCATATGGTCAAATAGTTCCATACCCGGATAGCCAAAGAGCTTGAGGCAGCTACTAGATCAGCCATGGATGAGTCTCCGATGATCACTTCACCACTGGTTACGGAGAACTAGTTTCATCCTCTCTCTGGATCAGATAGAGAGGATGCCAGGAGGATCCGTTCGTCGCTGCCTCCAGTGGTGCACTTACAACTAGTAGTTTCTTAGAGTAGGAGGTTGGCCTTCACTCCATTCTATGCCAGGCAGGTGAAGCATACAGATGCTTAGAGTCTGGTACCCAGTTTGATCTTCGATCTATTATTCCACACAATGTAGGGATGCAAATCTGTTAGGAGAGGGCCCGTGAGTCCCATACATCATACATTACCAGTAGAGAGCAACGAAGATTCAGCCATCAGTCAGCCACTTCTACTTTGGTTGACTTTCCAGCTCGGTGCGCTACCCGCACCGTCCATATTGATAGTATTCTCTTCACGAGAACCAACCATCACAGGAGGGCAGCTCTTATACACAGAGAGTTGGTGGTGTCTCCACCCCACCCGCTCTACCCCACGTCCTCCATCGCCAGTGTAGGTTTCAACATCACCCATTCCATCTAAGGCCATGAAGGCCACATCCGAGGAAAAATGTACCCCGTTGGTGATCCAGCTACGACCAAGGGATCCTACTCCTCCTACACCACCCATTGTAGTAGGGTCAAGCTCTTCTACTCAACCTTCTGCCCTAATGGTGGTGCGAAAAGAGTGGCGACCCTGGAGCATCATGGTCGTTCCTTCACCAACCCCACCCATAGAGCCAGATGCGAAGATGGTGATGGTTATCACGGATATTCCAGATGATAGTTCAGTGCAGCAGTGGTAGAGGATCATTCTAGGATTGTTACCCCATTACAACTAGTATCAGTCAGGATTATCATTCTTTTAGTGAAATCGCAATGATTGACTCCCCGATGAGTGAGGTCTAGTGCCTCTCTCATGATAGCAATATAATCACCGCCCAAGCTATTTTATGTTGAGTTAGATTGATCCTTAGATGAGATAGTTGCACACTATTTTATAGAGAAAAAGGAGATCTTAGGCTACGCATGGTTTGATAAAGAAAGATTCAGCTTCGATCCCAACAAAGATGACTTGATGGGGGATTCAGCTGTAGTATGTCGATACTAGAGGTTCTTTTCTTAGGGAGAAGTAAGCCATGGAAGGTGATGAGGTTGATCAAAGAGACACTACAGAATTAGCCCATCACCTCTGACTTCAGTTAAGGCAAAAATATGAACCCAGTATGTATAGGATAGTTTGAGATGTTTGCTAGTTTTTCTAGCATCGTAGCATCTCCTACTTATTTGCCATTTTGGCTTCGATAATAACTCCTTCTTTTGATCAATCCCATTTGATCCTTCAAACATAAACTAATTGATTGATAGTTCTTCCCTATTAAAATCTTCAAAGACAATGATCATTTACCTTAATCAAGAGTTTTCCAAAAGGATCATATCCCTTAGGATGTAATTAACTATGGGGGCTTGCCCCTATAGGAAACTTAACAAACCCAGTTTAAAATAAACCCCGCTTTACTTTTCCATGTAAAGTAGGGGAAGAATCTTTGGTACATATGGAAAAATCTTTAGTACATATGCAGACCCATTATCTTTAGGATTCCTTATTGAGGTGATTAGTTCCATTAAAGGGTAGTGACTTCTGTCTTTTGAGATAGTACACTATACCTTGATGATGTATCCGATCACCTGAATAAGTACATCTACGGATCTACGTGACATCTTACCAAGATGATTTTCTATAAGGTCTTTTCTTTCTTTTCTCCACAGATCTGAAAGATGACTCCCTATAAGAGATTTATTCACCATAATCCTTTAATGAAATCACCATTTTCATGAAAAAAAAAGCTCTTTTCTTCTTTACTTTTCTCATACTTAAGTTTTTGGTGCATATGATATTTCCAATGGCTACCAAGAGAACACAAGACAACAGCTGTGACAACCATTTACTGATTGAATGATGATGAAGCTATGTATATGAAGTACAAGTAATGTGGGATAACAAATTCAAAGCCTCTTCTTTATTATCATTTCCTATCTTAAATCTTTTTGCTAGTACAACCATCCAAATTTTTTATTCTCTTGCTTATTGTTTTCACTTCAAACTTCTTTTAACATTTTTGGTAACAATGTTATCAACTTTGATCATTTCCCATACTCTAGAGTTTGTGGCAGGAAAATTTTAATTTTTATTATTGACCATCATAAATGCCTCTACATATTAAACATAGGTTCACCTACCTGTATTATCTTGAATGACCACACTTACAATTTGTCTTCTATTAATATGGTAATTAGAAATTCATCACTCATAAATACTAACCTTTAGTAGACTTGTATTGAATATTTGGGTTATCCAACATGTGCTTAATGTTGCAATAATTTTGATTTAGTATTTTAAAAACCTCACAATCATAAATAATCCAATATTCAAAAGAAAAGAAAACATACCCTTAACACATGATCACATATTTGCTTAATGTCAAATAAAACCTTACTTACCTTGAGGCACTATGCCACACTCCTTTTTATTTCATAGATCATTTCTTCCACATCTTTTATAGTGAGAAATGGCTGTGAACTCAGGCCCTAGTATGGGGTAGAAGATGACGAGATTGTTAAAGAGGAGCCCATCAAATTATTGCTACTTCGAGGATGCTTGGATAGATCAATTTGTATAACTTGAACTCAAAATTAATAGACACATTAGGGAGCAAGAAGCTCATTGAGAGGAGTACCAACAATAGTTTGTAGAGGATAGAGCTTGGTTATAAGCTCAGTTTGATTTGCTACATATTATTCTTCAACTATTACCACTAGATGAGGGACCATTAGAGTTTTAGGTTTTTTCTCTTTTTTGTGCATTTATTATAATTTGCTTTGCTATATATTTTCTACATCATATGTAGTATTTACTTTCCTAACTATTATGTCATATACTTGATGTTTTACTATACTAATTGTATTAGTCATTCTACATATTTGTTCTGCATAAATTCTCTAGTTAGTGTTTTTATTTTCTCTATCATATTCTATAAATTATAAGTTGTTGTGATGTTTTCCTTAGACTTGCTTATATTGCACACATATGATTATGTATTATTTTTAATTGAAAATCATGTAATAAAAGTATGAATCATTAATGTAACCTAACACTTTAAAATTTGTCTATGATAGTTTGCATAACTATTTAGTATGAATTTTTTCATTTAAATCACAACTTTTACTTTATTTTTCTTTACATCCATCCTTTAACAAATTAATCAATGCATAAATATTAGCACAAATATAAGTGATATTGTTAATTACCAAGTGAACTGAGCTAGACAAAAGTGTGATTAGGATTCACATATTAAAGTAGACGATTGTAGGGTTGGTAGGAAATAGTGGTGAAATATATTATAGGATTATTTGTTAAGCATTCTAAATGTACTAGTTTTATAAGTATGTATGTTAACAATATTTTAGAAAAACCCAGCTTAACTTAATTTACAAAATATGTCTTTGCACCATTATTATTTTCATGTTTTTTAGTAACAATTCATTTTTTACTTCAACCTTGTTGAAATGTCAAAGGGAGAAGATTAGTGTGTTTTTAGTTTATTGAGATTTCTTTTATATGTAGCATATTTTTGTACTTTTTCATCTTTTACATTTTTTTGCATCTTTTATAAACATCAATTAATTCATTGCATTTTTTTGAAAGGTATAAATTAAGGGGGAGTTATTACATGTTTTTTCTTTCACCTATGAAACTCCTAAACTCAACCACAAATATTTACCATCATTAAAAAGAAGAAAATTGCTATTCTTATGAGCCTTCACATATTTGTTAATAAATTTCACATTCCATAATTAAGTCGATTAACATTAAAATTGTTAAAATTGAACTAATCATATTATATAATTATTCATTTTTTGTTAATTATTTTATGGCTGCTAGGATTAAGTTGATTAATTACAATTTTGCCTAATTTAATAAATTATACAATACATTGTTCAATCATACTATAAAAAATTATTTAGTAATTACTTGAACTTAATCTAGAATTTGTGGGATTTGGGTGGAAGAATTTTTTCTTAATATGTTTGTGCTTTATGATGATATTATACAGGCTGAACAAATAGATAAGTGAATTTTAGTTTGTACTTTCATATAATACAATCCTAGGTCATACATTACAAATAGTGATTAAGGTTGGGACGATTGTATCATCCAGAGTCCCTAACTTTAAGAAATTAAACTAATCAAATTGTATGAGCTTTGATCGTGTAGCATGATTGGACTAATTTCCTAATAAATAAATTTTCTTTATTTTTTAACTTTCTCCTAGTTGGATGGTTGAAGTGGAGGAATGCATCTTTCCTATTGTGTGATAGAAAAGCACCGCTTAAACTTAAGGAAAATTTTATAAGATTGTGGTAAGATCTACAATGATTTATTGTGCAAAATGTTGGCCAATAAAAGAGAAGAATAAGACAAAGTTAAGTGTTGCGTAGATGAGGATGCTCAGGTGGATGAGAGGCTTTACTCTTAGAGATAAAATACGAAATGAGTATGTTTTTGAAAATGTTGGAGTAGCTCCAGTGACTGATAAGATTAGATAGAGTCACCTTAGATTGTTTGGCCACATAAAGCATCAATCGTCTGATCACCTGGTTAGAAGAGTAGATGCATTAGATTTTCCTTATGTTAAGAAAGGTAGAGGTAGACCTAAAAAGACTTGGTTAAGATGTATAAAAAATGACCTTAGCATACTTGAATTAAATGAGAGTTTGACACATAATAGGACAAAATGGAGACGAAGGATTCATGTAGCTGACCCCACTTAGTGGGATAAAGGCTTGTTATTGTTATTGTTGTTGTTGTTTTAACTTTCTCACCATAATATTTTTACTTTAGGGAGCCTAATATAGAGACATGAACTTAAGAAAGCTTAATGCAAGCTTAGGAAATATTTTTTGCTTAAGAGAAAAGTGGGAAGATTTCTCTCCTCCTCTTTTCTTGAATAGATCTTTTATCAATAAAGTTGCACTTTTAATTAGTTATTATCTTTCATCTACCTTGCTTTTGAGTTTTGTACTTTAACTTGATAGTTCATTCTTATTGAGAATTTTTGTAATATTTTTGTTGAGAGAAGTTTCTTTGTACATTGGAGAGGAAGTGGTATGGTTGTTGCCTTAAAAGAAGAGGGGATCAGTGTAGGGTTTATCCATTATATAGTAAGGAGAGAGGTATTTTTGTTTTGGTTCGTCATGCCAAAGAAGAGATAATAGAATTTTGGAGAAAATCTGGAGGGTGGACATAGGTCTGTTAGCCCTCTTTCTTTCTTTTTTTACTACTACTCTTGCCCTTATGTTGGATGTTGAGTTTTGTTTCTTTAAGTATATCTCTCACTAAACATTAAGTGGGTTTTGTTCAGCTTAGTAATTCACCACCCCAACCCCTCGTCCCCTTAGGTGTGCCATAATTACTGAAACTGCTAGGTGGGAGAATCTAAATAGAGAAGTCATGAAGACTGCACTCAATTTATTGGAGGAGCTCTAAACATAAGCATCTTTAAAGCAAAAAGGAACCAAGAGTAAAATGATAAAATACTATTATAAAATTGTCAAAAAAATAGCATTTCCAGCTTCACAACATAGCACTAAAAAGGTTGATGCGTCAACTCATAAGTGCACACTCAGGAAATTCACCTCCACTTAGGTGGGTCACACAACATTAAGAAATGGTGGGACCTAGCATCTACCAACCACAAACTTATTTAGAAAAATATGTACCAAAGAAAAGAAAAAACAATTATGAGGTTAAATTAAGAAGTAGAAAAGTACTTCCAACTCTAAAAAATATTGCTAAAAGTAAAGACAAAAACATAATCCCCAAAGATCTTGAAAAAAAATTTGATTAAAGAAAGTCAATATTTTACAATGGCTAGACCTAAAGTAGACTATAATATTTTTGCTCATTTAATGAAACTCCCCTACAATATTAAGTATATATGATGCCTTAATGCTACCACTTAAAATACATCAAAATTTAATCAGGGCCCTACATGTACCTATGGTTTTCCATGCTAATTTCATTGAAGAAAAGATTAAAGAGACCCCTCCTTTAGAAGAACTTATAGCCATTACTTCTATCAATGAAGATTTGTTATTAAAAAATATTGATCATTACTAACCTTTCTATATGACTGCATTGGTCTATAAAAATATTCTTGATAAAATTTTGATATACAATGGGTCCTCAAAGAATGTAGTTATAATATGGACCTTAGAGTTAGTATCCTTAAATATAAAGAAGTTTCATTCTGATAGGTTGTTCCTACATGGTTGGTGATTTTAGATTAAGATAAAATTTCATATAATTGATGTGAATACATCTTTTAGAGCACTATTATGACAACCCTAGATTCATGAATATGAAATGGTATTATAGGCCTCACATCAATGTATTAAATAAACTCATGGAAGAGAAGAATTTTATATTCAATAAAATTTGTAACCTTTTTTAGGAATGAAATCAACATTTATATTAACACTAAATATTTTTTTATAAGAAATAGCCACTTTAGCAAGCAACATCAGCAATAGAACAAGAATATAAATGAGTTCCTTGACCTTCTATCATTTTATCATCAAAATGTGAAGAAAAAGGAATTACTTGTGGGCATGGATGAAGACCAATATTATATAGATAAAAGAGGAGATTCTCTACAGTACTCCACTTGTTAAAATTATACTCCATGATACATCTTTTGATAACTTGGATGAAGAAGTCCACTAAATCATAAAATTACATGCTCCTTTAGATAGAATTTCCAATACAAAAGATAAAAAATTCTTCAATTTTGATTGAATGGCGCTTATAACGCCATGCTATAATACTCAATAGTAATGAAGTCAAATATTGAAAATTACTCTAATTCCATGTATTTCTATAAAGGTTTTCATCAACCAACATAAATAGTATTTGTCTTGAAAATAGTTTATAGGAATTTTCTAGTAAAATGTAAGAAAATTCTGACATTATTTTACACTATACCTTTCCAGTCTATAGAAACACCACTTGTATATAAATTCAATCTATCAAATGAAATAGAAGATATTCCTAATATTTACTATTCTTCACCTATAATTATAGGATTATTTCAAAGAAATATTTTTCTTCGAACATGGCATAAATGTTGTGCCAAAATATTTCGCAAATTATGGAGAATGTCTCCTAATAAAGAAAAATGAGGTTAAGGGTTTCATGAGAAAAATTTGCTTCATAATAGTTGATATACCACTCTCCACACCTCTTCATAATATGATGATGAGGTATAGGAAATAAATGATGAGAATAGATCTTTTGAATTAGATGAAAGTATCCCTTAAATCATTGATGAGTTATTTAAAATTAATTGGGTGCCAATGGTGACCCTTGTCCAACATTTATTAGGAAGTCATTATCACACAATTTGACAACATAAATTACTTGGATTTTAATAGATTGTAGAGACTACTTTTGCATGGAACTACTCTAAGATGCTAGATTTGTTTACTAAGATTGTATAATGTAAGTTGTCAACTAATTATAACGTTTTCTCATTTAAATAAGAATCCCAAATAAAGTGACTTGATATAAAGAAATTAGTTTTCCAAAAATAGGAAGCTAATTGAGATTGGTTTTGCATGAAATGAATAATACCTTACTTGGATAGGTAGTATTATTCTAGTTCATAAAAATAATGGATGAATTAGTGTTGTGTTGAAGTCATAAAGATGAGTCTTCTTTTCTAATCTCATAAATATTGATTGTTATAGCTGTCATAAATATAAATATTTTCTGTTATGAGTAGTTTATTAGTGTATAACTAGATTAAAATGTCTTCAGATGATGATTTCGACATTCAAATGGCTTTGGATGATGAGTGCCTCATAGGTACTAGGACTCTAATTTATAATTTTTTTCATAAAGTTATGCATTTCATATTAAAGAATGTTGATGCTACCTACCGACATGCGATGACCCAAATTTTTGGTAAATATCGCACCACATAGTAAAATATTATACTGATAATATTATGATAAAAAGCAAAGCAATGGAAGATCATATTACTAAGCTTTGAATGGTTCTAAAATGGGTTCAAAAATGAGTTAAAAATGAGCCATTTGAAATATGCTTTTGGGGTCTTGCTGTGGTATTGAAATATACTTTATGAAAGCAAACGAATTTTAGAAATTGAACCACCAAAGAAGATTTAATTTCAATTTGTTTAGTAAATAACATTTATTGCCACTTTGATTGAAAAAAATGGTTATTTTCAGTGAGAGAAAACCTGCCAAGAAGCTTTTGATGACATCAAAAGGTATTTGTTGCATCCTCTAATATGACATTTCTAATATTAAGAAAACCTTTAATACTTATTCATAATAACTTTAGATGAATCAATAGGAGCATTATACGCTCAAAATAATGAATACAATAAAGAGAATGGTTTTTACTACCTTATCTATCAAGTCATTCCTATGAAAATAAAATATCCATCATAGAAATGCATTTTCTTGCATTAATTTTTATAATGCAAAGGTTTAGAAAATATATGTTGTCTCATAAAATTATTTTAATCACATGAGTCAATTCTTTACAATTCCTAATGACTAAGCTCATATTATTTGGAAGATTATTAGCATGGGTTATATTATTATTGCAATTCAATTTTACTTACTTCTAAGATATAAAAGATAAGAATTACTAGATTTTTCTAGTTGTTCATCCCATCCTTATTGATTTACCATTAAATAATTAATTACTAGATGTGAAAATCTTGTCATTAGAAAAGAAAAAATGGAAATTGTACTTCTATGGAGCCTTATTCGTTGGAATTGATTATAATGGAATACATAAATTAAAAGCAAGTACTAGATTAATTTTTATGTCCCCTAAAGGAGAAATCATGAGATATCCATACACTTATGATAAAACCATGCACTTACAATGAAGGGACATAAGAAGCTTTAAATGCTAGTCTTGAATTAACCACCCAAATGAGTAGTAATAAAATAAAGTTTATTGTGATTCCTATTTAACTATCAATCAAGTGGCTAGTATTTACAAGATTTTAATGCTTGACTTATACCCTTATAACTACAAGGTTTTAATAATGCTTGAAAGTATTGTGAATGTATGTTTAATCAGAATTCCTTATTATCAAAATAGTCAGGTAGATTCTTTGGCAACACTAGCTAAAGATTTATCCAACCCAATTAGGGAGCCCATTCAACTAATGATTTAATGTCAACAAATTAAGAGTCTAGGTTCAAAGGAGGACATTATTCTTTACATTTACACATGATATTTTATGTTGACTATCCTTAGACCAAATGTGGTTTAAATGCCTAAATGGGGAAGAAATCTAAAGAGTCATGATTCAAGTTTATGAAGGACCAACCCAAATTAGGGAGCCCATTCAAGTAATGATTTAAAGTCAACAAATTAAGAGTCTAAGTTCAAAGGAGGACATTATTCTTTACATTTACACATGATATTTTATGTTGACTATCCTTAGACCAAATGTGGTTTAAATGCCTAAATGGGGAAGAAATCTAAAGAGTCATGATTGAAGTTTATGAAGGATTATGTAGATCCCATCAATCAATTCCAAAAATTTAACTCAAAATAAATAGATTAAGTTATTATTGACCAACTATAACACATGTTTATATAAACTTTAGTAGAAATGCCATCAATCTTAATTCATTGAATTGCACCCAACTAGTACTTTCTGACCATTTTAATATTGAGAAACCAATATAATTGGACCAATTATGCTCCCTTGTTATAAAATTCATAAATTTAATTTCTCCACAAACTATTATCTCTAAAAATCCATGAAAGTTACTCCTATGAGAATGTCAAAGCAAACAATGTGTTATAATTTATTAGAGATCATATAGTCTACTAATATGGTGTACTTATTATATAATATTCAATAATGGTTTGACATTCAAGAATACTAAGCTAAATCAATTAGCTCATTACCATAATATTAATTAGCTCTGCTCAACAATTTATTATCTAAGCATTAATGACTTAATATAATCTTTTAATAAAATTTAAGTCAACTTGCTAACTAAAATTTCATCTACTAATAAGTAATAATATCATGACAAATTTTCAAAAGCCATGCAAGGTTATAGAACTATTCATCAAACTCCTACACATGTAACTTCTAATATATTTACCTTTGGGTCTGAAGTTGATCTCTCATTAGAAGTGGAATTATCATCACTCTCTAAGGGTGTCAGCCAAAAATTTAATGATTAGAATATTTTACTTAGATTATAATTAGATAACCTCAATAAACTTCAACTATAGGCCTAATAAAGCCTCAAGCTATATAATGCTTGAATGACATGAGCACTGTTGACCTCACTTTCGGAGTGAAGATTCATCCTTTCTACCTTAGACTTAGGAGTCTTCTAGACACTTCAATCTCCCTAGTTATAGGATACTTCTAGTGGTTAAGTGAACACTAAACCCAATCTTAGAGGCTTAGGAAGGTATGCCCTAGGCTTAGATTATACCTTAGGACTAGGAGAACCTACCTACACTATGGCCTAGACTAAGACTCATGCCTATCCACCCATTCAGATCAAGCCTCAAAATCCTACAATCAAACCCAATTGAATACCATTTTATATCCAAGCTCCAATCCAAAATGTCTGAAATCCAAACCCATCTTAACCCTATGATCCAATCCTATGGACTCAACCCAAAGCTCATTTAATTAAACCAAACATAATTGATTTTCACAAAAGCACTCCAACCATTCAAATCATCATTCCAAATTCTTCCAAAATCTACAATCAAACCAATTCGCCAAATCATTTCAGTAACCTAAGCTAGCCCATTTGAACCCAAAGTGTCCAAACGAGCCAAAATTCAATTAAACCCAAGTCAATTGTAATCAAATCCAACAATCAATATCAAACCCATCATTGAACTTAACTCAACACTCAATTCCATCAATCCAACTCAATTGACCCATTTGGTTCACTTGACCCAAAGTGACCTAAAGGACCCATTTGAACCAAATTTCAATCCAATCCAAATTGGATTCAACCAACCAGCCCAATGCATCTTATGATGATTTTTGATCATCTTTGATTGATCTATTACAATCAATTGAGCCAAACTAAGTCCAATTTGCCATTTGACCCAAGTTAACCCAATTTGACCTAAAAGGCCAAATTGAGCCAAACCTCAATCCAATCCAAATTGATTGAAACCAATGACTAAAATCCATCAAAAATTGATTATTGAAAATTATCAAGCCCTTGATTGAACTTAATTTGACCAAGTCAACTAGATTGACCCATTTAGCCCAAATTGACCTAAGTGGTCAAATTGATCTACATCATTCCTAAATCCAAATTAATTAAAATAAACACCTATAATCATCTTCAAATCATTAATTGAACCTAAACTAACACCTAACCCAAGAAAATTTGGTTAATTTGACCAAATTGGTCAACTTAGCCCATTTAACCCATATGAACACATATGAGTCAAATTCGAATCCACTCCAAATCAAATCAAACTAATTGAACCTAAACATCCCAAATCATCATTTGAACATGACCCAACCCTTAGTTTGACCCAATTTGACCCATGGGTCAATGTACATGGGTCAACTTGAGCAAAACCTGTTCAAACCAAGCCCAAACCCAACCAAACTTGGCATGACCCATCCTTGGGTCACGATTGGTCAGCCTAAATCAAACCTAACCCATCTTGGACCCAAATTAGGCTAAGACCCATTGGGTAAACCCTTCTAAATGGGACAAAATCCCCATTTGGATGGTCTCACCTACCCCTTTGCCCTTGGGAGCCACACTAAGCTTATTTTGGACCTCTGACCCACTAGCTAACCTAACCCAATGCTGATTGGGTCAGCCATGGGTCAAAGGAGGTAAGCTAACCCAAGCCATTCCATTGGCTCACCTTGGGGAGAAAGGACATTCCACCTCAACCTATGCCTAACCTTCACCCACTCAAGATGCACCACCTCGGCCATTTCCTGATGTCCCCAGCCGCTTGTGCTGACCGGACGTCTACCAAAAGTTTAACCAATCTCCACCATCCGATCCCATGGGGATACTCTCCTCCCCATCTCATTCCAACCCTGAGAGATGCATCGAGAGAGCTTTAGTGAGTCAAGATGAGCTTCCCCAGAGCCTTTCCATGTTCCCTTGAGCTTCTCATCACCAGCGAGATCGAACCCGAGAAAAACCAAGCCCCTTCTACGCCCAACTCCACCTAAACTTCACCAAATCCAAATTAACTTCACTCACACCTTCCTCAAGCTCCACTAATCAAAATTGAATCGATCCCTGATCGATTTGAGCATTTGAGACCACTCCTAGACCAACTTCGATGACTATTCAGATGAGGCTTGGTCCAGAGAGCCACTGATGGGGAGGCAAGTCCCTAGCTTCTCAACAAGCCTTCATTTCTTCAAGATGATGCTACCTTAATCATTGGACCACCGATCTTGAGCTCTGGCAAAGTAATTTTCTAGTAAATCATAGAAATCCCTTTAGGAGTTGGTGTTTTCTGAAAGAAATCTTGATTTCATGCAATTTCCACCATATGATCTCCTTAGATCTATCCCTTGAAGATTTGGGGGTCAATCCCGACACTCATGAGCTCTGCCAAGCTCAGATTGAGTGAAGGAGGGCAGTTCGTGTCCGTCTTCTATTGCTCGGGGGATGAAGGATCATCCGCCGTCAATTTTATCATGATTAGAATGGATGACCATGATTAATCTGATTATATTTATCTAATTTTATCCATTTAGACCTGTGGGATTAATCCTCAACTTTCAATCTGTGATACGATGACGGGGACAAAAGCACATCCTCCGTAGCTCACTCAACACGCCACATTGAATGGTTTAAGTGGCCAATTCTGTGATGCCATGTGGAAAATGCTGTCGCATCATCTCCTACATCGCGCCGATGGGATTAAGGATTAAAATGTATTTTAATTGCCCCAAACTTTAAAAATTTATAACTAATTATAGAAAAATCTAAAACATATGAGTAAAATCATTTTGGTAAGGGTAAACATAGGAAAGTTTAATAAAAATAATTTCCTTATGGCTTAAATAGTGAATAGAGCTTAATTACAGTTTAAATTTTTCTTAATTAGCTTAATTAAGTAATTACTTGGCCAATTGATCTCAAATTTGAAATGTTGATTTAATGGGATGTCCTCTACCTCCTATAATTTTCTTGGGATTTATTGGCTAAAATATTAGGGGAATTTAAAATCCAAACTCTAATCACTCTCATAACTGATTGAATCATTATTTAAAATTACAAACAGTAAAAATTAACTACTTGAACTTGATTAATCATTGATTAATAGTGGAATGATGAAGTGGAATGATTAGGACCTCCTTCTTAATTATTTCTCTAAGTTCATTTCATTTAGGAGGGTAATTAATCCATAACTTAATTAAGACTTAATTAAGCTATTAATTATGAAATTAAATCAAATTAAGATGGTAATTAGATCATATAATCTAATTGAACATGTGGGTTCCTCTTTATGTGTTCAATAGCATAAAGACCCTTAAGGAAATTGTGATTAATCCATGGGTCTAGAAAAATCATATAAGTACTTAATTAGACTCTTTAATATAATTAATAATTTAATTATGAACCTCATTGCATTAGGTCCCTAAGTGCATTGTAATTTTGATTTCTCATTTACATATCATTGGAGACTTATGCTTGAATGATTAATCAAATTAATGATGCACGATAAAGAGTAATTAAATGAATCACTTAAGGATTCAAACTTAATTAATTCATAAAAATCACTTAATTACTTCCCTTTAAACATAACAAATCACAACATCTGGTGGGGCAAAAATAGCAAATATTATTTCTCCTTTTGAATTTAATAACTCAAATCCAAAATCAAACTTTATATGAAGCCTTGGTTTTCCTTAAATGGTTTTATTTAATGTGATTGTCCTTAGGAATTAATGTAGTTGAATGAATTATATAAGAATGTTTAATTATTCCTTTTCAATCACCATAAATTTTGTATGTCATTTGAAACCATGCATTCATGTCTTTCAAAACAAATAACCAAAGGAATATGCTTATATAAAATTGCATGTGTTGGATTAATCTTATCATATGTGTGGCTATTATCACTAATAAACTCCAAACTTATTCTCAAAATTATAAATGAAAAGTCAGAGTGATATTAGCTATGAATATATATATGATTTGCATGTGCTTATAAATTAAGCATGTCAAAGTATTATTTTATCCTTATGATTCATGTATGGGTTTAATATGTTTGAATGAAAATAAGTATATAGTTTGGACATCTTGGGAATACGAGGCTTTAAGTAGACCCACAAAGGTCTTAGATTACCTTACTTCCCTGGTTAACAAAGGCACGTACTTATTTAATTTCATTCCTATGTATACTTGTACTAGAATTTGGATAGAACTTTACTTTACAATTTTAAATAACTCAATAAAATATAATCTTTTGCATGATTTTCATTCCTATGGTTGTGTGCAAATTCATATGTATTTAAGAAAGCAAGTATATAGTCTAGACATCCTAGGATTACGAGGCTTTAAGTTGCCCCAAGGAGGTTTTAGATTATCTCACTTTCCTGGTTTAAACAATGACACATACTTGCATAAAACTTTTATACATGAGTATTTGTACTTAGCTAAGGAATGAAATTCCTCTTTTCTACCAAAATACATGCATTCATGATCATTTAAGTGTGCCAAAAATGCAATGTATGTATATGTATATTAAGTCTTAAATTATATGCATGTTATTGGAGATGGAAAGGAATGGTGCAATATATTCTATGTGATGGCAATTCAATTACACTAATCCTAAGATGCCTTTCATGTTGAATGATATTCTTTAAGGTTAACCTAAACTTAGGATCAATAAAATATTTAATAAATCATTCATTAAAAGAAATTAAATCATAATAAAATGCCTTTAGAAAATAATTTAGGATAGGGATGAAGGAGGTTAAGCCTTCTTCTTCTCTTTACAATCTTAAATACTAAGTGAACATCAAATGAAATAAAAGAAAGTACAAACTAAAATTCACAAATTCTCTAAGTAACTTAAATGAAACCACCCCTTATGTTTAACTTCAACAAATTCTAAATTTTAGATAATCATAATTCAAAAGCCTAGCTAAGACATACCACACTAAACCTAAACACACACATTTCTAAGTTACGATTTTGTATGTAATGATGTGATATTTTATTTTATGATGTAATGTTTTAGACTGGATGTTAATATTGTGGTTTGTAGACTGGATGTTAGGCCGTTATCAACCTAATGTTATTTTTACAAGGGATTATGTTAATGGGACCGCTAAAAATATATATAAATGTTTCTACTTGTAAGTTTCTTAGGTCCTTAGTATAATACATGATTAGGATAAGTGGGCTTAGTTACTCATGTGCAGGGTATTAAGTTCAAATTATAAAATATAAATTCTTAGGAATGTATGTATGCTTAGCTAAAATTTATTTTGCAGGTGTAGTTAGATTTACTTTTCCATAAGCATGTAATTTTGTAGTAGGAATTAGGATTAGTGCTATTATGTTTAGGATGAGCAGTGGCTAGAAGGCATAGCCCTGGGAGGTTCGGTGAAGCCTTGGAGCACAATCAAATCAAAAAGAAAAGAAAGGAGGAAGAAAGAAAAAATAAGGAATGAAGACCCCCATAGCATTAATTAAATTTCAATTATAATATTCTTTTGTAATCTGAGTTATATTAGGGTAGAGCTCGGCTACCAGATTCTCTCTTTTTTGGGGTGTACGACAATCCAAATGTTTGAATGTTATGTTTATATTGTGTAATAAAAATTGCATCTTCTTCATCGTTTCTTAAACCTGATGTTTGAATGTGAGGCCTGGATGCGGTAGTCTCTCAGGACAAAATTAATTTTTTTGCATAATTAAAAACTCATAACTAAAAATTTAAAGCAACTCACAACTTCATTCTATGGCCTAGGATATAACCAAGATAATTAAAAGATTTAATAAACTCTTAGCTGAATGTTGAATGTCTAACATCATGCATGTCATCTTATTTCACTCTTGAAGAAGGAGGTCTCCAACCTTGCACTTTAGAGAACTATTAACCTATGAGAGCACCCACTCATGGTGGAGAAACACCTCGTCTATCTGATTTTGGCCAACAACTCTATTTAATCATACATTTAAACATAATTGTTCCAAAGCCTGTGTCTAAATGAATATGTCAAAATGATATAAAATTTGTAAATTTTGCATTTAGCTTAAGCCATGATTTCATACCAATCATGATCTAGTCTCTTAAGGAGTGAGTTTAGGACTCTAGTCTCCTTTCCAAATTAAATAATAGCCTAGCTATCTTACAATTACTTAAGATCATACTACATGGTTTTGAATCATAAGAGGTATTAGCTAGTGGCCACTCCAAGCGATTGTAAGTCTAGAAGAGTCAGATAGGTTTATTCTCTCTTATGGAGGTAAATCATAATGTCTCCTTTTCATTTAGATTTAGGTCATGCTTTTAGCTTGTGCTAAAACATCTTAGATTTGGATCCAAGGTTGCATGTTTCCTTTGGGCTATGAGCATAAATCCTCACCTCTTAGGCATTTCTATAATCTTATATTGATGGATTGTAAGCCCTAACATTCTAATAAATTTCAATTCAAACAAAAATAATTCTCTTTCAAACATATAAAGCCTCACCATATGATAGATTTGAGTGCTTACTAGGCTTTCTAATATCATATATTCTCTCTACTTATCTTCCTTCAGAATCCAAAAATAAGTCCTTTTTATTGAACAATCCACTTGATTCTCCAAAATACCCAATCCTTTAATAGTCTAACATTGAAATATTTGGAGATAATTGATTGACTACTTTAATCGAGAGTATTCTTAAAAAATTCCTATTTCTTAAGATGTAACTAACTATAGAAGCCTGCTTCCATAAGGAACTAAACAACCTAGCATAAAATAAACCCTGCTTTACTTTTTCATGTAAAGTAGGGGAAAGATCTCTAATATATATGAAGACCCATCTGCCTTAGGAGTCCTTATTAGGTGATTAGGTTCATTATAGGGTGATGTTTCCATCTTTCAACATGGTACATCATACCTTAATGTCGTACCTGATCACTTCAATAAGTACCCCCTAAGATCTGCGTGGTGTCCACAATGACCCTCCAAAATAAAACACCACGAGCACATAATGAACTTGTTAGGCCTAGGACCTATGCTACCAGAGATTTAGTATTAGTCTTAAAAATTCTCATTGTAACATAATGATGATCAACTACTAATTTTAAACCCATATGGGTCGGCTTGTTTGAAGTTGAAGTAGTATATGAATAAGGGGCATATCTTTTTATAGATAAAGATGATCATTTTTTAAAAATTGTATTATTAAATTCCCATTCTTTATATTGATCATCTATTCAAAGAAAAACATTTTTGTGTGCTTTAATGGAAATTACCTTTTGTTACATAATTTATTTTCTCAAAAAATAAAAAGGATCTAACTATATCTCTATAATATAGACTCAAAACCAAAAGCCTCCCAAAGATGCACTCAATTATTTTCTTATATTATGCAATTATTACATAATGAACCATTATACTCTATAAGTAATGATTTTTGGTGTGATAATATTTCTTCCCGGAAATGTAGGCATTCCAATCAAGATTCTATTAGTTGTCTCACCTTTTGTTCCATCTCCCAAGTGTTTTATAGAATATCATTTACTACCAGATAAATAACCATTGGGATACCCTATACCAAAAAATTAAATACAATTAGAAAATTCAATAATATCCCACATTATGGATGAAGTTCTTGACACTCTTATTCATATGAAAGGTCATGGTCTAGTTTAAGAAGCCTAGCTGATAGAAGAGTTATACTTTGCAATCAGATAGTGTGTTGGTAAAATTTATTATGATAAATCTTTTGATAATTTGCTAACAATATACTCAAGTTAGTAAGGAACTTTGTAGAAGGAACAACATTACTAATTCCACTATAGTCCCTCATACTCAAATGACTTCCATTATAGTAGACAACATAAAGAGATTGATTCTATCATGCCAGTCCTTTGATATGGGCCTCTTCCAATGGTTTCAATGAGTTATTACCAAATAGTTGAATAGTGGCACTATTGTAACAACTCTTGCAAATTATAAAAGTTTGAAATGTAAGCTAATTGAAAGTTGCTTTATTTATGTTTCTTGGTCAATGCTTAAAAGATTGTGCTTTAGGACTTTCAAATAATTCTAGTTTGAGACATATGGAGGCATTGTGAGCTGTACTTAACTTCTCTTTAACCATGAAGTAATGAGATTATATCTTCTAGTTCCTCTAAACAACAAAAATGTAAACCATCTTGCCATCCTTCCATGAGCATTTGACTTAGCTCCACTAATGGGTAGTGTTATGGCATTGGAAAAAAATGTAATTATAAATTTAAACCAAACTTCTAACACTTAACTATCATTCAAATAAAAAGGGAAGAAAGGTAAATAGGTTTCATGTCAATTAGCTACTTTTTGAACACCCTTCCATAAGTGCTTCTTGTATTCAATGTTCATTCTTCAAAATGATATGGTTCAGTCTTAAAAGACTTTTATGAAATCTCTAACAATATCTTTCCATAAGATTTGTCCCCCATGGAATCTTTATGGAAGACAAGTTTCTTACATAAATCTAAATAAGAACTCTCAAATAACACCTTTTTTCCATTCTAAAAGTTACCTCAAATATAGAGATGGATGACACTTAAAGGGGCTCCCCTCTTGATTATCTTATAATATAATTTTCTCTTAATTTTATTGACTTTTAGAGTTCATCATCTAACCCTTATTTTTCTTCTTAATTCTTAAAATTAACAATCAAAATTAAATCAAATAATGTTGTAATAAAATTGTTAGAGGTGTACATCTTTACCTAATAATTCTAGTTTTGTCTTAAGTTTGAGTCTTAGTCACTAAAACACACCCCTTTCCATAGTTAATCATATTAATGAGGTTCCTATAATTTTCCTCAGTGGTTTCAAAATTCAATTTTCTAGTTTGGTCATTTGTCTGAGTTTAAGTCATGAAAACACATTCACCTCCACCCTCATTTAATTAATTGAAGTTATCATACCTTCATTGATTGTGTGTAAGTTTATTTTTTGGTTGGATTCTAGGATGAGGTCTAGGTCACCAAAACCCATCAAAGAGGTTATTGTAATTTCCTTTCAAGGTTCATATCTTTAGCTATCCAATTGGTCTTAGAATTGGGTATAGGTCACCAAAACATGAGAGAAGTGTATTGTAAAATCCTTGATGGTTAATAGTTGGACCTATTAGGTGTCTCTTGACCTCAAATAGGCTTCTTGTATGTGTCATCAACAAACACCTACATATTATGATCACACAAGTACACAAATCTATAAGATTAAGATACATTTCTGGCTTGCTCTGATCAATGTACATGAATAGTACTTTGAGAAGGGTTGGCCAGAGTGACTTGTAAATCTAGCTAAGCTAAGTCATTGTACATCACAAAGTTAGTCTTACATAACAAGCCCTCAATTTTAGGTGTACTTTATGTGCATCTTCTTTGATTTGTTCGATCAAGTCATATGGTCTGCATATCATTCTTATTGAATATCTTTTTATGGGTATGCTTTTGTAAAAAAATTGAATTACTTAGATATGGTAAGTTATTCTCAACTTTATGGTGAATAAACTTAATATAATTATACATTCGTATTGCTGATTTGATAGTCAATTTTGGGTTTTAAATCTAGTATCACCAACCAGTTCATGCAACTAGAGTCACTTATCAAATTAAGGATTCATCCTTAACTTTAATGAATGCACAAGATCAAGGAGGTTCAAGTGAAAGCCTCTACAACATTTATTAAACAAGTAAAAGTGGAAACTTGGGCTAAAGGGATACTTGCTAAACTATGTAATTAATTGTCAACAAGTTTATCATATTAGATTGATTAAGACCTACATATCTAGAGAGCCACTTTAACCTCTCTATGTATGATTCACTATGGTATGAAAGTTCTCCATCTGTAATGATAATCAAAGTTTGAGTGAATACCATTTGAATGATAAAGTGATAAGATTAACTACCTACTATGTGGACTGAGTAAAAAATACTCCTTCTATGTTCAACCAAAGGTTTATGTACTGAGAGATGTTATTAATAGGGATCTCCCATATAATCTCTATAAGCAAGTTCTTTGATTGCTTGTAAGTTTATTAAGTGCAGAATCAAGAAAAAGGCTAACATAACCTCTAAATGAGTCTCTAAATGAGCTTCAATAAATTTAGTTAGTTATGTAATCCTTATATAGTTTGAAAAAGTTGAATAAAAGACTTCAAGGATAACCTTGTATCCGAGAAAAGTTCCCATGCATAGGCTACTCCTTTTTGCCGCATTTATTGTTAACAAGCTAGGCTAAAGTGGAAAAATCAATCTTCTAATTTAGTGTAATCATCTGATGTTTTTTGGTCTAACACATGATTCAATGCTACCTAGATGGTTTGATGATTAGGGCCCACCTTTAGTGATCATCCAACATATAGGATGAAATCTTGAGCCCTTATATAATGGGATTTGGTATATTAGTCATTGGGCTAATGATTATAAAAGCGCTTAGTCTTATGTTAGATGAACATTTGACTAAGTTGTATACTTGTCACTAGAGGATTCTTAATATAAATCTCATAGAGAATTCCAAGTACTCCCAAACATTTCACAACTCGAGGGTTCTTAGTTATGAACTTGCTAGTTGAGTCTAGCCATTAAAACTCAACTTTAAAATCATGACATCTTTCCAACATTTATGGCACACCTCATTAATTTACCATAAATGTTGGGTTCCTCCGTTAACATAAAAGTTTTTAATAAGAACTAACATCATATCCTCCTCGAGTACTAAACTACTGACCCAAGCTATCACATTAGGTTGGGCATAGTAAACTCTTAGGATAAACCCATATCGATGCTCACTTACAAATCTTCCTACATCATAGTTTTCACTTTAGATAACTCTAGGGTAGTCATCTTTCACTACTTTCATTCAAAAATTTCATGGTGTTGATCTAAAGTAATCAATCCATATCATTGATCAAATTATCTATCTAATTAATCAAGATAATATAAAGATTTTTCCTGACCATCCTAAAATCAATATAAGAAATTTAAGCCATAATTGAGTCAATATTTTCCACCTACCCTTATCTCTTAGTTGAATTGGCCAATCACCATAGATATCCAAATTGTATCCCTAAAGTAAGCAGGCACTCCAAATACTAAAGACTCATTGCATGCATAATGAGCATGATAAGCTCATGGGTGCCAACCACTCGGATGCAAACTCATCCTCAGAAGGTGAGCACTCAGAAAAAGTCATCCATCTTGAAGAAACTCAAGCACAACACCCTTTAGTAATAGAAAAGAGTAGTCACCTAGGAGATTAAGTCACCATGTACTCGATAAGGCTAGTCATTGGCCAATAAATACACACCCTCAATCTGGGTGTGTCCCTTTTACATACTCGATTGATAATTCTTTACTCATTTTTTGTACTACCCCTCATCCTAAACATTATACAAGGGGGGTGAGGGGCCTCTCTTTAAAGGTTCTACTAGTGAATTTGGAGAGCAGATTTACAACAACCATGGATAAATTTAGATCTAACATCCTTTCTGGTGTGGTGAATGTAGATGATGCAAAAAACTAAGAGTTAAATACACAATGAAGTAGGACATTCAATCAATGATCTCTTAATAGAAATGAAATCAAATATCAAATAATTTGTGGGATTTAAAGTATATGGAATACAAAATTACTTGCATAGTGCATGTGGCTTTAGAGAAAGCTAATCATAATTCAAAGACAGTGGAGCATGAAGAATCATCAAGATCGACTATGCATCAAACTTTCAGAGTGAGAAGAGAGCTATCTCGAGAGAGCGAGTCTTATTATTAAGTTTTATTATTCCAATGAGTCATTAGGTGACACACCGAGAGAGCGAGCTGACTCAGAAAAAAAAAACCTTTGAGAATGCTCTTCACCATCTTTATGGAGATGAGTAAGAGTATATTTTTCATGAAATGATTAATATATATATATATATATATATATATATATATATATATATATATATATATATATATATATATATATATATATATATATATATATATATATATATATATATATATATATATATATATATATAAAATTTCCACTAACATTGCGCTAGGGTTTGTTTAAGTCTAGGTTCCACTTCCTATGAATGCAAGCCTTCATAGTTATTTACCCAACTTACTATAATAAGATAGCACTCTCAATTTAGAAATAAAAATATATTTCTGATATGTATTGGTGTATAGTGGTGTGTGTAATATGGCATAAATGACTATCATTTAATTTAATGTGTATATTAAGAAAAACAATGACATACCCAATTAAGATCCCATGGTTCTGTCATCCAGGACTGCCATGGTCTCTAGTCTACTTAGCCAAGAGAAATGGTTCTTGACTAAAGAAACCTTGTCAACAGCTATAGGTTACATCATCCAAAGTTCTTATGTAGACCTATGGAGATATTTATCAAATGTGATAAATTTAAGTCAACCTTAGTTAACAAAAAGTTTTTTGCTTTATTAAATATGTTCTACAATCCATGGCTCAAAGAGCAAAGCCATTAGGGGATATAAGAGAGATTGCCATGATCAAAATATAGTGGAGCTATGTAGAAGCTAAGCCACCCTATCAGAGGGTTCTGATCATTTCTGTAATTCATCTGGTGTCATTTGGCTATAAAACCACATAGATAGTGGGCACCGACCACGTCCTTACTAGCATGAGATTATTTGACTATGAACATAGATATATTTAATTTTACATTAGCTATTTGTGAGCAAAGGCTTTCTTAGATTATCAACCTTGACAAATAATGATGGATGGGTGGATAAATGATTATTTAATTTAAATTAATTTGAATGATGAATTTCATTCATTTTAAAGATATCCCTTTTAATTAAATTTTGCAGTCAACATGGTCATTATCAAAGAATGATTAGGTTTTGTTGACCCAGAACCAACCGAGAAATTAACCTAGGTAACATCCTCAATAACTTAATTTAGATTTTGTTTATACATGTGTCGGGGCAAAATATATTTATTAAGGTAATGCCTTTGCACTAGGAACATAGTGCTTCAGCTCTTGAAAGCACCATGGTATTGTCAAATTGACACCTTGGTGTCAAGTGCTTAGTACTGTAGCATTCTAGGACATGTATGGATGTCTTTTAAAAAAGTAAAGGATAAGCACCTCGGTGCTACAAAGATAGCACTACAACACTTTATATTGGATTTTTTCAAACTAAGTTTATTCATGTTGGCCTGCTGACTAACGCCTAGGCGCTAACCATATGGCATTGTGGTGCTAGTCAAAGATCGATTCAAAAAAGATAGCAAATGGATAGGCACTTTAAATGGGAAAGAACAAACCTTTCAACAAGCATTATCGCCTGCATCAAAGCATTGCAATGCTACATTAATGCCTAACACATTTTTTGTTATGAAATTAATGGCAATGAATATTTATTTCACTGGCACAGTAACTGACTTGACTAACTAACCAGTGCAACATGTAAGTGTTGTAGCGCTATGTTACTATTTCAGAACTTGAGAGGTTAGCACCTTGGTGCTGGCATTATAGTGCTACGGCACTAGGTCGGGTCTATAAATTGATCCCTTGGGCTGCACATTTTTTCATTCTACATTCTCCATTCCTTAAAGCCCTCTCTCTTCTCATTTTCTTAGTTTTCTCCCCAACTAAGAAAGTAATCAATCCGCTTGAGAGGCTTATTAACAAGTAGAGGGATACTTCAAGTAAGGCTAATAGATTTGTTAGCGTAGATGCTGAAGAAAGATATCACCATGCTCTCACCCACAAGCAGCTCATCCCAGAAAGATGCTTCTACAATCTGAGTGGGAGAGTAAAAGGAGTGATCAATGAACATAGCTGGGCTAAGCTGGCCTATGAAAGTAGCTCCTTTTTCAACCTCATGTTGTAGGAGTTCTTTGCCAATGCAAAGGAACGCCAGAACAATAAAGTTTTCATTTGGGGGAAACTGGTAAGTTGATAACATTGCCATAAATGCATATTACAAATTTCCAAATATGAATTATGTTCAATATCTTTCTTATTATAATGAACACCTAGATTTTGATGAAATTCTTATTTTCTAGTATAAATGCTAACATCTAGTAGAAATGACAGGAGAAAAAATTATTAACTTTCCTACTATTGGTCTAATGGTAGACTTAAAATCTTGTCATTCTTTCATTTTTGCCAAGCTAAGCTAATGCCCACTAGTAATATTAGTTAAGTAATAAAGGATACTTCAATTCAAAAGGGCTTTATAATTGATATAAAAAAGATAATTTATAATTCTATTTGTAATATGCTTATGAGTAGTACTACTATAGGGTATGGTCATCCTCTTTTATCTACAGTTTGTGCAATGTGACGGGTGTGTTAAGGGAGCTCGATGAAGAATTTCTTATTCAAAAGGCTCCTATAACAAAAAAGTTTATTAAGGAGTTTGGTTCGAGGTATGAAGTGGGGGACAACTCATGTGCCCCCATGACCTCAACCTCAATCCTCTAAACCTTTAAAGGAGCAAGTCATGAATTTAATATGAGAGGTAGATGAGAGTAGCTGCAGGTAGCGGGCTTCAGAAAAAAATTTCAATCAACAGCTAAAATAATTTTCTTATATGGCATACTTCAATATGGCTCCATATGTTTAAGAATTGTGATCTTATTGATCCATGTCAGGCTTTTTTTTTTCTATGGCACCTTAATATCCCATTTATGTAGCTACTTTGTTAGAACCATAAATAAAAGAGGAGGATGATTATGACTACTAGTTTCCCCTCTTTTTTTAATTATAATTTATATTTTCTCTTTTTTTTATTTTTATTATAATAATAAATTTTTTTATAATAGATTTCTCATTTAATAAATTTGTAAATTTTTTTATTTCCTTATGTTTGTCACTATGTATTACTCTAGGATTTAAAATTTTCTAGAATATTGCTCCTCAGTGTTGTTAAGCTGAAATGATTGGTTTAGAAATCCAAGAGCTCAGCACCTTGATGCTATATTGTAGTGACAAGACACTATATGGTATAATTTGGATTACACTATGAATGTCCTAATATCATTATTTTGTGTATGGAAACACAACACCTTGGCACTGGGATATTGGTGCCATGGCGCTATAAGACGCCTGCCAAATTTTGATTTTTCTAAGTACTTTGTACCTTGGCGCTATACTTGTAACGATGGTGTTACACTTGTAGCACTCTAGCATTGTGGGTATAATTTAAATCATGATATAAATGCTTTAACATTATCAGTTGGGTTTCAATTCTGAGAATATAATGCCTCAATGTTAGGATACTAGTGCCATGGTGCTGTGAAATGCCTAAACTTAGTTTTCCTGAGGATACAGTGACTTGGCACTAGACCGATAGTGCCATGGCACTATTTCACTAATGTCTAAGATTCAAAATTATGACAGCATAATGCTTTAGCTGTGTTAATTTTTAGAATCTTCTTAATGCATTAGCATTCTTCTCCCTTGTTCTGGATTCAAGATCTATAAAGGGAGGATATTATTTCACACTGGAACAAAGTTCAATGCTGGGGAAATAGCACCTTGGTGATGAATAGATAACATTGTTATGTCGTATAAGAGATAGGGGACCAAAAATCTTAGCTTTATGACATGTTATGATAGCGCCTTAAAGCTAAAATATTGCATCTAAACCTGAGAGCTTACCACTGCAGCGCCTGATTTCTACCCCCTTAGCTCTTTAGACTGAGCATTCAAAATTTCCTTCTCGAGAGTTTGGCACCTTGGCACTAGGCTTTGGCCTCGCAGCATTGCGGGATGGAAACACCTATATTGAACCAAATTCTTGATGATTTAAATGAGTTTTTATGAAAATTCGCTGCTAGCCTTAGTAGTGGTAGGTTTCTACATATTTAGTACAAATGCACTCTTTTCCCTTATTCCAGATCAAAGATCAATAGAGGAAGGGTGTTCTTCATGCTCCAAAACCAAGTTCAATGATGGATGTCTTTAACATTCAAGATTTTGGAATTTTTAAGTCTTTGTGAGCATTTTTTTAACTCCAGATCCAAGATCGATGGAGATTCACTTTTATATTTCTCATGGGATCCAAGATTGATGGTAGAAATTTAGTTAAACTTTATTTTTAGAGAGAAAATTATTTAAAAGAAATATTATTCTAAAAAGCAATTACCTAGAGTAGACGAGAGATCATTTTTGTGGTAGTGGAGAGCGTGCCTTCGGAAAGCATAGATCACCGAAAGCAAGAACACAGTAAGAAACTAGAGAGAGTGAGTGGGAGAAAAGAGAGAAAAAGAGAGAGAGAGTCTAGGAGGGTTGCTCTCCCCTTTTTATAGGCAATTCTCTCTAATGGGGCAGTTTTTTATTACTATAACTATTCCTGCCACCCCAATCCCCTTAGGCAGTTATTGTTGCACGAGTAGGGATAGTGGCCATCTTGATTTAAAAATTGAGGATTTGTGATAACGCCTCAGCACTGTGTCATTTAATCAGGCAATCGTTCAGGGTAGTTTAAGCTTCTAAAATTTTTTTAAGGTGGCAATAATGCCTAGGCACCGCGATTCTAGTGCCACGGCACCCCAAGTTGGGATGTGTAAATTTTTATCATTTTTATTCATTTCATCATACTATCTCTTTTTAATTGCAAACAAAATTGTCCTCCAATGAATGTATCATGTCAATTGGACATGATGCATTTGTTACTTATTTATTTATTTATGATTTTCTACAGCATAATAAATAGAGAGAAAACATAATCTTTAATTATTTTCATTTTTCATGTAAGATAATGACATAGTAGAGCTTATAACTATAGGTGATTGGCTTGAATTTCTCTAATATTGATAGAGGTTGTATGACCCCTATAAACCATAATAGACTGTCTCTCCCTAGCTTCATAAAGATGTTGAATGGCAGGCTCTTGGTCATGTACTAATGAGGAAAGGACCCTCTCAAGTTCAGTTACATGAGCGTGTGTTTGTGAGCAGTCTTATTCTATAGTTGTGACAACCTCCTAGTCATAGTTCTTTTTTCTAATAGATAGTATCTCCTCATCTATTAATTCAGTTGATATATCAAGGAGCTCAATCTATTCTCTAGAAAGTTCCCTCTAACAAAATCTCAAAGCTCTAAGAATATGCCCAAGGTCTTAATGAACTAGAGAGGCTTGATGTGAAATGGTGCTGAGCGAGGTCTCTACAATAATGATTGTATCAGATAAATCCTCATGATAAGTACTGTGTAATGATAATATTCCAAACTCAACATTTTTGCATAGGGATTCTCAAAGCGATAGCTCTCCTACTTCAAGACCCAAAGCGGCAACATAATCCAATAGAGAGTTTGCTTCCACGCAAAAGTTAAAAATCTTAGATAAGACTTTTGGATCAACACTCAAAAGTAGAGGTCATAATACTATCACTACATGGCATAGGCTCTTTGAAAAGTTGCCATGTAATGAGTCTGAAGGCTTGTGGTGTATGCTAGAGATGAAGCATGAGATCTCTAAACTAGATTACCTCTGAGATGCATCTTTCAAACTATGAATATGATGAATCTCTATAGAAGAATCAATATTTGAAGAATCATCCTATGTGGCGATAATTATGACCCAAATCAAATATGACATGATCGGCTCATAGTTAATCATCATAGTTCTAAATTCTCTTATGTGTGGGTCTTCTTCAACATACATATGCTTACTGCTAACTAGCTGAGTAAAACCTAGGGAAGTAGCACTGGTGATTATCAATAAGACTAGCGTGATATCAGTTCCCATCTATCCTATGGGTGGCTCAGCTACTATTGGTGGAACGAGAATATATGTAGGCTCATCTATCCCTGCTACTCCAATATCATAATCAGCTATCATGAGGCTATGAATACTCTATCATCTCTCTTCTAAGCTGATGAAGTCTTTCATCCTCACTTTTTATTGCTGCCCAACTTATCTGATGATCTCTTAAGAGCATGAATTATGTGTTGGGGGGAATGCAAATATCATATTGCTTTGGCTCTCCCCAATCATATATATATATATATATATATATATATATGAAAGCCTAGCTCTGAAAAGAAAGAGTATATATATAATGGATCCACAGTACCTATAGGAGACTAATTCCTATGTAAGCCTCTTGTGAAGCTACACAGAAACCCAAACCAGCCCTTAGGCAAAGTAAGAAAGCCCACGCTACGGAAGCTACTACTAATCAAATAGATAGTGGGAGCATCCCCAGAGAATGAGTATATGTTATGTCTACTATCTGTGGTAGTCCATATATAGGCGTAGCCTGAGTGAGACATACTATTTAGCCACTCTGTTAGGATTGCATCTCGCCAATATCACAACCTCATGATGTCTGTAAAAAAACTAGGCAGGCCTCAGCCTAATAAGGTATTCTGCTATGCACATATATCCTAGCTTTGATACTAGTAATGGTATTCCTCTGTCAGTGAGAGAATCTATGAATCTTTGCCCTAAGCTCTAAGGAGGCAGACTATGAAAGGATGATATGTGCATGATCTGAAAGTGACCCATCATGTGTGATGGACCAAAAGTGAAAGTCCAAATCTGATCTCTTTCTAAGGAAATTGTAGCTCTACTCAACTACATGATCATAGAAAAATGAGCTCTCTAAAATAGGATGGCATCTCAAGATAACTGAAAGCTCTTGATCTTTGTGCATGAATCCATGCATGTAAGTAGTGTCAAGGAGCATCTACATCGTAGCATCAAGAATCAATCATAACGCTCAATCTGCCTAATCCATGATATAGGTAGGCTAATGATTCTGGTGCTAGTGATATCCTCTTGCCTCAAGTGAGCAAGTTAGCCATCAAAAGAGTTGAAGGATAAAAAAATCTTTTGTGTCCTGGAAATACAAAATAGCATAGCCAAAAAATAATAAAATCTAGTAGAGATAGTGTGGAAAAAATTTATGAAACCACATAGAGTTTAAGAATTTCTTATTTAGATGATCAAATGCATCATTAAAGAATAAACATATTATCTTGAAAGATAAACATGTTTTCCTATATTGGATTTGATCTTTTAATAAAAGATTTCTAAGGCTAATTGGTCTTTCATGTGCCAACAATTTTTCTCCTGAACTACATGGAAGGAAAAACAGGGTCTAATTTAAACTTGGTTCATGGTTCCTTATAAGAGCAAGCCCCTATAATTAATTACATCTTAAGAAGGGTCTCTTCATAATACTACTCTAGATTAAAAAAAAAGTTATTATTTCTAAAGATTTCTAAGTTGGTTTTCAAAGGATTGATATCTAGGATTTTCAATTAGGAATGGTCCAAATTGGAGAGAGTTCTTTTGGAGGCCAAACGAGATGAAGTAGGAAATTCCTATTGATGTTGGGATGCCTAGTAGGCATTTCAACTATCTTATCATTACACTTTAAATTTTAAAATTTTAATATATATTTTGAATTGACATTTTCTTAGAAGTCTAGGACTTAGATTCTAATTGCATAAGACTACATAAATGCTAAGGGTTGAAGACTTATTCCAAGAAGGATGCATCAAAGCCTAAGTCTACAAATGCTTTTGACACATGTCAGATGCTCTAGTTAATTTCAATTTGGGAATTATTGGACATTCCTCTCACTTGAGAGAATTAACGTATCCCTAAATTTTTTGGACTTACAACTTGCTTGGAGAGGGTTGCCAGCTAACACCACCTAAGCGCATTTTAAATTTATGATGCCAAGTCTTATGAATGAACATGGTTGAATTACTATATTCTTAAGAAAAGAATCTATGAACCTAGACTCACTCCCTAATCCCTAGCATAATATAGTGTATGAAATGCATCAAACTAATGCACATTTTTTATATTTTCAAAGTATTTTGATTCAAGATTTATTTGAGGCCTTGGGTATAAATTTTTATGCCTAATGTCATGCAATTACAAATGGATATGGGCCAAATAATTACTAGAAGGTATGCTTCCCCAAGAAGGCGATCATCCTCACAAGTTAGATGCCCCTTATGTGCAATGGGAGAAGTGCCCATTCAAGGATTGGAGCAATACGATTTCATGATTTCAAAACCCAATTAGTTTCTAATTAATTTTAAGTTTTGTATAAGACCAAATTTTCTTTTACTTTTATTTTAGTTGTTTAGATTTAAGTTGGGTATAAAATTTAGTTTTTCCTATGAGGCTAATCATCCAAGAATTCAATCACAGGAAAGCACAAGATAAAAAGAGGCCTAGAAAAACAGGTTGATTCTATTGCACACCCAAAATAAATTAAGCAAATTTAATTTAAGAAAAAGGCCAATGCAACTGGGTACCACTATACACCCTAGAAAAAAAAGAAAAATGGGTAGTTGAGCTTTCTCCCTTATACAGCCCGACCTAGAACTACAAGCCTAAATCCATGGGTCTTCATTCTAGGATAGTCTCCTTCTTCAAGGACATCCATTAGGCTTCATAAGACACCCTTGCACCTATCTTCTAGTAGGTTCAACTCCTATTAATCATAAATCCCATAGATCTTAGCCTAATTCTAAACTCAAATCTACATTTTGATTTCAAAATTAACTCCTAAGCCTTGTAAAATAAATGTTAGCAAAACACAAACAACATACAACAGTTATATTTCACAAACATACAGACTTAGCATTAACTACTTTCCAAGCCCACTTATCCTATAGGCTATGCTTAAGGACTTGCATACCTATAAGGAAACAAAAAATTTAATTTATTTATAATAGTTGTTCTTTCTATCATAGACCCCTGCAAAAGACAATGTTAGACAAGCAATCTAAAATAGTACACCACTAAAACATGTGAAGGGTCCGTGAAGGCACATCATATCACAACACATCATGGGGAATCATAAAAGGAATCATAGAATGGCCTAACATAAGTCAAGGGTCCGTGATCTAATGATCTAATGTGTGAAGTAAACAGGCTTGTGAAGCAAATCTTTGTTAGGCCTCTTTAGTTCAAGTTTCAATTTGGAGTTTTTAAATTTTTTATTTTTATTTTTTTGAATTTTACCTTTGGAAGGTTTCAATTCAAATGATTTAGTGAGTTATTTTCATTTGTATTTTACTTTTATTTGGTTAAAGTGAATTATAGATTTTTCAAGAATGAAGAGTAGAATGAATCCCGCAATTACGTGGAATCCAACATCCTTACTCCAAATGTAATGAAACTTTCATCCTAGGATGAAGATCCATCCCAAAGGTCTAACTAAGATCCTTAAGTATCTTGATTAATCCTTTTAGTTTTATTTAGATGGTTTGGATTTAAATTTAGTTTGGATTTTTGGATTAATTCTTTTCTTTGGAATTTGATTTTCCATTTCTTTCTTTTAGTTTGATTTGACTTTCATTCTTGGTTTAGTTTTCAATTTGATTTAGTTTGAATTATTGCATTTGATTTGATTTGAATTGATTCATTATATTTAATTTGAATTGATTTTGGTTTGAATTCTGTTTAGGTTTTAAGTTTTGTTCATTTCATTTAGTTTAATTTATGTTAACCTAAGGAACTTAGGTTAAAGTTTGAATTCATTCTTAGGTTAGATTGACTGTGTATTCAATTTTCTTAAGTGTCTATGATTTGATTAACTTAGGGATTTAATTATTTTTAATATGCATTATTGATTTCAATAACCCTTCAGCATGAAATGATTATGTTCTTTGATTTAGGATGCTGATAAACCATCCTAAATATTTTTGATGTTTGATTAAGATTAGTTTAAATATTTCATGATTTGTTGAATTTATAGATTTTTTATTAATTATTTGATTCATATTGACTTAGAAATTTGGAAACTGAACAATCCCAATCCAAAAGTCAATTGGGATTAAAATTTTTATGGAAAATGGGGTTCCATGCAAGTTTCATGTTTCCAGAGTTTTATCTAGATTAGATTTATAATTAAAGTGTAATTAAGGTTTTAATTATTTCATTTAAATCTAAATTAGGCTTAATTTGATGAAGGTCATTTAGGGATTTCATTTTTCATTGATTCATATATGAAAGATATTTCCAAAGAGGGTTCATTCATACTTTATGAAAATTTGGTTTACTTATTATGATTTAATTAAGTTTCGGTTAATTATTTGAATTATTTAATTCATTTAATAACTTAATTAAGCCAATTTAGGATTTATTAAGTTTGAATGATTTTCATTTGTGTTTTTATGTTCATTTAGGTTTTTTAAGTTGATTTGAAGTGATTTAATTCATTTTAATGATTTATTTCCTTTTGTATTATTTTATTTAATTAAAATTGAGGTTTAGGATTTGAAATTTCACATTTCATAAATTACATTGCTATTATTCATGAAAATTTTTCCTAAGGTGTGTTTTAACTTCAATTTTAGTTCCCCAAAATTTCATGTGAATTTAATTTATGGTTTGTGGTTAATTAGGGTTTTGATTTCATTCAAAGTCAAATTAAAGATAAAATACCCAAAAATAAATAGGTATTTTTAATTTTAATGGATTCCTTTCATCAAAATGAATCCATAGAGCCCAAGGTTGCATTTTTTGAATTTGTAATTTAATTTCTATAATTTTTTGAATTTCTTATAATTTTTAATTATTTTTAAATTAATTTTATAAAAGTATACTCATTTTAGGATGGCAAGTCGATTTGGCAGCCTCTGTGGCATTGTCACCACATGGCTATGTGAGATTTGGCCACACGAATCCCGCATGGCATCCGCATTGAAAGTAGTGCCACGTAGAATGAATCATGATCGTCCAATCAAAGATCAAAAGATTCTGATTTGATCCGTGGAGTCCTTAAGGATAAAATCAGATTGTCTGACTAAATCACAGTCATCCATTCCAAATAGAAGGATCAGATGACGAAGATTAGATCCCGCAGATCTTCAGCTAGAGACAAACAGCATCCATCATTTTTGCCAAAATTTTGGTGATCATAAGCAATTTTTGATTTATTTTCTATTTTAAAATGATTAAGGATCATTTTGTGACCCATCCTTACATTTTGATCCACATGGGAATCAAATTCCTTTCGTAAAGGACCAAAACTGAACGCCTAAAGGATAGCTGGTGGAGCGTAGCTTATTTTTAGCAATCACAGCTGGTGGGATCAACTACATCAGATTTGCCTCAATTTGATGAAGCTGTGTATGCAATTTGGTGGCTTGCTTTCTAGATCACGGTTGGGTCAAAATCTGGTGCCTTTGGTCATTCTGTAGTTCACCAGCAGTGAGAGGATGAGGTGATGATTTTTTTGAGGTCACCTCGACCTCAATTATATGTTGGAATGTTCAGTTTGATAAGAGAACCTCTCCCTTAGATTTCACCATTGAAGGAGCTTGAATTCCATTGGGTTCTGTTCAATTTTTGGTGTGCCAGTGATGAGGAGTCAGGGGAAGAGTCGCCTCTTCCATCTCCTACCTTGGTGAACATTTTAGGATGAAAAGGGGGAGGGAATTGGCCCTCCCTCCCCTCTTCCATGCTTGGTTAAGAGCCTCCTTTTTGGCCTTCTAGGTGGCTAGATTCTGGCTACCAATGGTGACAAGGCCGACCAAGGGGTGGAGTCAATCCCCCTTGGCCTTGTGAACATGTTTAGATGAGAATTGGGAAGGGAGGAAGGCAATTCCTCTTTCTTTTTTTCTTAGCCAAGCCATAGGATCCATCTTATTCTTTGGAATTTTCTTTAGCTTTCCCCTTAGAGAATGTAAAGCTCTTCTTGCTCTTGGTGGCCTTTAATCGATGGCAACCATCATCCTTGTCTTTAAGCTAAGAGATGGAATTTAAATGATATAAGGGGTTTAAGAAATAAAAGTGTACTTTGCTTCCTATAATCACTCTTTGCCATTGGATAAGTTATCATTTTTTTCTTGATTTAGATTTGATTAATTTATTTAAGCTCACTTAAGAATCTCATTAAATCCATGCAAGAAAGAATTTAAATATGTTCCATAGGTTTCATTTCAATTTGATTCCATTTAGAAATTAACCTTAGCATTTGATTTAATTTAAGTAATGCTTTAACCACCATTAATTAGTTTTAAATTTTGATTTGGATCAACCTTTATTGTCCATTGGAAGATTAGGAATTGACTTAACCCATTCCACATGAAGGTTTAGCCCAACTCTAAGTCAACTTGACCTAGTTTGCCTTAAATGGGTTAAGTTGGATTTAGTTGAGTCAAATGACTAAATTTAAGTCAATCAAATTATGTTCACACTCCAATTATGTTTAATCACATGTGTGAGATGATTTGGAGTGATTGATTTCTTTTAATTTCAATTGGATTTCACTTTAAACCCATTTGGCCCAAAGTGAGCTTAATGGGTTAAGCTTGGGTTTCATTTAGGTCAAATAACCAATTTTAGCAAATTAGACCCAATGATGTGTTGGATTATTTTTAATTATTATTTCCAAATGATTTTGAGCAATCAAATTGAGTGGATTTCAATTTTATTTGGTATTGAACCCAATAGGACCAATTTAGGTTCATTTAGACTAAGTGGTCTCATGAACCCAATTAAGGCCAAAATGAATTCGAATTTCTTTAAATTTGTGGTCAAATACGTTTATTTGATTATTTTAAATATTTGAAATGATTTAATTTGGTCAAATTCTTAGTGGGTTGACCTTTGACTAGGTGGGACCCACTTAAGTCAAACCTATGCCAAATGGGTTGACTAGATCTAACTTTGATTTAGTTTTGGATTTGTTCCTTTGTTTTAATTTGATTTTATTTTGATTTATTTGGAATTTATTTAATTTAATCCAAATTTGGAATTTAGGTTGAGTCCACCTAAGCCAAGGAAGATTCCCTAGATCACTTGATATAATGTCCTAAATATTAAATTAGAAGATTACCATTTGAGATTAGGACATCCTAATTACTAATTTCAAAAGTAATATTAATCTCATATAAAAATGAGGTCAACAGATAACTCCTCCTCAATAGCCTGTGCTATGATTTGCCAAAAACTGACTCTTCCTTCTGGCTTGAAGCTGGCACTGAATGACTCTTCAAATGAATGAAATCTCATATCTAATGGATCCTCTAATCCTGCGAAGTGGGGTGAACATGCTACTGTACCAAGGAAACTCTTAAATAATGTGTTTATAGTAACTATGCCCCATCGCCTACATCATAATCTCTATTCTCAAAATAATCTCCAGTTATGAACTAGAGCATGTGGAGACTTGAGGAATATACATGACTGCCTCTCCATGCTAACTAGTGGACTCATGTTGAAAGAGCTCATGATATGGAGGCATGCACTCCTTATAAGGAATGCCTATAGTTAGGAGACCTGTTATATCTTGCATGTCAGCTGATGTAATCCTATCATAATACTCTGCTATGCTCTAGATCCAAGTAAATGGGAGGTGGCTATAATTAAAAAGTGATTTGTATACTGCATGGTATAAGCCATCTCTCCTGGGGATGTCACCATGCATTTGTTGGTGATAATGCACCCGGTATACATAACCACTGACATCTAAAAAGGGTGTGCTAAACACTAACTTTGGGTCACAATCTTCTATCTCATGGTGTAATATGCGATAACCCAAAAGTATGATTGTGCCTTCAGATGGAGTAGTATTTGGAACTGGCTGAAGCATATCCTAATCTCCAAAGCTAAGGAAATCTGCAATTTTCCCTAAAGGAACATCAAGATTGTGTCTCAGCTTTAGATTAATTACCATATTTGTAAGATCATGGTCTAATGGAAGCTCTAAATAAACAGGTAGTATTCAGGATGATCGAGCAAATGAGTCCTTAGAAAATCTCTGTCCATCAACATATCTTGATTCCATGAGACTCACTCCTTCAACCTAACTGTGTCATGTGGATCATGGGCTTTAATAGTGGCCCATATCTGCTCCTGAGTAGAATCTATAGGAGGCATACCATTTGCCTATCTGTAGCAAATCTAGACAAGAAGCATATAAATTTCATAGTCATTACAAAAATCATTAATATCTAAATTTATAAATGTGATATACTTGTAGGCTCTTGATTCAATCTTCTTTAGTTTCACAGAGTTTAAATTTAATTTATTGAATTCTGATTTATATTTAAACCAGCCCCTTTAGGCATATTTATACTTAAATCCTATGTTAGAATTAAGCTTTAGATTTAGATCTAGCCCTTTTGGATATGATGAAATTTAAAGTTTGGAGTTTAGATCCAGCCCCTTTTGGCATGATGAAATCTAAATTTGGGTTAAGATCTAACCATTTTAAGCATGATGGATTTGATCCAACCACTTTAGGTATAATGGATATTTTTATTTAAATTTGGATTTGACCCCTTTGGGCAAGTTGGATTTGATCTAGCCCCTTTAGGCATAATAGATATTTTATTTAAATTTATATCCAACCTCTTTATGCATGATGGATTTGATCTAACCCCTTTGGGCATGATGGATCTTTTATTTAAATTTTGATCCAGCCTCTTTGGAAATGATGAATCTAATCCAACCCCTTTAGGCATGATGCATCTTAGTTTAAATTTAGAACCTAACCCTTTGGGTATGATGAATCTGATTTAACCCTTTTCAGTTGGAGTGAGTTTCTTTTTGATGGAGTATTTTCCTGACATTGCAAGGCTTATAAAATTTCCCCGCACCCTGTTGATAAGGGATTTTCTTTGAGATGAGTATTTTTATTCATACTTTCAATGAGGAGTATCTCTTCAGTTGATCTATTTAGAGTTGATTTCAACTCTTGCTTTGTAAAGCATGAGATTTTTAATAGTTATACATAATATCTTTGTAAAGAATAAGTTTAATCCCTTTTGCATCAATGAGTTCATAAGTAACAAGATTGCCTATTTAGCTAGGTGACTAGTTAAGACAGGTCTAGTCATTTGAAATTTGAGAGGATCGATTATAGATATCAATGTTATCTTATGTGATAATATATAGTGCTAGAGTTTCTAAGTAACAAATATCAATGCTAGACATTGCTTATCAATAAGAGAATATCTTATTTTAGCTCCTATTAGATGTCAACTTATATAGTATAGGGAATTTTTCTTTACTTCTCCATTATTTTGAGCTAACAGAGCTCCCAATGACTCTTCTATGTCATATACAATATCAATGACTTTCTTGTTATTGATGTTCCCAGAATTTGAGGATGTAACAAATATTATTTTATGTTGTCAAATGCTTCTTGACAACCATAATCCCATATAAAAGGTGCATCTTTTTTCATCAATCAGGCGAAAGGTTGACATCTCCTTGAAAGATTTGACATAAACCTTCTAATGTAAGCCAATTTTCCTTGTAATGAGCATAGTTGATTTAAGGTATTAGGCACTGGTATTTCTATTATTTCTTTTATTTTATAGGGATTAATTTATATTCCTCTATGATGTATGATAAAGGCCAAGAATTTTCTAGAAGTCAGACCAAAAGCACATTTCAACGTATTCATTTTTAAGTTGAAACTTTCAAATCTATTAAATACAACTCTTAGATCACTAATGTGCTTGCTTTGATTCTTGCTTTTGACAACCAAATCATAGACAAAATATTCAACATATCTATGTATGAGGTCATTGTAGATGCAGGTCATTGCCCTTTGGCATGTAACACCGCATTTCTTTTAACTAAATGACATCACTTTGTAGCAATATATGCCGATTTATGTGCGAAAGGATGTATATTTTTAATTTTATGCAGCCATTTTAATTTAGTTATAACCTGACCATGAATGATAACATCTCATAGTTGGATGTGTTGTCAACCATAAGTTCAACATTAAGCAGTGGGAAGTTATCTTTTGGGCATACTTTATCTAAGTCCCTGAATCAATGCAGACACAAATTTATCTATTCTTTTTTCTTACTAGGACAATATTGGCAATTCAGTCAATATATTTTTCTTCCTGGATGAATACTACTTTGTTGAATTTTTGGTTTCAATGTTCACTTACTCTTCGATTTCTAATTGCATTCTCCTTGGTGCTTGCTTTATAAGTACATCAAGTTTAATGGCAAGCTTATGTACAGCTACATCTGGTGCTTCAGCTAATATTTTGTTGTAATTCCATGCAAAGCAATCTTCATATTCACATGACAGTGGTTTTAATTCCTCTAATCTTTCTGATGTGAGTTTAGCACTAACAAAGGTTGGCTTAAGCACTTCTTTAGTACCCAGATTAATTTCTTGGAGTTCATCAATAGTTGCTTGATTGCCTGCCCTAAATTCTTTTGTGGTCTTTTTGAGGTTAATGATTAATATTTCTTCAAATATATTCTCATTTGAAACATTCTTTTATTCCTTAATAGTTTCGACAAGGGCTTTTTATTTATCTGTTATGGCATAGCTTGAACTCATTACAGGAGATATTGAGGCAATATATCTTAATCTCCATGTGGTAAGCTTTCCATTTCCTATGAGACTTTGGGTATTATCCCATTGCTAGAGCCTCTTAAATGAACAACCTTGAATGCTTGATTGTATAGGCCGAATGTTATTTTTAACCAATTTTTTTAGGGCTGGTGAGAAGTATTGAGGAATCATTATTGAAATATCTTATCCTCAAAATATTCTTCTTCCAACAACAATTGTATGGGATTTGGGGTTCACTCTTCTATCTTATAGAAAGAATCCCATGTTCATTATATCCCTTCTAGGAGAAACATAGAAAGTTTTCACCTGGTTCTATTTCCACAGAGTCAGTTGACGTTGCAACTACATTTATTACACAACACAATTTTGTGAGAACTTCTGCTTCAAAATTATCCATGTTAAATGGGTGATGTATTCTTCTAGCTTAATCAACCTTCAAGGACGTTTCTCGTACTCCTCTAAAGATTCAATCATTTTTTGTGTTTTAGATTTTTGATTTCGGTACTCCCAAAATTACTATCTACTTTAGGACGTAATTGTTGACCTCATTTTTGGAAGAGGTTAACATCATTTCCAAGACTAATAATTATGATACAAAATCCTAGATTAGGAATCTTATAATTAGGCGCTTAGGACACTTCACTTAATGACTTAGCGCATCTTTCTAGGGTCCAACCTAACCTAATAGAATTGGATGAACCTAAACCAAATTCAAATCCAAATTTAAAATAATTGAAATATGAATTTAGTTGAACTTAAATTATGTTGAATGGGGTAATTAACCTAATTATCCTATTTAACCATAAAATCACTTAAACCAAAAGAAATCCAAATAAAATAAAATAAAATCCAATACAAAATCAAATGAAACCATGAAATCATAACATAAACATAAATGGAATCAAATCCAAATCAAGGTCAAATATGGTCAACCCTTTTGACATAGGTTTGATTTATGTGGGTGTCTCGACAAGACAAAGGTCAACCCACCAAAATTTTACCAAATGAAATCATTTTAATGGTACAAATGATAAAATAAACATGTTTATACATGAATTTAATTAAATACAAATTCATTAAAATCTTAATTAGGCTAATTAGATCATTTGATCTAAATAGGCCTAAATGGATCTCCTTGGATTCAAATTCAAGATAAATTAGAATTAATCCAAATTAATTATCCAAACTCATTTTGAAAATCATTTGACACACAATGTGACTACCTATTGGGATTAATTTAGCTAATATGGTCATTCGACCTAGCTAGCCCAATCTTATCCCATTAAGCCAAAATTGGGTCAAAGTTGTTTTTAATATAAAATAAATGAAACTAATTGACCTAACTCATCCCAAATACTTGGATTAACATAATTTAAAGACTAATACATTATGATTAAACCAAGTAAATTATTTGACTTAATTGAATCCAACCAAATCTACTTAAACTATAATGGGTAAAATGTTAAAATAAGCAAATAACCTCCCAAATCTCATGAAGCTTGTAAATTAAAAACATCATAAATTATTAAATGAACATAATTAAAACTTAAATCCAATATCAATTCATCGAATGGAACAAGCTTGATCAAGCTAAAAGAAAAAACTACCTAAGTGGCATCATTCAAAGCATTTGAAATCAAACTTAGACTAATCACCTTGGAATGTACCTAAACTCACTCTAAGATAAGCTTAGGTAATTGATAGCCAAAGTTAAGTAAATTAGGAAGGCCTAAGTACATATAAAAAAGGAAAACATCACATGGAGAAATGAAGTGGAGAATGCAAACAAAATCCCCAATCCAAGATGCTTCTTTGATTCATCCTCCCCACTTCGTTTTCACTACCTTGCTCCAAGGGTGGCAATCACCTTGACCGAACAAAGTAAGCTCTCCATGGCATAAAACTCTCGACCTCTCATGACAAAAGAAAAGAGAGCTATTCTTAGACCCAATTGAGCATCCTATCACATTCCCTAAGCTAAATGATGATGAGAGCACCTTTCCCCAGATCCCCACACCACTAGCAAGCTAGAGAATGACCAGAGCCATTAGAAAATGCAAAAACTTTGGTCCATAGAGTGATCGGTGAGGTGGTACTCCAATTCCTCCATCCCAGAGGGTCGATGCATCATTTCATAGCTTTTTGAATCATCCTCATCGTTAGAGACAACCACTGTCTAAATACACTGTTAAATCGACCTCTTTAGATTTCGATCCTGATACATTTCAAAATGAATTTGATCTCAAAAGAGATCAAATCATATTGATGCATTCCATTTGATACATTGATAGTTTTACAATTGAAATCGAGAGATCTCATTGGTTGGATCGTAGGAAATCTTCTTGAATCAATGGACGGCTTGCAGGTTTCATTGCCATTAAAGGAGATATAGACTCCACCATTCATTCCTTCCGATAGGAACAGACAGTCCTGATTTAGCCGCGTGGATCAATTTAATCCTTATAAGAAATTATGTGATGATCCAAGTCGTTCTAACTTCGATTGGATTGAACGACCCAGATCAAATGTCGTACGCTGCCAAAATAATGCAAGATCCACATGGATCATGCATCTTCGAATTAGGCGTTGCCATAGATAGAGCGGTGCCACGTGGCACCGACCATTTAAAATGGGAAACTCCTTATTTTATGAGATAAATAATATTAAAAATACCAAAAAATTTAGAAAATATAAAAACTAAAATACTTATCAGAAAAATCTAAATAAAGGTTTTATGAATTTCCTTCAATGAGAAGAATCCATTAAACACAACATCCCCAATTAATTTTGGGTAATTTTAGATTAATTTAGGTTTAAATTAAAATATTCAAACTCAAATTAATGTCAAACCACTATTCTAATTAATTTGAAATTTTAGGGAAATGAAATTAGGCTTAAAACACAACGTGGATAAATTTTTTTATAATTTACTACAAAATAAATAAAAAAATATGGAATTTCCAACCTTAAACCTTAATTTTTATGAAATAAACTAACTTTAAATTAGAAAAATCATGAAAATTTATGAAAATAAATTAAATCATGATAATGAAACTAAGCACTTCAGTGAAACTCTTCAAAATCTAATAAATCATAAAATAACCTAATTAAGTAATTAATTGAATTAATTAATCTAATTAATGAATATGAACTTCAAAAAATCATAATATATCAACCAAATTCCCAAAAATTTCAAATAAACTGTGGATGCATCATTCAGAGAGGAATATAGAAAAATTGAAACCCCTAATTATTTTTGCCTAATTTAGGCTTAATTTTTATTTTAGTGAAATAATTAAAATATCAATTAGTATTAAAATACACATTTGATCAAAATAAAATTTTAGGAAAATTAAGTTGGCAATGAACCACTCTTCCCATAAACATTTCAAGGCAAATTAATCTCTAGATTGGAAGTTATTAAATTTTCAGTCTCTAGTATAATTTACTTAAAATATTAAATTAAAAAATTATAAATATTATAAGAACTCATAAAATCAACTTGAAATAATTTAATTAACACTAAAACACTTAAAGAAATTTTTCTAACCCTTTGAAGTTAAGAAATTCACTTAACTATGCACATAGAGCTTAATGAAATAATTATGAACATGAAATTTAATGAAACCTTAAATAAGCAATTTTAAAAATTTATAATAACTTAATTAATCAATTAGGATCAAAACTAATTAACCTCTCAAATCAAACTGAAACTTGTATTAAGATATTAATCTAATAAACATAAGATAAACATAAATTGAACATTAATCAATAAATAAGATCAATCCAAAAATTTAAATCAAATGAATTGCTATGTATATATATATATATATATATAAGCAAAAACCATAATAAAAAAAAAAAACAGTACATTAAATCCTAGTAAAATAAACTAAATAAATATATCATATGAATGAATTAAAATAAAAACTAAATCAAGTCAAACCAAAATAACATAAACGTTAATGTAATAAGTCTAAGTTAAATAAATAAAAAAAATAAATTAAATGAATAAAATGGACTAGATCAAATGGATTAAATATGAACTCAAGTTATGAAGCATAAACTAAAATATCAAATGAATTAAACTTGAAATAAAAACTAATTCAAATTAAACCATAATGACATGAAAATTAAATTCCTAATTAAGATTTAAAGAAACATATTAAATCAAAGACTATAAATCAAAAACTTATAAACCAAATCAAGAAGTATTTAACCAAATTAAAAAGAATGAAAAGAAGAACAAATCTTTATTCCAAAATAAAATTTAAACATTAATTAGATTAAATCAAATTCAAATGATTCCAAAAAAAGATAATTATGATACCTAAAATCTTAGTTAAACCCTTTAAAATGATTTATCACATTAGGGTGAAGACTTCATTCTATTAGGATTTAGACTGTTGAATATAATAGGTTCCACCCAAAGTGGAACTTATTATATTCTTCATTCTTGAAAACTTAAATTTGATTTTAATATGAAATGAATCTAAAAATGAAAATGGAATTATAAATTATTAAACCATTTAAATTTAAACCATCTAGTGGTAATTAAATAAACTTTAAAAATCAAACCAAAACTTGAACTAAAAAGCCTAATACAGTCTTACCACACAAGCCAATTTCTTTCACGCACTAGATTATTAGGTCATCGATCCTAGATTTAGGTTAGGTCGATCTATAATGTGATGTGATATTTTTATTATTTTATGGTGCATTAGTTTAGACTGGATATTTAGGATTGTTTGTCCATTAGACTTAATGGTAGGATGCTCTTTTTAGAACTAATGTTGCCTTCTATAGGGGGTTGTGCTAAAGGGACTACAATAATAAATTATAAAATTTTCATTTGCCTGCAAATGTTTAATAAGTCCCTAAGCATAGCCCAATAAGACAGGTAAGCTTGTCAAGTAATTAATGTTAATCCCTTATGTTTGTAATTATAACTATTGGTATGTTGTTTGCATTTCCTAACATTTATTTTGCAGGGCTTAGAAATTTTATTTTGAAGCTTAAAATTAAGTTAGGATCTATGGGGTCTAAGAATAGTAGGAGCTAACTGGTAGATGGGTGTAGAGGTCTCTTATGAAGCTCAAAGGAGGTCCCTAAAGAAGGAGACAATCATGGAGAGAAGACCCCCTTAGATCTAGACTTGCAGTTCTAGGTCGGGCAGTATAAGGGTAAAGCTCGATGCCCATTTTTCTCTTTATTCTTAGGCGTAGAGCAATACCCAGCAACAATGGCCTATTCTTTTAATTTAAATTTAGCTTGATTTACTTTCAGTGTTTAATATAATGAATAATTTAAAAGCAACTAGAAACAACTAGCTTTTGTGAATCATACTAGCATATTATTCTAACTTCTTGAATTGGGCTCTTCATCCATTGTACATAAGGGGCATTTGACCTTTGAGGATGACTACTTTCTTAGGAAGGTGTATTTCCTCATTTTGATTTGGCCCATGACGCTTCTAATTGGATCTCATCATAGGAATAAAAATCTTTAATTAATTATGAGTCAATATATAAAAAAATAAAATATGTTGCATTAGTTAGGTGCATATCTTACCTAACTTGATCTTAGAGATTAGGATGTGAGTTTAGGTTCCAAGATTCTTTCCTAAAATGCAACATCCCATCCATTATGCATAACATAAATATTGGCATTATGGATTTAAAATTCACTTATGCGGTGTTAGGCCCTTCTAAGTCGATTATAAGTCCAGAAGAGTTAGGGATAGATTTTTTTTCTCAAGTGAGACAAATAGCTAATAATTCCCTGAAGTCAAACTAGGCCGAGCCTCTAACTTATGTTAGAAGAATTTTTAGATTTAGGTTCTGAAGCATCCTTCTAGGATTATGTCTTCAATCTTAGGCATTTGTACAGTTTTGTGTTGTTAGAATCTAAGTCCTAGATTTCTAATAAAATATCAATTCAAATTCAATAAATTTTATCTCAAGATATAAAGCCCAATGGTAGCATAATTAAAATGCCTACTAGGTATCCTACTATTTATAAACATTTCTTATTGTATCCCAATTGGCCTTGAAAAGAACTCTTCCTCCTTTGAAGTTCCAATTTAACCATCCTTTGGAACTAGCTTTAAGATTCATAAAAATAAGAGCCTATTTCTTTAATCAAGAGTATTCTTAGAAAGAGATCCTCATTCCTAAGATCTAATTAACTATAAGGGCTAAGCCCTTATAGGGAACCACAATCCTAGTATAAAATAAACTTTATCCTACTTTTCCATGTAGTTCAAAGGAAGAATCTCATGAATATTGAAAAGTCCTTTTAGCCTTAAGAGTCCTTGTTTAAGTGATTAAATCCATTATAGAATAAGATGTTTTTCTTCTAAGATAATATGTTGATTCCTTAATGATGAATTTGATTACTTAAATAAAAAATTCCTGAAATCTATGGGGTGTTTTATATTTTCCCCTCAGTAATTTCATTGTGCCTGACTTGACCATCTATTTAGTTGGCTTTTCTCAGGGAAAACACAGTTCTTTCTTAGATTCAGTTGAAGTTGCAATCACATTTATAAGAGAACACATTTCTATGAGAACTTCTGCTTTTGAATTTTTTCATGTCAAGTTTTAAATAGGCCATGTATTATTCTAGCTTAACCAACCTTCAAGGAGGTTGCTCGTACACCTCTAAAGAGTCAATCATTTTCTATGTTTCAAATTATGGTTTTCTGGATTTTCTCCTTTTTATTTATTTATAGGGCTTTGATGTAGAAGACTGATTATTCTCCATCCGCAACTTTAAATAAAATTGCCCCATGTTTGGGAAGAATCTTTTTGGATCTAATTTTGGTTCTAAAGCATTATTCCACCAAATGTCTTCTATGGCTAAAGAATGTTAATCTCCTTCGTAGTCTTTTTGAGATGAAGGTCTCTTAACCACCTTTCTTTTTCTTATGTTTGCACGGCTTTTCTCTTATCCTCTATATTTTGAGCTCTAGCGAGCTCAGCTTTTTTATCTTTTGCATTCTAGATTGGATGTATTGTAATAACTTTCACCTTTTCCTTCTTAGGGTGTATTAGTATAGTGTCTAATAAGCTGAGTTTATCCATTCTGATAACTCTTTTTTTACCTAATACATGAAAAATAAAATAATCTTCAATTGGATGACTAATGAGCATATGGAATGGACAATAGTTGGGATCATCAATCTTCTCTACTTGGTGTGGTCGTTGTGGCTTTGGAAATTGTAATCCCAATTTTAGGGCATATCTAAAGATCTTAGTAGTACATTCTCTTTTAAATGAGCAATGCTTAGACATCTTCTCTTGAAGGGTGTTGACCTCACTTTTGGAATGAGGATCCAATATTTTCATTTTAGATCTAGGAGTCTTCTGGACACTAAGATCCCCTTAGTAATAAGACACTTCTAGTGACTAAGTGAACACTTAACCTAAACCTAGAGACTTTAAGAGAATTAGTCGTAGGTTATGTTATGCCTTAGGACCTAAGGAGACCCACCTAGCTTATAGCCTAAACCAAAGCTAGGCTATAGCCTTAGCCAAAATCAAACTTCAAATTAATATAACCAATATCAATTAAATCCCAACTCAAATCTAAACTTTAAACCAAAATCAAACTTCAAATCAATATAACCAATATCAATTGAATCCCAACTCAAATCCAAACTCCAAACCAAAATAAAATCCAAATGATCTAAAACCTAAGCCCATGATTCAATCCTATGGACTTAGCCTAACTTAATTGATTTTTTCATAAATCAATCAATATTTCAATCATCATTTCACACTCTACCAAAATTATAATCAAATCAATCAAACCCAAAATCAGCTAAACTCAACCTAATCGAACCCATTTGACCTAAAGGGTCTAAATGAGCCAAAATCCAATTAAACCCAAACCAATTATAATCAAGGCTATCAATCAATTCCAAATCAATAATCAAACTCAATTCAACCAAAACTCAAGCCAATTAACCCATTAGGCTCACTTGACCCAAAGTTACCTAAAGGACCCATTTGAGCCAAACTACAATCCAACCCAAATTGGATTAAACAAAACCATCCAAAACCTCCTACAATGAGTGTTGACCATCCTTGAATGATCAATTGCAATCAATTGGTCAAACTAAGTCAATTTGGCCATTTGACCAAATTAAACCAATTAACCTACATGAGCCAAATAAACCAAATCTCATCCTATTCCAAATCAAATGAAACCAATGATTCATACCAACCTAAAATCAATCCTTGAACATGACTTGACCATAAACTGAGCTAAAACAAAACCAATTGGTCTCTTGACCCAAGTTGACCCAATTTGGCCTAAAGGGCCAAATTAGGTCAAATCCAAATATAATCCAAATTGATTGCAATTAATGACTCAAATTCATTCTAAATTGATTATTGAACTTGATCAAAGCCTTGATTGAACCTAATTGACCTATTTAGCCCAAATTGAATTAAAGGATCAAATTTTTCCTAAATCATTCATAAATCCAAATTAATTGAAATCAAAGCCTACAATCATCTTCAAATGACCAATTAAACATAAACAAACACCTAACCCATGCCTATTTGGCCAATTTGACCCATATGAACCCAAATGGATCAAAATCAAATCTATGCCAAATTAAGCCAAACCAATTGAACCAAAACATCCCAAATACCCATTTGAGCTTGACTCAAGCTTTGGTTTGACCCAATTTGACCAATTGGTCATCTTGACCCAACTTAGCCTAATTTGACCTACATGGGTCAAATTAAGCCAAACCCATTGAAACTTGACATGACCCATCCTTGGCTCACCTTGGGTCAGCCCAAATCCAACTAAACTCAAATTGAACTTTAATTGACCAATTACCTAATGGGTAAAGCCTCAACATGAGATAAAACCCACATTTGGTTGTTCAAACCCACTCTCCTCCCCTTGGCAGCCACCCTAAGCTCTAAATGGACACAAGGACCACTAGCTCACCTGACCCAAAGCTATTTAGGTTAGCCATGAGCCAAGTGGAGGTTTGCTAACCCATGGTGCCCCATTGGAACACTTGAAAAGCCAAACCAGCACCTCCCTACCACCCACGATCGCCTACGCTGGCCGGACGGCCACTAGATGCCAAACACATCCCCACCGTCGGATTGAAGGGAGGAGGGGGTATACCCTCTTCATTTTGATCCAAACCTAGAGAGAGTTCATTCCTAGAGATTCCTTAGGGCATTTTGAAATCCCTCAAGCTTTCCTCAAGCACCTATGCCTTCCTATCGCTGGCGACGGTGAATCCAAGCATGCCCGAAACAAGACAAGGCTTAGCTCTGACCAACTCCACCAAATCTCCATAGTTTTCTAATTAACTTCACCCACAAGTTCACCAAGGTTAGATGAGGTAAAATGAATCTTCTCCTAAGCGATTCGAGCACCAAAGACCCCTCCAAGCCTAACTCCAATGCATTTTTTTGCAATGGTTGATCCACAGAATTGTTAGAGAGGAGGCAAGGTACCATCTACTCAATAGAAATTGATCTCGTTAAGATGAAGCTACCTCAGTCGATTAGCCACCGGTCCTAAGCTCCACAAATCATAGATTTTTTAGTTTTTATTTGGCCTTTTTGAATAAGAGTGTAATGTCATGTGAAATCCATCGTTAGATCCTTCTAGATCCTCCTTGTTAATGTTTTGGGTCGATCTTGAGCCTCCACGAGCACCGGCAAGCTTGGATCAATCAGAGGGAGATGAACAGTCTCCATCTTCCAACGCTTAGGGGATGCTAGATCATTCATCATCCATTCTGCGTGGTTGGAATGGATGATCATGATTATTCATTATATTTAATCTTGATTGAATCCTTAGGTACTGCAGGATTAATCACCACCATCTGATCTAAGATTTAATCTTGAAAGCACCACCGTAATGTCAACGTCGTGTTAGATGATTTAAATAACCAATCCCGCATTGCCATGTGGAAAGCACTACCATGTTAGTGGTCAACGTGGCTCCAATGGGATTAGGGGTTAATTATGCTTAACAATTCATTTTAATGGTTGAAATTTCAAAATTTCATAACTATTCATAAAAAAATAAAAAAATACAAATAAGTACTCATTGAAAAGGTAAAATAAAGGAGATTTTATTAAAAATATTTAAATTAAATTTTGATTAGTAATTAAAACTTAATTAGGGTTTGAATGTTTTTCTAATTAGCTTAAATAAGCCTATTACTTGGGCAATTGATTCCAAACTTGGTGTGATGATTTAATGGGATGACCTCTACCTCCTATGATTTTCTTGGAATTTATTGCCTAGGTAATTAGGGGAATTGATAATTCAAATCTTAATAACCCCTTTAATTAATTTAATGATTAATTAAAATTTCCAAATAATAAAATTAATTAATTTAAGCTGATTAACCACTTATTAACAGTGAGGTTATGCGAGAGAATGATTAAGGCCCCTTTTTTAATCACTTTTCCAAATCCATTTCATTAAGGAGAGAATTAATTAATGTGATGTTTAATTAAGTGCTTAATTGACTAATTAATGACTTAAACCAAATCAATTTGAAATTTTAATCACTTTCGATAATTAACAATCAAGCTAAGGATTCCTCTTTATGTGTTTAATAACATAAAATCCCTTAAGGAAATTATGGTTAACCCATAGGTGCGAGAAAATCATAAAAGTACTTAATTTGAATCTTTAACTTAATTAATTGTTAATCATGAGCCGATTGCATTAGGTCCTTTAGGAGCATTGCAATGTTTTTTCTATACATATTCTTTAATGATCAATCAAATTAAAGAATCATAGGAAAGGATAATTAAGTGATTTAACTAATGGTCCAACTTGATTAATTCATAAAATCCATCTAATTATCTTTCCTTAAACCAATTAAGATCACTAGCATTAAAATGGGATTAAAATGGCAAGTAACCTCCTCTCTTTAATTCTAATCCAATTCTAAAAATCAAATTAATAAGAAGCTTTGGTTTTCTTTCAATAATTTTATTTTGTGTGATTGTCCTTAAGAATTAGTGTAGTTGAATGAATCATGTGTTTATGGTAAACTATTCCTTTCCAATCATTTTAATTGTTGTATGTCATGTGACCTCATGCATTCATCTTTTCAAATCTAAATAGATCAAATAAAATTTATTTATGTAAGCTTGCATGTGTTAGTTTAATTTATTATATGCATTGTTATTATCACTAATAAATCTAAATTTATTTCTCAATGTTTATAAGTTGATAATAACATTTGGAATGATGATAGTGATTAATATATAGGATTTGTGTGCTTATAGCTTAAGTATGTGAATGAAAAGCTCTCTTTCTTATAATTCACATGTAGATTTATATATGTTTGAATGCCAATAACTATATAGTCTGGAAATCCCAGGAATATGATTCTTTAAGTAGCCCCAAGGAGGTCATTTGATTACTTCACTTCCCTAGTTAACAAAGGCACGTACTTATTTAACTTCATCTTTATGTATTATGATATTAGAATTTGGATAGAGCTTTAATTCATATGCATAAATAATTCAATAAAATAAAATACATTCTTTGCAAGGTTTTCATTCCACTAATTATGAATACATTTCTATGTACATAAGATAGTAAGTATCTAGTCTGGACATCGCAGGAATACAAGGCTTTAAGTAGCCCCAAGGAGGAAGTACGACACATAGTTACTTATATCTTTTATACATGTGTATGTGTATGTGATTAAGGATTAAAAATCCTTATTTATATAAAAAAATATATGCATTCATAATTACTCAAGTCACCAAAATATATATAACATATGAATGCAAAGCTTTCCTTCTTATGTTCATGTATATAACTCTATATATGTTTGAAAGATAATAAGTATATAGTTTGGACATCCCGGGAATACAAGGCTTTAAGTAGCCCCAAGGAGGTCATTTGATTATCTCACTTCCTTGATTAACAATGATACATACTTATTTAATTTCATTTCTATGTATATCAGTATTAGAATTTGGTTAGAGCTTTAATTTACATCTATGAATAATTCAATCAAACAAAATATAATTACCAAATATATGCATTCATTTACCATTCAAGTGTGCCAAAATGTAATGTATGTATCAATATACAAAGTGTTACATCATATGTATATTATGGGTGATGAAAAGGAATGGTTTCACATGTTCTATGTGATGGTAATTCAACTATATTAATCTTAAGATATCTTTCAGGTTGAATAGGATTCTTTAAGGTTAACCCAAATTTAGGATTAATAAGACATTTAATAAATCATTTACCAAAATAAACTAAATCATAAAAATGTGCTTTTAAAAACAACGTAAGGTTGGAATGAAGGAGTTTAACCCTCTCTCTTCTCTTTACAACACTTAAATGCTAAGTGTAAATCAAATGAAACAAAACAAAATAAAAAACTAAAATTTACAAGTCATCTAAACAACTTACCCATCATATTTACTTGAACAATTTCAAACTTAGAAAATTATAATTCAAAAGCTGAGTTGACACATACCACATAAAACTTTAGCACACACATTAGAACTAAGCCACCAGTTCTAGTCCTAGGTTAGGACGGTGTGTGTGATGTTATGTTTTGTTTTATGATGTAATGTTTTAAAGAAGATGTTCGGGTGTATGACTCATAGACTAGATGTTAGGTCGTTATTAGCTTAATCTTATCTTCTACAAAAGACTATGCTTTAGGGGTTGCTAAAAAAATAGATATAAATGTTCTCTTTGCAAATTGCTTATGCCCCTAAACACAATCCACATTAGGATAGGTGGCTTGGTTACCCATGTGTGGGGTGCTAAGTCTAAATTATGAAATATAACTGCTTGGGAATGTATGTATGTTTATCTAACCTCTCTTTTACAGGTGTAGCTAGATTTACCTTTTTCATAGGAATGTAATTTTGCAATAGGAATTAGGATTAGTGCTATGGGAATTAGGATGAGCTATGGCTAGAAGGTTTAGTCCTAGGGTGCCCTATGATGCCTTAAAGAAATCAAATCAAGACAAGGAAGAAAGAAGAAAGGAGAAATGAAGAATGAAGACCCCATAGCATATATTCAATTCTAATTGTAATTATTCTTTTGTAATTTTTGGTTGTATAAGGGTAGAGCTCAGCTATCTAACATTTTTTCTTTTTCTAGGTGTATGGCGGTACCTGGTAGCACTGGCCCCTTATTCCTTCATGGTACTTTATAAAAAACATTGATGTTATGTTTAACTTGCACATCAAGATTGCATCTTTTTTATAGTTTTTTTATGATTGATGATTGAATGTGTGGCCTGGATGCGGTAGGCTCTTAGAGAAAAATTAAATTTTCTACCCCCCCCCTCGATTAACGACTCATAATTAAATTTTAAATAACTCACAATCTCACTCTAAAGCTTAGGTTATAATCAAGATAATTATACGATATAGTAACCCCTTAACTATATATTATATGGCTACTATTATGCATATCATATTATACCACTCTTGCAAAATGAAGGCCTCCATTCTTGCACTTTAGGGACTGCTTAGCCTATGAGAGCAACCCCTTATGGTGGAGCTTCAACCACTTTCTCTCTTGATTTGGCTAATAACCAAAGTTCATCATGCATTTAGGCATAAGAAATCCCAAATCCTTTGTCCAAATGAATGTTTCAAAATAATATAAAATTTGAAAATATTTTGCATTTAGAATAAGTCATATACTCATGTCAGTCATGATCTAGTCTCTTAGGACTCTAGTCTCTTTCTAATTAAATAATAGCTCAAACCATCTTGCAATTACATAAGACTGGCCTACATGGATTTAATGCATAGGAGGTGTTATCTAGAGACCACTCTATGCAGTTGTAAGTCTAGTAGAGTCGGACAGGTTTACTCTCTCTTGTAGAGGTGGACCCTTATGTCCCCTTTTTTCTTAGACTTAGGTCATGCTTTTAACTTGTGTAGAAGCTCCCTAGATTTAAGATCCAAGGTTTCTTATTTTTCTTGGGCTACGAGCATAAATCCTTACCTCTTATGCATTTCCACAATCTTATGTTGGTGGATTATAAGCCCTAGCAATATAATAAAATTTCAACTCAAATAAAATGAATCCTCTCACATTAAAAAATATAAAGCCTCACCATAGGAAAGGTTGGAATGCTCACTAAGATTCCTAGTATCATGAGCATTTCCTACTTAATTCCCTTTGGATTCTAAAATAAGTCTTCCCAATTGAACATTCCCACTTGATTTCCAAAATAACCAATCTTTTGATAATCTTAATATTGAAATCTTTGGAGATAATATTTGACTACTTTAATCGAGAGTATTCTTAGGAAATTCTATTTCCTATGATGTAATTAACTATGGAGGCCTTCCTCCATAGGGAACTAAAGAACCTGACATAAAATAAATTCTACTTTACTTTTCTATGTAAAGTAGGGGAAGAATCTCTGGTACATACGAAGACCCATCATACCTAAGGAGTCCTTATTAGGTGATTAGGTCCATTGTAGGGTGACATTTCTATCTTTTGAGATAGTACATCTTACCTCAGTGTCGTACCCAATCAATTCAATAAGTACTTCCTACGATCTACGTAATGTCCACTCGGCGCATCCGAAAATAAACACCACAAAGGGTTGATCCTTTTTTCTTATTTTTTGTTAGCTTTATCGCCAGTAATGAGGTTGATGCTAGTCACAAGGTTACTGCACCTCCATTTCCCTTTTTGTCAACCGTGAATGGGAATGTTGTATTCATATCATTTTTTTTCATGACGTGTAATTTTGGTTGCTTTCCTTTTCTGAACTAATTATTATTGTAGTTAGTATTGAGGCATTTTTGCTTTGGGCGCCTTTCAAACTTTGCTACATGATCTAATAAATCTTGGAATGTGTTAATCATAGCCATGTCTAGATTTGGGCCATTTGATCATCAATATTCCTAATAAGAAATTTTAATGCATTTTTTTCTCTAAGCTAGTCCATCTTGTAATGTATTTATTAACACTCTCATCTTTTCTCCTCTTTTCTAAGGTGAGATCTGCTATCATTACTTTCTTGGTTGCTCTTGTAAATCTCTTAACAAAGAGTATTTCTTATTCAACGAAAGTTTTTATTGAGTCGTTGGGTAACTCAGAATACCATTTGAAAGTGGTGTTGGTCAGACTGCTGAAAAATTATCATAATAGCAAAGCATCATTCCCTCTGGAGTTTTCACATGAGGCTTTGAACTAGGCTAAAATTACCATGGTTTTTCTATGCTTCAAAAAGTGTTGAATTTTTTCATAACATATCCTTTAAGATACTGTACTTGGTTATATCTGGTTGGGTATGGTCATCTTTTTCCAACTAGCTATTCAGTTGCTTCTAAAGTAATAACTGCTTTGACTTTCTCGTTGAAGAGATCTTCTGCTTGAGATTTGGTGATAACGTCAGCCTATTGATACGTGTTTAGTGTAGCCACTATTGTTATTTCTTGCCTATTGATACGTGTTTGGTGTAGCCCCCAATTTTAGCTGCTAGATTGACTATCTATGGAGGATTTCTCAAAGGTACTTTCTATGTTGTAATTATTATAAGGTTGAGTTGACCAAATAATGCTTTCACTAGCCCATTCATTTCATTAAGGTGGTTGTTGAGCTACCTAATTTCTTGGTCTCTTTGTTGGAGCTAAGAACCTATTGATCCTTGTAATCTTGTCATAACATCGGCTAGTTCACCAGTTACCTTGACCTCCACTTGAGTTTCAATTTTAGGTTGTTGATGATTTTGATTCTCCTAATGTTCTCCTTCATTCTATTATTTGGGTAACACATTTTTATTTTATAAATGCGTGTCAATCATATGAACTACTTCAATTTCCATGTGATCAATATCATCATTTTTTTAGGTTTGGGATTGAGCTCTTTATTGGATAGGATATCTTTATTTTCCTAGAAGAGATGATTGTCTTTCTCAACATTTATTGGCCAACTCTTTTCAGACTGGCATTTCCAATTGATGATAGCAGACTTCGTCGCTTCATCATCTAGGGAGTTGGCTCAATATTTGGGGATTCTTTGGGTACCCAAATCAATATGAACCTTCCAACAAAGGATCTCTAGGAACGTATCATATATGTTACACCCTAGTGTTCACCAAATGAATAATGTCCTCTTTTTTATGAGGCTTGCCGGGATCTTCCAACAACTGGCTGCTTATTGTCTTTGTATTGAAGGGCTTGTTATTAGTTTTCACCGACTATGGTGCTCATAGAATTTATGTCTTGGTGTAAATGGGTATGATATTTTTGAATATTCTCACCTGTTTAGGATAGGAATTTATTGGGCTAATAACCTGGTTCTCCAATTTCTTGATTCTTCTTTGAAGGTTTTTGTTTTTACCAGTCTTTAAAAGTTTGTATATTTTGGTGGAAATGGATTCCTCCTTCGGTTGCTAATTTTGTGGATTGAGATGTATATACTTTTCCCGGAATGATGTCTTTATAGCTCCTCCTAAGTAATTTTTGTTGACCGATTGGAGCAAATCAAAGTTGTTATTGGTGGGTATATTTTCATTCATCAGTGGGTTGTGTTGTTGCTCAACATGAATAGGTAATCTGACAGCTCTATGACCAGCATGTATTTTTTGTGAGCCCTCCTAGACATTTTGGTGCCTGAGGAAGAAGCTGCATGGTCATGCTTACCTATAGTAAAGGCAGCATCTTGTGGGGTCTTAAGTTCCCCGAATGCACTATTGAGTGGATTGACTATGATAGATTTTAATCTGGGCTTAACAACCACCTTCTCCTTAGAAGGCATAATTGGCATTGCATTTGATAACTTATCAAAGATGGAACCCTTCTTGGAGGTTAATATTTTAGGCTTGGGTTCATTAGGGATAATCATATTCGACCTCTTTCCCTTATTGAATGTTTCTAGCATTCCAAGTAACTTAATAAGAGGCTTAATGATAGATCCATTGGGTAAAATCTAGATAACCTCAAAAATTATTCAGAACTAGAGAGTAACTCCAACAGAACCAGCATTGATTATGGCTTTCATCAGCCCACTCATTTCATTAAGGTGGTTGTTGAGCTGGCTAATTTCTTGGTCTCTTTATTGGAGCTGAGACCCTCTTTATCCTTGTAATCTTGTTACAATGTCGACTAGTTCTTCAATTATCTTGACCCCCACTTGAGTTTCAATTTTAAGTTGTTAATGATTTGTATTCTCTAGATATTCTCCTTCATTCTGTTGTTTGGGTAACTCATTTTAATTTTGTAAATGTGTGTCAATCATATTAAGTACTTCAATTTCCATGTGATCAATATCATCATTATTTTGGAGGTATGGGATTGATTTCTCTTTATTTAATATGATATCTTTATCTTTCCAAAATAGATGATTTCCTTCCTCATCATCTATTGGCTAACTCTTTTCAGACTGGCATTTCCAATTGATGATAGGAGACTACCTTCCTTCATGTTCTAGGGAGTTGGCTCGATAATTTGGTATTCTTTGGGTACCCAAATCAATATGGACCTTCCAACAAGGAATCTCTAGGAATGTATCCTAAATGTCACATCCTAGTGTTCACCAAATGAATGATGTCTTCTTTTTTGTGAGGTTTGTCTAGATCTTCCAACAACTAGCCGCTTAGTGTCTTTATATCTAAGAGCTCATTGTCGGTGTTCACTGACTGTGGTGCTCATAGATATTTTTGAATATTCTTAGCACTTTTAGGATAATAATTTATTGGGTTAACAACCTGGTTCACCAATTTCTTGATTCTTCTTTGAAAGTTTTTTTTACCAGTCTTCAGAAGTTTGTAGATTTTGGTGGAAATGGATTCCTCCTTCAGTAGCTATTTTTGTGGATTGGGATGTATATGTTTATCCTAGAATGACTTCTTTATAGCTCCTCCTAAGCAGTTTCTGTTGACCTAGTGAAGCAAATCAAAGTTATTGTTGGTGGGTATATTTTTCTCCACTAGTGGGTTATGTTGTTGCTCGACATGAATAAGTAATCCCACAGCTCTATGACTAGCATTGTATTTTCTATGAGCTCTCCTAGACATTTTGGTGCCTGAGGAAGAAGCTTCATGATCATGCTTACCTAGAGTAAAAGTAGCATCTTGTGGGGTATTAAGTTCCCCTAATGCACTATTGAGTGGATTGACTATGATGGATTTCAATCTAGGCTTAACAACTACCTTCTCCTTAAAAAGTGTAATTGGCATTGGCCTTGATAACTTATCAAGGATAGAACCCTTCTTGGAGGTTAGTGCTTTAGGCTTGGGTTCATTAGGGATAATCATTTTCGACCTCTTTCCCTTATTGAATGTTTCTACCATTCTAATGAACTTAATGAGAGTCTTAGTCATAGATCCATTGGGTAAAATCTAGAAAACCTCAAAAATTATTCAAAACTAAAGAGTAGCTCCAGCAGAACCAGCATTGGTTATGGTTTGATAGAATCTTACAATAGATCCCTCCTCGAGGTTGATAGTCATCATATTTTTTATATTTTCCATTTTACTAATTTAGTCGTAGATCTTATAAATTTAAAAAATTATAACACCTTATCTAAATCTATGATGACATCATATATTTTAAATTTTTTATGAGATGGAGAGAGAAGTAATCCCCAGCGGAGTTGCTAGAAATTTGATCGCTCAAAAAAAACACCTTTGAGCATGCTCTCTTCCATCTTTATTCAGATGAGTAGGAGTATGTTTTTTCACAAGGCAAATTGATATATATATTCAACTAGATTTCCCCTAACATTACATTAGGGTTTATTTAGATCAAGGTTCATCTTTTTATGAATGCAAGCTTTCATAGTTAATTACTCCGCATACCGCAGTAAGAGACTACTCTCGATTAAGGTTGGAAACAAATATATCTTTTTGATATGTATTAGTGTCTAGGGGTGTGTGTAATATGGTATAAATGAATTTCATTTAATTTAAAGTATATATTGAAGGGAATGATGATAAGCCTAATCAAGAACCCATCATTCCATCATCATGGACTGCCACGGTCCCTAGTCTACTTAGTCAAAGGAAATAGTTTTTGACTAAAAAATCTTTATCAATAGTCATGGGTTGCATCGTCCAAGGTATTCTTGTAGGCATGGGGTGATATTTCTCTAAGATTATAAATTTAAGTCAACTTTAGCTAATATAAGGCTTTTATCCTTATTAAATATATTTTATAATTCATAGCTTAAAGAGCAAAGCCATTAGGGAACATATGAGCTATTCCCATGACTGAAATATAGTGGAGGTCTATAGAACCCAAGCCACCATATCAGAGGGTTCTAGTCATATCCGCATTTCATGCGGTGTCGTATGGTGACAAAACCATGTAGATAGAGGGAACATGTCACATCATTACTGGCATAAGATTATTTGAGTATGGACATAGCTATTTGTGAGCAAAGATTATCTTAGATTATCATCCTTGATAAATAATAATGGATGAGTGGATGAATAATTGTTTACTTTAAGTTATTATGATTGATAAATTTCATTCATTTTAAACATATCCTCTTTGATTGAATTTTGTAATCAACATAGCCATCATCAGAGAATGATTAGGTTTAGTTGACTTAGGCCAAGTTATAAGACAAACCAGAAAATTAATCCACACAACATCCTTAGATATCCAATTTATATTTTTTTATGCATTTTTCAAGGCACATGCGGGTATTTCAAATCCATCCATTTTTGTTAAGTGCCATGACATTGAAAATATGTTTATTAGAGTAGCACCTCAGTGCTAGGAACATAGCACCTCAACACTTGCTAGTGAATTACACTGTCAAATTGGCGCCTTTGTGTTGATTGCTTAATATTGTAGCATTCTAGAGCATGTAATCATGTTTCTTAAAAAGTAAAGGATCAGTGTCTCAGCAATGTGAAGTCAACGCTGCAACTCTTAATGTTGGATTTGTTTAGCTTAGTTTATTCATATTGACTAGCTGACTAGCGCCTAGGCAGTAAGCACATGGCACCACAGCCCTAGTCAAAGGTAGGTTCAGAAAAGGATGAACTTTTCAACCTATAGGTGCTTTAAATGGGAAAGGACAAACTTTTCAACCTACAAGTGCTTTAAAATGGGAAAGGACAAGCTTTTCAACCAGCGCTATGGTACTGTGTCAGTGCATCAAAGCGCTACATCAATGCATTATCTATCCTAGGGAAGACTGTTTAGAAGCAGGATCCACATGGATCCTGCATGGCCCAATGAAACATCATTGCATGGAAAGTTGCGCCACGTCAGATCCATGTGGATCCGGCATGCTTAAACCTTAAATCTTGGGTTTTCAAATTAAAAAATTAAAGAAAAATAACAGAAATTTTAAAAATTTAATGAAAATTAAATATAAATCCAAAAATTATAAACTTGGGCTCCATAGATTCCTCTTGATGAGAGGAATCCATTAAAATTAAAACCCCCAAATTATTTGAGGGTATTTTGGCCTTAATTTGGGTTTGAATAAAAATTTTTAAACCTTAATTAATCCCAAACTATTGATCAAAATGAAAAGAAACTTTAAGCAGTTGAAATTGATGTTAAGATACACATTAGCTAAATTTTTCATAAATTATTTATAATAAATCTTAATATTTGAAATTTTAAACCCTAAATCCTAATTTTCATAAATTTTATTAATTAGAAATCAAATAAATTATGGAAAATGAGCAAATCAATTCAAAATCTCATAACACATCCTAATGAACTTGAATAAATCTTTGAAACCCATTGGAACTTAATAATTTACAAAATGACTTAATTTGGTCATTAAGTGAATTAATTAGTTCAATTAACTAACCCAAACTTAAATAAATCATAATAAATCAACCAGGATAATTAATTGAATTAATCCAAAGTTAAAAATAAAAAAATCACAAAAATTACAAAACCCATTATACAAACTTAAAAATCATAATTGACATTAGAACACATAAATAAAAAAACTGAAGCAAACTAAAAGCAAAAGAACTTAATTAATCCAAAGTTAAGGGTTATGAATAAGAGAAAAATATGGAATTTAATCATTTTGTATAAATAATAAACCCTTAAACCATAATAAATCTATCAATAAACTGACATATTAAGTTCATTAATCTCTAAAATTTATAAGCCATCAACATATAAACACATTAGAGCCATTTAGATTAAGGAATGAAGTGGCACAAATGCAAATATAAAATATTAAGTGTAATTGAACTTTAGGGTAGGTTGAATTGAACTTGAAATGACTTAAAACTCTAAAGTAAAATATGGAAAGTTTAACGCACCTGAAAATAAGCTTTCTTTAAACTCTTTAAGTCATGATGAATAAGGGAAATTATATTATGCTAAGTGTTTTTCAAATAACATAATCATCACTCTCTTTAAATAAATTAAAAATGAATTGAACTATTCCAAAATGCATAAACTCATAATTTGTAAACAATCATCTTAATCTAAGTTTCTTAATAAACACTTGAAAATTTCATGAAATGAATAAATTGAAACAAGTAGGAATCATTGATGTAAATGGGTTATAAAATTGAAACATAATAAATGAGTAATACTAAACATAAGAATAAAGTGTAAATTTACTTAATTTAATAAACATCAACGAAAATGAATGAATGAAATTAACTTAAATCAAATAATGAAATGAGTTTAACAAAAAGTAATATTAACAAAAAAGGAATTCAAACAACATAAATATTAAAACCTAATCAATCTAAATTATAAACGTAAGACAAATTTAATGAACAAGTAAAGTAAATCCAATTAAAAGAATTTAAAATTGGAAATGTATAAATTATCATAATCAATAAAGAAAACATATAAAGTAAAGAAATAATGAATCAAATTAAGAAAATATTGAATATAAAATAAACAATAAAGTATAAAATGTCAATAACACAATATTAAGCCAAAGAAATTAATTGAAATTAAAATCATAATAATGAATGAAATAAACATAAAGAGAAAACCAAACTAAATCATAATAATAAATGAATTAAACTTCAACTGAAAATTAATTCAAATTGCATCACAATAACATTATTATTGGTAAAGAAACATACCTTAAAGAAATTAAAACATAAAAAAATAAGTGAAAAAGAAGAAATAAACTTAAAATAAAATGAAATAAACTAAACTAATTCAAATCATCTAAATTTAAATGAAGGATCAATTAAAATACTTAGAATTTTAGTTAGATCTTTAGGATGAATCTTTATCTTAGAATAAAGCCATCATCCTACTATCATTTAGGATGTTGAACAGAATGAGTTTCATCCAAAAGTGGAACTTAATTTATTTTTCATTCTTGAAAATTTAAATTTCACTTTAACATAATTAAAATGTATCTAAAATGAAAACAAAAAATAATAAATCATTAAATTATTTGAATTGAAACCATTCAAAGGTAAATAAACAAATACTTAAATCCAAAATTTAAATGGAAACCCCTTATCTTCATACACTATAATCATAGGTCACAGGCCGTAGACTTAGGTTAGATCATTTTATGATTTTTTGTAATATTCTATGATGATGTGATAAGGATTAATTTTGTTATTTTGAGTGTACTATTTTAGACTAGATGGTTAGGTGATGGAAGTGGGCGTTATATCTCTTGGTGAGATTGAGAGAACTTGGGTATTGGAGGTAAGGAAAGAAGTTATATTGAATAACTAGAGCTCCCACCAAGGATTGCCAAGGTTTGGCCACCAAGCTCTCAAACCACAAGAATAGCTTAAATAATTTATAATTGCCAAAACATCTCCTTTCATTCTAGCATAAGGGCTATCTATAGCCATTACAAACATCTTTCAAAAGAAAAGAATTCAAAACATGGAGGGAAAGGTGGGTGGCCACATTAATATGAAGCATTAAGTTGCCTTATTATTTTATGTCATCCACTTAATATTATTTATGTGGATTCAACCACCTCACATGTCATGCTTTGAATTTTTAAATTCAAAATTTCAAACATGGAGTTTCTATAAGAAATTAAAAATTACATAAATAAAAAAGAGAAAATCATAAGATGGGCCTTAGCAGGCTAATGAGCTATGCCTTTTTCTTTCTTGAATTTTCTTGGGCTTTAGCTTGAGATCTTGTAAATGGACCTTGAGCTCTACTTTTTGGATCCACATGATGTTCTACATCAACTCCCCTAGGCTTAATTGAACTCTACTCTGTAAAGTTGAAATCTAAGAAGTCTTCTACTAATTGTGGGGCTAGAGTCTCCAAATTAGTACGGGTCAACCATGTGTCTTCAGCTAGTGGCTTCTTCTTTTAATGAACTAGAAAATGATGTTCAAAAGCTGGATTAATGGGTGCTTCCTCAGTGATAATATAGTCAACTTCAAAGAAAGAGGGCTTCTGCAAGTATGGTGTTACATCTCCTCCTAAAGAGTTAGACTGAATAAGTGGAGGTTTGCTAATTCCTTCATATGATAGAATATCTTCAATATTAATAACTAGATGAATAAGCATATCAATAGGCAAATCAAGGTGATAAGCACTATTTCCAATTTTCTTAAGAATTTTAAATGGACCAAAATCTCATGCATGTAATTTCTTTTATTTAGTTATTTGATAACGTTCAGTCCGAATGTGAATCATTACATAATCATATTCTTTATATTCTTTCATTCAATGATTATGATTTACCTTAGAAGCATAATTTTCATTACTTATAGTAATTTTCTTTCTTATATCTTCATAGAGGCTATGAAAATCTTTAGTAAATGAGAATGCTGCGTCAGAAAATACATGAGATGGTATGTTTTCTACATCTATTGGTGGTCATGGGTTTTGACCATAGACTATCAGAAATGATGATTTTTTTGTACTTCTATAAATAGTACTATTATAGGCAAATTATGAGGTTGGTAAATGTAAATCTCAATTTCCTAAACTTTTACCTACCAAGCCTCTAAGCAAATTTCCTAAGGTACGATTGACTACTTCAGTTTGTCCATCAGTTTATGGGTGAAAGGCAAAAGGAAATCTTAATTTTGTACCTAATAATTTTCATAATGTTTTTCAAAAATATGAGACAAATATAACACCTCTGTCAAAAAAAAAAATGGTTAAAGGGAGACCATGGAGTCAGACTATTTCCTTAAAAAATAATTTTGCTATATAAGAAGCATTATTTATTTTTGAACAAGGTAAAAAATGAGCCATTTTTGAGAACCTATCCACTATAACAAAACTCCTATCATATCCTCGAGCTGTCCTAGGTAATTCTAAAATAAAATCCATTGACCGGTCTTCCCAAGGCCTATAAGGAACAGGTAAGGCAGTGTATTGTCCAGAACTTTATTTGATAGTTTTAGCCTATTTACAAATTAAGTTTTGAGCCATTAATTTTTGAATATCTCATTTTAATGAAGGCCAATAAAATCTATTTTCTAATAAACATATGGTCTTATCCTTTCCAAAATGACCAGCTACACCTCCATCATGTAGCTTGGTGATAAAGAATTCTCTAAGAGAAGATCGAGGAATGCATAGTTGTTTTCCTTTATATAAATATTCATTTATTATCAAGAATGTTCCTTATAAAGTTATTAGTTTATTTAGGTGTTCAAGATGAATTAGGTGAAAGTTAGGGCACACAATATAATCATCTTTAATTCTATCAAATCCTGGGATTCTCAATTCTAAAGAGGAAATCATTAGGTTTACCCTGGATAGAGCATCAACAGGTTTATTCTCAAGTCCAAGGGTTATGCTTTAGAATAAAAAAAATAGTCTTGTAAAAATTCAAACCATTTTGTATGCCTATGACTTAATTTTCATTCAGTATTAATGAATTTTAAGGCAGGATGATCAGAATTAAATCTAAATTCTCTATGTAAGAGATAGTGTCGCCAATGCCTTAAGGATTGAATTACAACATAAAATTACCTATCATTATTTGGCTTTATTTAACTTTTCACTAAAGAATGCAATAAGAAGATTCTCTTGACTTAAAATTGCACCTATCCCAATTCCAGAAGCATCACATGTCACTTCAAATGCTTTTAAAAAAATCTTGAAGCCTAAGGATTGGTCTAGAAGTGATAAGAACTTTAATTTGCTCTAAAGCCTTTTGTGCATTAGAAATCTAACAAAATTTATCTAATTTTATTATATCAATTATCAGAGCAACACTGATAAATCTCCAATAAAAAGTGGCTAAACCATGGAAGTTTCTAACTTTAGTAAAACTTTTAGGTGATGGACAATCTAAGATTGCTTTTACTTTAGAAGGATCAGGTTTAAGTCCAATAGTGGATATAATAAAGCCTAAAAAGATTACCTCAGCTTATAAAAAGAAATACTTTTAAAATTAATATATAATTTATCTTGTTTAAGTATTTCAAAGACTTTTTGTAGGTGTTATAGATGCTCATTTTTACTTAGACTAAAAATCAGAATATCAACAAAATACACTATAAAAAAATTTACCTATATATGGCTTGAGAACAGTATTCATTAATCTCATAAATGTGCTAGGAGCATTTGAAAGTCCAAAGGGCATGACAAGTCATTCAGAAAGTCCATCAAGGGTCTTAAAAGCTATCTTCCACTCTTTTCCTAATCTAATCCAAATTTGATGATATCCACTTTTTAGATCAATCTTTGAAAAAAAAAATTTGCTCCTAAGATTAAATCTAACATAACATCTAAGTGGGAAATATGAAACTTATACTTTATTGTAATTTTATTTACTTTCTGACTATCAACACACATTTTCCATGTTACATCTTTCTTTAGAGTTAATAAAGCTGGGACTGCACAAGGACTAAGACTTTCTTGAATAAAACCTTTTTTAATAATTTATCAATTTATCTTTTAATCTCAACATGCTCGGTAAGTTTCATCCTATAATGTGAAAGATTAGAAAGTTGAGAATCGATTAAGAACTCAATAGCATGTTGAATGTCTCTTAGAGGAGGTAGCTCATCAGGAAGCTCATTGGGTGTAATATCTTTAAAATCATAAAGAAGGGAAGAGACCACAATAGGTGTGTGAGTCTCATTAGAGTCTAGTATGACCTCTTTTACATGTAATAAGTGAAGGAGAAATGGATTAGAAAATACTTTTTGTAAGGCTCCAAAACCTATTATTTCAATCTTTAAAAGAAGGAAGAGCAGATGTTTTAAAGCAAGAATAAAAAATGTTAGTATTAACCCTAATAGTAGGATTTTCTATGATAATTAATTGAAGTTTAGCATTGGAGGTGGGTGTTCTATCTCTTGGTGTGATTGAGAGAACTTGGGTATTGGAGGTGAGGAAAGAAGATATATTGGATAACTAGCGCTCCCACCAAAGATTTTTAAGGTTTGGCCACCAAGCTCTCAAACCACAAGAATAACTCAAATAATTTGTAATTGCCAAAAGATCTCCTTTCATTCTAGCATGAGGGCTATTTATAGCCATTAGAAAAATCTTTCAAAAAAAAAAGAATTCAAAACATGGAGGAAAGGTGGGTGGCCACATTAATATGAAGCATTAAGTTGCCTTATTTTTTTTATGCCATCCAACCAATTCACATGATATTATTTTATATGGATTCAATCACTTCACATGTCATGATTTGAATTTTTAAATTCAAAATTTCAAACATGGAGTTTCTAGAATAAAATTAAAAATTATATGAATAAAAAAAGAGATAATCATAAAATGGTTCTTAGCTGGCTAATGGGCTATACCTTTTTCTTTCTTGAATTTTCTTGGGCTTTAGCTTGAGCACTTGTAAATTGACCTTGAGCTCTAATTTCTAGATCCACTTAATGTTCTACATTACTAGGATTGATTGTCATTAGTCAGTATAGTAGGACATTATTTAGATCAAATGTTAACTTATGTAAGAGACCATGTTAAAGGGACAACTATCATAAATATAAAATTATTGTTTGCTTACAAGTGCTGAATAGTCAATTAGCATAGCCCATAGGATAGGTGGGCTGGACAAACAACTAATGCTAAGCCCATATGTTTATAAAATATAACTATTATGTACTATTTGTATTTTTCTAACATCTATTTTGTAGGGCTTAGGATTTATTTTTAAATTCAAAATATAAATTTAAGCTTAGAATTAGGTTAGATCTATGGGGTCTAGGATTAACAGGAGCTAAACCTACCAAGAGATGGTGCAGAGGTCCCCTATGAAGACCAATGGAAGTCCCTGAAGAGGGAGACAATCTTGGAAAAGAGTCATATAGATAAACTTGTAGTTCTAGGTCAGGCTGTATAAAGCAAGAGCTCGGCTGCCAATTTTTCTTTCTTATAGGGTGTACACTAGTACCCGACCACATTGGTCATTCTTTATTTAAATTGGCTTGATTTATTTTGGGTGTGTAATAGAATCAACTTGCTTTTTTAGGTTTCTTTATGTGTTGTGCTTTTTATATGAATGCTTGGATTTAGGCTCATAAGACAAATTAAATTTTCTACCCAATTAAATTTAATTAATTCAAACATAAAAATAATGAAATTCAAAACCTCACAAAAATTAAAGCTTTAAGAAAAACATAAAATTAATTAGAAATAAATTAGCTCTCAAAAATCATACAATTATATTGCTCTCAACTCTTGAAATGGGCACTTCACTCATTGCACATAAAGGCATCTGATTGATTTCTTAGAGAAATCTATCTTTTATTGATTTGGCCCATAACCAATTCTGATTACATAGCATATAGGCATAAATTGTATAGCCTTGGCCTCAAATGATTATTGAGTCAAAATATATAAAATCTAAAAAATGTGCATTAGTTAATACATTTCACACCCTACATGATCAAAGGGATTAGGGAGTGAGTCTAAGATTCTTAGATTTCTTTCCTAAAAGATAGCAACTTAGCCATCTTACATACGTAAGACTTGTCATCATGAATTTAAAATGCACTTAGGTCATGTTAGTTAGCAGTCCCTCTAGGAAGGTTGTAATTCCTAAAAAATTAGGTTGAGCATCTAACTTTTGTCAAAATACTTGTAGACTTAGCTTCGGAAGCATCTTCCTTGGAGTAAGCCTTCAATCCTAGGCATTTATGTAGTCTTGTGCCTAGAATCTAAGCCCTAGACTTCTAGAAATGTGTTAATTTAAACTCTACATTAAATTCCAAAATTTAAAGCCCAATGATAGGATAGTTAAAGTGCTTACTGGGCATCCCAGTAATAATAGACATTTCTTACTTCTTCCTATTTGGCTTCCTAAAAGAACTCTCTCCACTTTGGATCATTCTCATTTAAAAATTCCAAACATCATTCCTTTGAAAACTAACTTAGAAATCCATAAAGATAATATCTTATTTTTTAATCGAGAGCATTCTTAGGAAGAGACCCATCCTAAGATTTAATTAAATATTAGGGATTGCCTTTATATGAATCCATGAACCCAAATTAAAATAAACCTTGTTCTACTTTCCATGTAGTTCAGGGGAAAACTCTTTGGGTCATGAAAGACCCATTAGTCTTAATAGTCTTTTATAAAATGATCAAATCCATTATAAGATAACATGTTTATCTTTTGAGATAATATTTTTATTTCTTAATGATGCATTTGATCATCCAAATAAGAAATTTCTAAACTCTATATGGTGTCATAAATTTTTCCCACAAGAGTATATTTTATGGCAACTCTGCTAGGGAATGGTTCCTTTCTCCATTGCTAGAAATAAGTTTTTATTTCAAAAATCGACAATGTACTTGTGTTTTCACCAGTCAGGATTTCCTTTTTTCCCATTGGATATCTCTCCATTTCATCCTTGGTAGAGCACATTCAACTTCTACTAAACAAAAGAGAGAGTATAGAACTATCCCTCTTATGAATATTAAGTGGGATAGTTTTATAGCTCCTCTATTTTTGGAAAAATATCTTTTGAAAAAAATTAAAAACATTCTAGCCACAAAATTGGCTAAAATTTCCTAATGGGTCAAAAGCCTTTCTATTGAATACATTTTGGTTATTGTTCATTAATTCTCATTTAAAATTTGTTGTTTTTTGTAAACATAATGGTTGAACAATTAATCTTTGTTGGTACATTTGAAATAAGCTTCTTCATAGATAATAGTTGATTGGCAGGCAACTCCATCATTAAGTTTGGAGCTGGATTTAAAAATGTAAACATCACTACAAATGGAGTGTCGCTGGCTTCTATTGTTGAGATGGAACTTAAAAATAAATAACCCATCTTGGAATTTTCTAGTACACCTCCTCCTGCTCCTATTGAAGGCAGGAAACTTACTGCTCATGTTACTAAGAGGATCCAGCTGAGTCTTGCTCAAAAGAATGTTAAGCTACCCACTTTAGAGGAATTGCCTACTCCTTTCTTGTCTAGCACCTTTGAGGTAGGCTCCACTTCTGAGCCCCATGAGATGACTAAGAGTAAAAAAAAGGTTTAGAAGGCTTAGAAGGATAGCCTTCAGGGAGAGAAAATAAAAAGAAATGTTGGATATAGAACTAGCTTAGGCAAGGGATGGCTATACCATCTATAATACTTCCCCTCTCTTAGATGGAAGTAGATATCACCCTCTATCTATTGCTCAGGGAGAGGAGAATTTTCCTAGGATTGCGAGTTCTCAATCTTTCCCTTGTGTTCATGAAGAAAAGAAAAGTTTTAAAATGTTAAATAAGTGGTACATGGAAGGCTATGTTAGATCCTTCACATGATCTATGGACCCTCCTCATACACTAAGGAGGAGTTATTTAGGGCTATGAAGAATTATCCATCAAAAAGCCTAGAAAAAGAACTCTTAGGAAGACCTACCACTTTCTATTACAAAGGGAAGGGGAAGGCAGTTGTTCCTGTTAGAAGAAACCCTTCTTATCTTATCCTTATAGCACTAGAGTGATATCATCGCCATGGAAAATCATTGACATGGAACAAAGATCAATTTGTTAGTCTAAGGATAGATAGAATCCTTCCCAAAAAAGAAAACAAGAAAGTTTATGTCAGGAAGGTTCCATTGGCCTCTGAGTCTAGGGTGCCTTCACCATTTTTGCCACCCTCTTCTCTAGAGAGAGTACATATCACTAGGCCTATTCTAGATAGACCTCTATCATCTTCACCTAGGCCTCAAGCTGAAGGGCCCTCATCATTTTATGTTCTTAGTAAGGAAGTGGAGTCTCTGCATCCATCTTCTTATGCTAGAGAGACTACTAATGAGTGTCACCTTGGCTTGGGAGCCACTCTTGAGGAAGTCCCTGTGACCTAAGGGGTCACAAAAGGTGAAGAGTCTAAAATAAGACCGAGGAATATGGGTGATGAGTCTGATATCATTCTAAATAGCAGTGGTGTGCCATTTCATCTATCAAAAAAAGAAATGGAAACCATTGTAAAAGAAGATGAAGAAAATGAGAAAAGATAAATAGTGCAAGAATATTATGATCTAGTGCAGGATGATCTATTAGATGATGATTTAGGACTACCTATAGCTCATATTTACGACACTAGATCATCAAAGAAAAAAATAGGATGAATCACAAGAAAATCATGTAATAGATCTCACTCATCATGGATTAGATTGCTTCGATGGAAAGATAATGGAAAAAATGATTGCTACTATGTAATCATTTCAGAGCATGATCCCCATCTCTTCATGTCCATCACACTAAATATCATGAATTAGCATGTCCCACTGATGATTCAAGGTTTGGTTTAGAGGAGTATCATCAAAAATAAAAGCCTGTCAATATTTACCCTTCACAACTGAACTAAAGTCATTGGTGGAACAATAGGTTAAAGAATCCCTGACACAATGATGAGGCACAACTTTAGTTCCAAAGGGTAGACCCTACCTTGAGAAATATGATTCTATTTCTTATTTTAAAGGATTCATGCCATACAACACTCCATGCAAGATGTTGTAATGCCAGAGGGAGCGATGCTTTATTATTCAAACTGTTTGTTAGTAGCTTGACTAGAGTTTCTTTTGACTAGTATCAGATCTACCCAATGGTTCAATGCATACTTTCCCTAAACTAGAAGGCATGTTTGTAAAATGATTTACAAGAACTCAACACTACATCACTGTAAGTGATCTAGTGGTGGAAAAAAAAGCATGGTGAGTCTTTTATTGACTATCTCTTGAGATGGAGAATACTCAGTCTCAAGTACGAGCCCCAACTATAGGAGCAGCATGCTGTTGAGATTCTCCTCAAAAACATCCACAGTCTCATTGCCTCCTTATTGAAAGGCTTTATAAATAAAATTTTGGAAAAATTTCTAAATAAAGCCTTCAACCTGAAGGAAGAATCCCCTAGGATGACCTTAAAATATCATTCTTCTATAGAATAATCAAATCCTAGGAAGCTTCTAGAAAAGAAAGCAAGCAATGTCTCTACAGTGGTAGATACAGTAAGAGCAGCCTTTATCCTTTAGGCCACCACCGAAGTAAGTATCATCTTTCTCAAAGAGGGTTACAACCAGCCATTTTACTGAAAGAATAAAATAAACAAATTCTTTCAAAAAGAGGCGGTGTAGAAGATTTTCAAAAATTTGAAAAAGAAGCCAGATTTCAAACTACCCAACCTAAAAAGGCCTGAGGAAGTTGTAAAGTAAATGACCCAAACTACTATCCATACCTTAAGCTGTTAGGGCATACTATTGACGATTGCTTCACATTTAAAGACTAGCTCAAAAGAATTTACAAGAAGTGGTTGGTGATCAAGCCAAAGGAATATCTTGTGGACTCTGCATAAGGTTCCATTAAGTTTATCACACATGACTCTACTTCTTCCAGTACACCTTCTTTAGATGATTGGGATACAGCTCTATCCTATTCTTCTAAAAGTATTTGATAAAAAAATTTAATAATGTCATGCAAGATCTAACGAAGACCTGGAGGAAGATCATTCAGATTAATCCACCAGAGTCTAGAGAGCGAGTTCCACCTGGAACTACCCAATTTAGCATCTTCAGCTTCATAGAAGACTGGAGAGTATGGTGAGGGAGGAACATCTATTGTATATGATATAATTTTGTACGATAAAGAAGGAAAGGCAAAGCCTTATATTCCTTTATCCTTTTATACTCATTTTGAAAAGGTGAATAAAAAGTTTGCCTCCAAAGGTGTTTCATATACTCTTGTTATTTTTTATGAGCATATTATTGAAAATAATAAAAAAGGAAGTGATAAAAAGAAAATTCTTATGATGTGTTTTATAAACCAGGATCAGATACTGATTGTCATATGAAAGACCTACGAGGCAATCTTCTTAGCATAAAGATAGAATTATCATATTCTGATCAATAGAGATGGATATAAGTGATAAGAATTAGGTTGACACAACCATTGGAGATATTGCTGAAGTCAATCTCCATAGTGGAAGAGTTTTACCATCTTGCTTGCATTCTCCTACTAAAGACAAAAGGAAGCAAATTGTTGATCAAAGTTTAAATCTAGAACCTTTGCCAAAAGAAATAGTAGTCGAGCTCAATGCTCATATGGTCAACTACGACATTTTAGCCCATCCTAGGAAACTTCCTACTAAGCTGAGCATTTATGACATTGTTGTTCTCTCAAAAGAAATGACAGAGTCATTGGTGCATGCATTATTTGACATAGAGATATGCCTAACCCAACACCTAGGAGCAACTTCCTCAGATGAGGCTTGCTATTTCAAGGAGATCCCTAAAGTTACTTTCTCTAACAAGGATCTACTTTTGGGGACTACTGATCATAACCATCCTCTTTACATTTCAGTTAAAATAGAAAATAGCAGGTTGTAAAGAGTTCTGGTAGACCCTAGCACATCAGTCAATATCATGAACTCCAGAACATTATCATTCCTAAAGATATATATCAAAAGACTCAGTTCAGACAAAATGTTTTTGAGGGGTTTTAATGAAACTAGGTGTTTATCTTAATTTTTCATGAGGTTAACATCACTTTTGAAATTAATGATTAGGATGTCCTAATCTTAAATAGGAATCTCCTAATTCAATACTTAGGACACTATAGCTAGTGATATAATGCACCATCTTTGGGTTAGATCTAACTTAACAGCAGCCACATCATGGAACTCTTTATCGTTAACATGATTATTAATAAGCTCCAATAGTTCAGTGAGTGACTTTGGCTGTTAGAGCCTTAAGGCATAGCTGAAAGGCCCCTCCTTTAGACTCTGAGTGAATGTCTCTTGGGCAACTGAGGGCTCCAAATCATTGACTTCTAGCATTTCTTACTAGAAGCACGTGATGAACTTTCTTTAGGACTCGCCTGGCTCCTACCTCATCTATAGGTGGGCTTGGGAACTCTTCAACAGCTTCTTACATTGGCAAATTATGTGGCGAATATTCTCTTAATGTCATCAAATGATGTAATGACTCCTAGAGGAAGGCATGAGAACCACAGGAGGGCTAACTCTTTGAAGGTGGTAAAAAAAAGTTGGCATTTCATCACATCATCTAAATTTAGTAGCAATGTGGTTGATTCAAAATAGACAATGTGGTCATTGGGATCCATCTGACCTTTGTATGATTCATGATGCAAGATTTGAACCTATGAGGAGGGCAAGCTTCTTCAATCCTCTAGGATAAAGCATTTATAAGTTGTGGTTGTTTCTTTAACACTCCTTCTTTGCTTGTGTCATAGGAGTTGTAATGTAGGCTATGGCTAAACACTAAGGTCTTTAGATTGGTGTCTTATCTTTCTCAAGCTTAGCAAATAGCTAATCTCGTAGATCCTTCATTTTCCTTTGACTTGGGTTTTTGTGGTGTGGTTTTCTAATGGTCTCCTCCACTAGGCCAGTGATGTTGTCTTCCATACCACATAAATTCTATTAAGTCATGAATTTTCAGACATTTTGCTCCATGTTTATAAAGTGATCTTGTGTGGAGGGTCCTACTTCGCTTTATATTTGACTTCTAGTTTTAATCCTTATGTAGACCTAGAAGGATATTGAATTGAAATATGTTTGCAGATGTAGGAATAACATTTTGAGATACCTAAAAAATGCCTACTTCGCTTTTGGCAAATATTTAATGTGTGAGGCAAATCCAAGGGGGATTTCCTTGGGTTTGACCCCATTTGGGTTTGGGCTAGTTTTGGGCTAATCCCAAGTGGGTTTGGGTCGAGTTAGGTCAGCTTCCAAGGTGCCATCGATTGGCTTGAAGGGATTTGGCTCAATTTGGGTCATATTGGTCACTTTGGGTCATGTTGGGTTAGGTTGACCAATTGGTCAAATTGGGTTAGATTGATCAATTGGTCAAATTGGGTCAAACTAAGACTTGGGTTAGGTTTAAATGATGATTTAAAGTACTATGGGTCAAGTGGTTTCAAATAATTTGGCCTAGGTTTAATTTTGGCTCATTTGGAATCAAATGGGTCAAGTTGACCAATTTGACCAAATTGGTCAAATTTGCTTAGGTTAGGTGTTGCTTCAGGTTCAATTGATCAATTGGAAGGGATTGTAGGCTTTGGTTTGCATTGATTTGGATTTAATTTGGATTTATGCCAAAGGGATCAGTTGGTCAATTGGGTCAAATTGGTCAAATTGGGCTCAATTATGGGTTTGGTCAAGTTCAATAATCAATTTGAAATGAACTTGAGCCATCATTGGTTGCAATCAATTTGGGTTAGATCATGATTTGACCTATTTTGGCCTCTAAGGCCAATTTGGGTCAACTTGGGTCAAAGGGCCAATTGGGATTGGTTTGGCTCAATTGGTGGTCAAGTCATGTTCAATAATTGATCATGGGTTGGTGTGAATCAATTGTTTCAATTAATTTGGTGTAGGATGAGTTTTATCTAGTTTAGGTTCATGTGGGCTAAAGGGTGACTTAGTCAAATAACCTAGTTGACTTGGTCTAACCCAATTTATGATAATTTGTCACTTTAGGGTGGTTATTAATCATGATGGGGGGTTTAGGTTGGCTTAGTTCAATCCAATTTGGGTAGGATTAGAATTGGCTCAAATGAGTTCTTTAGGTCACTTTGGGTCAAGTGAGCCTAAGTGGGTTTAGTTGATTTTGGTTTGATTTAGGTTTATTTGAATTTATATATAAACTTAGGATTGAAATATAAATCCAACTGCAATTAATTTGGGCTTCAATAGGTTTTTGTTTATTTCAAATTTTCAAGTCAAAAGGGCTAAGTTGGGCTTAACCTAGGTTGAGCTTGGTTTAGTTTAATGATTGTAAGTTTCATTTATATTTGATTTGATTTGATTTTGGATTTAGTTTTGGCTACTTGAATGTAGATTTGATTTATATTTAGGAAGATGATTGAGGGAATAATTGATTTTTAAAGAAATCAATTGAGTTTGAAGTGATTTGAAGGAAAATTTGGCTAAGCTCATGAAGGTAGGTCAAAAGGGCTAAGAATGGAATTTGATTTAGTTTGATTTAATTTTTTTTATTGTAGTGTATATTTTATTTATATTTGTAAAGATGATTGATGGAATAATTTATCCATGAGAGGATCAATTAATTTTGGATTGATTTTGGTTAAGATTTGGCTAAGCTCATGGGATTGATTCATATGGCTTAGGAAGGGTTTTGACTTAACTTGAATTAGTTTAATTTAGTTTTGATCATTTGAATGTATATTTTATTTATAATTGGGAAGATAATAGATAGAATAATTGGTTTATTAGAAAATCAATTGAGTTTGACTTGATTTGAAGGCAAATTTGGCTAAGCTCGTGAGAGTGAATCACATGGCTTAAATAAGATTTGAAATGATTGTAAGTTTTGGCAAATTGGACTTGGAATTGAGTTTGGTTGGAAGTTTAATAGAGTGATTGAAAGGTTGAATTGATATTTGGGAAAATCAATTGAGTTTGGATTAATTTGAATTTGGTCTAGGCTAAATCCATGGGATTCAATCATAAGACTTAGGAAGGATTTTGAGCTTGGATTTGAGGTTGAGATTGATTGTAAATTTTGGGAATTTGAATTTGGGGTTTGGTTTGAGAAGGAGAACATGGATTAGATTTAGGCTATAGGATAGGTAAGTCCCCCTAAGTCCCTAAGGCCTAACTTACTTCTATGACTAACCCTTCTAAGTCTCTATTCTTAGGTTATCTGTTCACCTAATCACTAGAAGTGTCTTAAGAGTAAAGTGCTCTTAGTGTCTAAAAGAGTCCTAGATCTATGATGAGGAGATTGAGAACTTACTCCAAAAGTGATGTCAGTGAAAGGACCCCTAATAAGTGTGTTGAAACTGATAAGGCGCACCACATGTATTAGCTTTGACCAAGATGATCAACAACATCCAGAAGATCATCAGCATTACCATAAATGATCAATACCTAAACCTGAGAGGTAGATAGAATCATAATCTTAGTGTTGATTCAGCTCATGCCAAGGGCATAAGAGAGATAGAAGGATTTGATGAGAATTCCATGTCAAAGATGTTGAGGGAGATGCGCTAGGGATCACACATGCATCAGAGATGACATGTGAGAGGTTTATGCCGAGTGCATAGGAGTAAGAAATCCATTGGGGATTATGTATGTGAACTTTTCACTAGGAAAGAAGGTTCAAGCTATCCTCTAGGGATATGAAGTTAAGTTTGATTACGAATATGATTTGTTGGAAAGAGATCCACTAGTGATAAGAATTTTGTTGGATTTCTTTGATTTATTTGATTAACTTTGCCAAGGAGAGATTGGTCTAATTTATTTCAATTTAGACTCCATGTTGGTTTAATTTGTTATGGCTCCATTGGGGAGGATGGTTTTGAATTGAGGGTATATTCACTGGGGATGTGAACTCGATTAAATTTGATGGGTTTTAACTTTCATTTGGCTTATGGACCCAATCAGTGTGTGATGGACCCACTGAGGGGCCTCGAGGACCTTGTCCTACCTTAGATTTACAAGTCCAAAAAGATAGCCTACGAGCCACAAGGTAGGGCTATCCAACCTTAGGGTTGCCTTTCGGTGTGCAACGATCATGCTAGAAAGAATGCATAGTAGACTTACATCTTCCAAAGCAAAGAATAGCCACTGGAATGACCTATTGGTAGCGCAATAAATCAAACTCAACTTAAGGCGACTACTGAGTGAATGCCATTGGGGGCTTACATCAACTCAAGAGTAGTCAGGATTAATTTCATTTTAAATTGATGGACCATGTCATTGTACGATGGATCACACTGAGAAGGGCTATGTCGGCTTGGGCCTATCTTAGATTTACCGATCGAAAGGGGTAATCTACCAGCCGAAGGGTAGGACTATCGACTTAAGGGCTGCCCATCGGTGTGCAACAGTCGTGCTGGAGAGAATGCGTAGTTGACTTACATCTTGCAAAGCAAGGATGACTGCCGGGCTGAATTGTTGGTGTCACAAGTCGGACCCGACCTAAGGGCGACTACTAAGAAAGTACCAATGGGGACTTATCTCAACTCAAGAGTAGTAAAGCTATTCTTATAAGAAGTTTCACTGACACTGCCCTAAAGAGAGGATGTATGCTTAGGAAAAGTATCGTTGGGGGCGTTCTCTTAATCCAGAAGCGAATATATATTTTATTTATATGTTTGTGTGGACCCTGTTGGTGTATGAAGGACCACACTAAAAAAGTGCTATGTCGGCCTTGACTTATCTCAGATTTACTAGACCAAGAGAGAATCTTCCCTTTTGCAGAATAGAATCTCTAACCACAGGGGTGGTTATTACGAAAGGGGGATTGTCTAATCCAAGAGTAACCCAGGTAGTGTCTAGTTGGGGTCGCAAAGGATGTGATCTAAATAGAGAGCCTCACAGGGGAGGTGCTGCTAGGGGCGTTATCCTAGACCCTATAAAAAAGCTTATAGGTGTACAATGGCCAACTTAAGGAGAAAGTGTAGCACACTTAACATCTGTCGCGAGTGGTGTATCCACTAGGTGGGTCACTATCAGCATAGAGAACACCAACCAACCTAAGGTGCCCATCGATGTGAGATGATCAGTCTAGAAAGAAGGCGTGTAAACTTATATCTCTCTAAAGCAGAATTGATCGCTAGGATAGTTAGTCATCACCTCGATAGATGCTATCTGACCTAGGGAAGTGTGTCGATGTGCAATGATCATGCTAGTAAGAAAGTGTAGCAGACTTACATCTTTCAAAGTGAGGAACAACCACTAGGGTGACCCATTGTTGGCACAACATATCAACCCAATCTAAAGGTGACTAGTAAGTAGGGAGTCATAAATAAGGACTAGACCCAGACTTGAAGTAGTCTGGAGGAAAAGAGCCGCTGGGGGACTTACCATAAACCTCAAATCTATTCGACCTAGTCAGTGCACAATGGCTAGTTTAAGAAGAAAGCATAACAAACTTATATCTTCTTAAACGAAGCCAACATGAGGTAGCTTACCAGCCGTGCAGTAAGGCCTACCAAACTAACAGGGTGCTAATTGATGTGCAGTGGCCAATTAAAGGAGGAAAGCATAGCAGAATTACATCCTCCAAAATAAAAAGACCTTCGGGGTAACACACTAGCATGGTAGCATGTCAGCCTGACCTAGAGCAACCACCAAGTGAGGTCCACAAGGGCATTATCTCACATGAAAGTAGTCTAAGGCAAAATATGTGTATTTGTTTGATGTGTTTGTGTGTATTTTGTGTTTGTGTTGTGTTGATGAGGGATAGGATGCCACTTAGGTTCTCTTACACCTACCCTAAACACATCATGGCGGATTCACGAACAAAATGTTTTCAGTTTGGAAGAGATTGAATTTGAAATAGAAATTTATTAATGATAATTATTTTTAAACATGATCTTATGGATAATATTTCTTTAAATAAATCCCGTTGATTGGAAGCATCAGGCGATCTCTTTCATGGTTGATAAGTTGATATGATCCACCTTGGTAGGCCTTTTCTATAACAAAAGGGAATTCTCAAGTGGGTTCAAACTTGCCTCCCATCTTGTGACGGGCAACAATTGATCTCCTTTGAATTAAAACAAGCTCTCCTACTTGAAAAGCTCTAGGACAGACCACTTTATTGTGACCTTGAATCATTTTGGCTTTGTACAACTCAAGGTTTTGGCATGCTCGTAGGTGTCTCTCCTCCAAATCTTTGAGCTCTTCTAATCGTAACTTGGCATTCTACTCTGTTGTGATCTTGCTACTCATAGCTATCCTTAGTGATAGGAGTTGTACTTCTAAAGGTAGAATGACTTCAGACCCATAGACTAAGGAGAAAGAGATTGAGTTGGAGTTCTCTAGGTGGTGTGGTATGCCCATAAGGCTTCAACTAACTGCTCATGCCACTACCATTTATTATCGTCAATTATCTTCTTTAGTTTTTAGATGAGAGTTTTCTTGAAGGCTTTTGCCAAGCCATTTTCCCTTGGATAATAAATGGTAGAATATCTCCAATCTATGCGGTGTCTTTAGGCAAAGCTATTGATCTTAGTACTCTTAAATATTGTACCATTATCAAATATAATTCATCGAGGCACCTCGAATCTATAAACTATATGGTTCTTGAAAAATTGGAGCACATGCTGAGCTAAGACCTCTTTGAGAAGAATCCCCTCCATTCACTTGAAAAAGTAGTTGGTAGTAGCCAGGATGAACTGATGACTTTTGGAAGAAGGAGGGTCAATCGGGCCCACTATGTCAGTACCCTAACACTCGAATGGCCATGAGGCCAATGTTGGGTGTAGAATGTTGGGTGGTTGGTGTTGGACGTCTAAAGGAATCTTAAGATTAATTTGATTGAACTACCACGTGACATATATTAAATCATTCCTTTTCATCACATATAGTATGCATATAATTTAATCCTAAGTATATCTATACATGCAGCATGTTTTAGCACACTTATATGATGAATGTATATATGTGTATTTAAAGTTTATGTTTTTCATTTGATTGAATTATTTAATCATATTAATCTAAAGCTCTATCTAAATTCTTATAAAAAAACATAGGGTTGAAATTAACTAGGTGTGTGTCATTATTAACCACGGAAGTGAGGTAATCAAATGACCTCCTTAGGACTAATTAAGCCTCATATTCTCGGGATGTCCAAACTATATGCATATTTGCATTCAAACATATTCAAATTTATATATTTGTTTTGTGAATATTTAAGTTATATTCTGGCATTCCAAAGTAATGTTAGCCCAATCTCTTTATTTGCTATGCAAATTCTACATTAAAGTCATCTATGCCACACACACCTTTAAGACACTAAATGCATATTAGATAGATATGTCTATTTCTAGCCTTAGTAAAGAGTGCCCTTTTGCTACAGTAAGATGGGTAATTATCAAAGGTGGCTTGCGTCCATAAGAAGTAGAACGTAGTCTAAATAAACCTTTACGTGGTGTTAGGGAGAATCTTGTTGAACATATGTCAATCTACCTCATGAAAGAACATACTCCCACCCATCTCACTAAAGATGATGGAGTGTATCTCCAAGGTATTTTTTCCTGAGCGATCACTAATCAATTGAAAATCAAAACTAATTAACCTCTATATTTCATATTCAAATTTGGAATTCATTAACATAAGAAAAAATTTCTTAAGTCCACTTAGGTTAATGACTGTCATAATCCCAAATGCAAATGAAAGTGATTAATCAAATCAATTTAACTTAACCGACCTAGAAATCTGAAATGGCTTAAATTAAGTTTTATTCCTGAACTAGCCTAAGTCTCCTAGGTTATGAATTGATAAACAAAATTTCATATAAAGGGATTGAATTAATTAATGAAATCCTTACACACAATAAATTTAGAATGAATCAAAATACCAATTTAAATGAATTATGTTAAATTCATATAAATTAAATGAACACAAACATTAATGGACATAAACCTTAATGAAAAAAATAAGTCAAATAAATATAATCACTTGAATCTAATCATTTGAATGAATTAAACATTAAATTAATGAATTGAATTAATTCAACTAAAGTCAAACAAATTAAATAATTCAGACACATGAAATTAAATGAAGATTTAATCAAAACAAAAAAAAAAAATAAAACATTGAATGAATCAAATCATGTAAAAATAGACCAAATTAAGAAATATTTAATCAAATTAAAAGAAATGAAAAGAAGAATAAATATTAACTAAATTCCAAAATAAAATCAAAACTTTAATGAAACCAAATCTAAGTTAAAATAATTCAAAATAGATTAATTAAGACATTTAAGATCTTAAGGTTGATCTCCTTAAAATTAATCTTCACCTTAGGATGTGAACTTCATTCTTTAGGATTTAAGATGTTGGATAGAATGGGTTCCACCCAAAGTAAAACTTATTTTATTCTTCATTCTTGAAAACTTAAATTTCTATTCAACATAAAATGAACCTAAAAATGGATACAAAACCACAAATAAATTAAATCACTTGCATTGAAGCCATCTAAAGGCAAATTAAACAAATTTTGAACTAAAAATCAAATCCAAATTAAAATAAAGCCTAGTAAAGTCATACCACACAAACATAGTTTTTTCACACACTAGATTTTTAGGTCACCGACCCTTGACAAAGTACTCTATCTTGTGATGTGAAATGTTTTTCTTATTATGTGGATGATTATTTTAGACTGGATGGCTAGGATTGTTTGCCCGCTAGTTTAGATCCTAGGATTTTTTTTTAAGGCTTACATTACTTTCTACAGAGGGTTGTGCTAAAAGGAACTGCAATAACAAAAATAAATATATGTTATTTTCTTACATGTATGCTTATATCCTTAAGCATAGCCTAATAGAACAAGTGGGCTTGGTAAGAAATGAATGCTAAGCCTGTATGTATGCAAATATAATCGATGGAATGCTATTTGTATTACCTAACATCTATTTTGTATGGTTTAGAAATTTATTTTGAAACTTAAAATGTAAAATAAGCTTAGAATTAAGTTGGGATCTTTGGGGTCTAGGAATAGAAGGAGCTAACCCTATTAGCTAGTGGTCCCCTTTGAAACCTATGGAGTTCCTTGGAAAAAGAGATGATCTTGGAGAAAGACCCATAGATATAGACTTTTAGTTTTAAATCAAACTGTATAAAGACAAAGTTTAGTTGTCCATTTTTCTTTCCTCCAAGGTGTACAATGGTACCTAGCCTCATTGGCCTATTCTTTTAAATAAATTTTTGTGTGATTTATTTTGTGTGTGTAATAGAATCAACCTACCTTTTTTAGGTTTATTTATGTACTGTGATTTCTATAATAGAATCAACCTAGACATTAGGGTGTTAGGAAAACTAAATTTTCTAACCAACTTAAACTAAATAAATTAAACAAAAATAAAGAAATTCATAACTTCACACATAAATTAAAGTCTTAAATGCAACATAAAAGAAACTAGAAATAATTAACTTTTGTGAACCATACTAGCATATTATTCTAACTTCTTGAATTGGGTGCTTCACCCATTGCACATAAAGGGCATCTGACCTTTGAGGATGACCACCTCCTTGGGGAAGTGTGACTTCTTTATTTGATTTGGTCCACGACTGCTTTTGCTTGCATCCCATTATAGGCATAAATTGTATACGCTAAAATCCTTAATTAAATTATGAGTCAAGATATAGAAAATGAAATATGTTGCATTAGGTAGGTGCATGTCATACTTGACATTATCTTAAGGATTAGGGAGTAAGTTTATGTTCCAAGATTCTTTCTAAAATATAATAGCCCAACCATTTTGCATAACATATAGATCGGCATCATAGATTTAAAATTTATTTAGGTTGTGTTAGTTGATAGCCCCTTACAGGCAGGTTATAAGTCTAGAAGAGTTAGGGATTGGTTCTTTTTCTCAAGTTAGGGAAATAGCTAATGATTTCCAAAAGTTAAACTATGTCGAGCCTCTGACTTGTGTCAAAAGAAATTATAGATTAGATTCTGAAGCATCCTTTTATGAATAAGTCTTTAACCCTAGGCCTACAGTCTCATGTTACTAAAATATAAGCCCTAGATTTCTAATAAAATATCAATTCAAATCCTAATAAGTTTTATCTCAAAAATATAAAACCTAATAATAAGATAGTTGAAATACCTATTGGATATCCCAGTATCTATAGGCATTTACAACTTTATCTCAATTGACCTCGAAAAGAACTCTCTCCCTTCTGAGTGTTCCTTTTTGAAATTCCAACTTAACCATCTTTTGGAACTAGTTTTGAAATCTATAGGAATAAGAGCCTATTTCTTTAATTGAGAGTATCCTTAGGAAGAGATCCTCATTCTTAAGATGTAATTATTAATAAGGGCTTACACTTATAGAGAACTAAGATCCTCATATAAATAAATCTTATTCTACTTTTTTATGTAATTTAAGAGAAGAATCTCTGGAAAATTAACAAGACCCATTAGCCTTAGGAGTCCTTATTTAAGTAATCAAATTCATTATAAGATAACATATTTTTCTAATATGTTTATTCCTTAATAATGAATTTGATTACCTAAATAAGCATTTCCTAAAGTCTATATGGTGTTATAAAGTTTTCCCATAGCTTTATGAATTATGATGTCTAGTATGGGTAATAGGAACCCATCTTCAAGATAAAGCCTTATTTGAGTCTCAAGATTTGACACATGTGTATTTGACTCTTTTCTCTTATATTTATTTTTTATATATGATCTGTTTGCCTTGATGATGTTAGCCAACCAAGAAGAATATTTCTTCTAATGCAATGCCATCATTGACCAACTTTTAAATTAACAACTTCTTACTTTTTTGAAGTATGAGCACATATGACAAGGGACTTAGTTTATTGTAATGGCATCAAGCCTAATCTTGAGTTTATAAATCTCTACATCTGTTGTTAAAGTGAATATCTCATTTTACCTCCAAATAAAGTAGTCCTTAAGCTCTAAGAATGCCTTGCTAACTCATCAATATCTAATTTATAAAGAATGAGTTTATTAATATCAATTGTAGATTAATTTCTATTAAATCTAAACATATTTCTCTTAATTTGTCAAATGTTATTTAAGTTTCTCTTCAAATTCTAGTGGTGCATTTTGAACTTGAAGGTTACTTAAGTCTTTTGACACATCTAAATAATACTTGTTTAATATGTTAGAGTGCCTTTGAAGAGAAAGTCAGAATTTTGACTATTAAGCAATTCTCATCTTGCAATCGCTCTATTATTGATCTTTCATAGTTGCCATGCTCTGAGCACCTTCACCTCGAAGGGCGAAGCCATGGATGTGATTTGGTGGCTTGCCTCCTCACCAAACACCATGGAGACCACCTTGTAGCCATTTACCGTCCATTTATTTGGCTTGCTGGTGGTGAAAGCCTCAGAGGGAGATTCGTTTGAGGTTGCCTTGACCCATAGAATGTATACGGAGAGTCAATTTGGCATGAAAAACTCTCCCTCTCCTTTTGCCATTGGAGGCCGAGAGGTTGGCCGCTAGCTTTAGCTGAATTTTGGCTTGTTGATGGTGACAGGTCAGGGGAATGCTTCATTTCTCCTACTCTTCACCTTATGGATGTTTTGGAATGATGATATAGAGAGAAGAGGGCCTCTCTCCTCTCTTTCCATTCATGGTTGAATGTTTGGTATATGGAGCTTTAGATAGCCGAAATATAGCCACTGGTGGCTAGGGGCATGGTCAATGGATTGGTTTGATCCCTCTTGAACTTGTGAGTGTGTTGGGATGAAAGGTTTGATGGGAGGAAGTCTTTTCCTCCCCCTTTCCATCCTTGGTTGAGAGCCTTCATGGGATATCATCTCTTGCTCTTCTTCTTTCCTATCCCATGGAGGTAGCCACCTTACCCCCTTGATTTTTCTCTTTTTGTGGGTGTCAATTGACTATAAAGAAGCCAAATTAATTGAATTCAAGAGGTGGATGAGGTATGGAGAAGGGGAAGTGAGATTTGAATTCTCTTCATAGGTTCCAAGCATTCTTCTCAAATGTTCCCACCCCATCCCTTTGATTTTTTTTATTTTATGGCTTTTAGTCATCACTACCATAGCCCTTAGGCTAGTATTTGGCTATACACATCAAACCCAATGTGAATTTGAGGTTGAATCCAAATCCATTTGAATTGGATTGAAGGTTTGAACCCAATTTAGTTTCAAAGTATTTCAATTATATTTCTCTGATTTAAATCATTTAAATTTAAGTTTAATTATTTTTAATTCATGATTTATCAAGTTTTAATTTGGTTAATTCTTTTAGGATTTAAGATGATTTTGGATTTCATTTCACTTTAATCATTTTAGGCTAAAATGGGTTAAGCTTGATTTTAATTGGGTTAAAATGACCCTTTTGGATTAATTCAATTTTTTTTGGACTCCAATCATGCTTGATTACATATATGGAGTGATTTAGAATGATTGGTTTTAATTGGTTTAGGTTAATTTCAATTTTGACCCATTTGACTCATATTGGGCTTAATGGGTTAAGTTTGGGTTCATTTGAGTCAATGACTAGTTTGATCAAATAAGATCTAATGATTAATTGATTTATGTCTAATGATCATTTCCAAATGATTTTGGCCAATCAAATTGAGTTGATTTCAATTTGATTTGAGTTTGAACCTAATAAGGTTCATTTAGGCCTATTTAGATCGAATGATCTAATTAGGCTAATTTAGTAATTCATTGATTTATTTTCTTTAAATTCATGTTTAAACAAGTTTATTTATCATTGATAATGATTTCATTTGGTCAAATTTTAGTTGATTGACCTTTGACCATGGTGGGACCCACATACATCAAACCTATGTTAAAAGGGTTGAACATTTTTACCTTGATTTGGATTTGGATTTTTTTCATTTGATTTGATCAATTTTTTTTCTAAATTTGTTTGGGTTTTGGGTTGAGTCTACCTGAACCTATTACATTAGATCAAACCTAAGAAGGATGTACTAAGTCACTAGTATAGTGATTTAAGTGCTTAATTAGAAGGCTCCTAAACTAGGATTAGGTGTCCTAATTATTAATTTTATAAATGATGTTAACCTCATCCAAAAATGAGGTCAATAAGGAGATTCAATTGTGCAGGAGGATCACTTCATCCCAAATTTTATTCTTGGCCGAGAGTTTAGCCACCGGTTTTGGTTGAATTTTAGCTTGCCAACTACAAGGAATCTCGAGGAAACATTCATTCTTCTTCTTTTCACTTCAAGTACGTGCAAAGTTGCTAAGATTGCCTAAAGGAAGCCTTCTTACTCTCTTGCCATATATGGATGAGAGCCATACATGGGGGATTCAGAATGGCCATAATCTAGCCACCTGTATTGAAAGCTCTAGGTAAGGGGTTGGTTTGGTCTCTCTTCACCTCAAGAACATGTGAGGATGGCCATATTAAGGATATGGACTCTCCTTCCTCTCCCTTTTTTCTTTGGCTATGAGTCATATCCTTGGAGGAAGTAAATTAAAATTTTCCATGGTGATTGCCACCCTTGGAGGCTAGCTCCAAGGGGTTGTCAACTAATTGGTGAAAGTCCAAATCAATCATGGTGAAGAGGTGGATGTGATATGGAATAGAGAAAATGGAATTTTTTTCCTCTTCGCATGGAATTTTGGTTTCTTTCTTCCCAATGCTATGGCTCATCTTCCATGGGATCTTACATGGCATCTCTTGACTTTTTAGCACCACCATAACACCCTTTTGGATTGGTGGTTGATTGGCCAAGTCAAACCAAGATGAATCATCGGTCAAACTCAAATCCATTTTTGGAATTGATGATTGAGCTTAGTTCAGTGTCATTTAGATTAAAATTCATTAAAGTGATTTGATTTTATTTCTTTTGATTAATTTATTTTAGATTTAAGTTTCAATCATTATTAATTATCTAATAGATAATTTGGAGTTCAATTGCTCCATGCCATGTGAGGGTTTATTTTGGTATTATCTTAATTTGACCCATTTGATTTAAATGGGTTAAATTAGGTTCAATTGAGTCAAATGACCAATTTGACTTAGTTAAGTATGTTTATACTCCAATCATATTTAATCACATGTGTGGAATGATTTGGAGTGATTAATTTCATTTTGTTTTAAGTTGAATTCAATTTTGACCCATTTAACTCAAATAGAGCTTAATGGGTTAAGTTGGACACATTTGGGTCAAATGACCAAATTAGTCAAATTAAACATAATGATTGGTTGTATTATGGTTAATTATGATATTTAAATGATTTAAGTATTTGATTTGGATTAAGTTTCAATTTAATTTTGGTTTTTATTTTAATAAGGTTCATTTGGGTTTATTTAGATTAAGTAATCTAATTAGCCCAAATAAGACCTTATTGGATTTAAATTTATTTGGTTTATATTTAAACATGTTCATTTTATAACTTTTAGTTTTTGGAATTACTTCATTTGGTCAAATTTTGGTGGGTTGACCTTTGACCTAGTGGGACCCACATAAGTCAACTCTATGCCAAATGGTTGACCATCTTTGACCTTCAGTTGGATTTAGTTTTATGTTTATTTTTATTCATGCATTAACTATATACACTTTTTTATTTGATTTGATTTGATTTGATTTTTATTTTATTTGAATTTCTTTTGATTTAGATGATTTTGAGCTTAAGTAGGATAATTGAGTTAACCATCTCAATTACCTTAGTCTAAACTCAATTGGATTTAAATTTTAATTAGAATGTGTTCGATTCAATCACATGTTTAGATTTGAGTCCACCTAATCTTTTTAAGTTAGGCTAAATTCTAGAAGGATTCACTAGGTCACTATATATAGCGTCCTAAGTGCTTAATCATGAGGCTCCTAATCTAAGATTTAGTGTCCTAATTACTAGTTTAGATATGATGTCAACCTCATCCAAAAATGAGGTCAACAAAAGGTAGAGAGAGAGTGGGTGAAACTTACTACTCCCAAACATAGGTCTTGTAAGGGGACCCATCTTCGGTTATCAGAGATGAGGTTTCTATCTCATTGAACATCTTCTTATATTACTTTTTTAACTTTTTATTTTTATTTTTGTTTTGGGTTTTAGTGAGAGGGATGCATCGAAATGAAGAACCTTCCTTGAAGATAGATAAGATAACCACTAGCACAATCTAAACCTTCCTTTTAGAGGCCAAAGCCATCTTACATATTGACTAAGCTCTAACTACTCTACTAGCACTGGGAATAACAATAGGTAGCAATATAGTGAGAACCTTAACAATTTTCCTCTTCAACAATGGGAACTCATACTTGAACTCCAAGTCAAACTTTACTATTAACTTTCTGTTAGCAACTTCTCGTGATCCATACTCGTAAAGGCAGGACCATTGCAAGACATCTTGAGGTCTTAGAACCTAAAACAAATATTATGATCAAATTTTGAATAAATAGGTTTGAACCATGGACAAATCAAGTCTAGTAGAAAAAAATAAGTACAACTTACCAGAGACTTATTTCTTGATTACTGCAATGAAGTTGGGTATTAAAGATTTGTTGTATTGCTTTGGTTGTGTAGAGAAAAATTTGTTTGAACCCACACCTTATCAAATTTAGTTATGATTAGTGTGGTTCAAAGGATTTGAAGAGATTTCGTTGGATTTTGAAGCTCACTATGAAGTAGGTTCAATGATTATAGAATTTGTATAAAATTTTAAAAATTTGACTTATCAATTTTTGGTATGAAAGGAAGCTCAGAGAAATAATCTAAGACTTCACAGAGTCAAAGATTTCAACTGTGATCATTTGATGATCTTAGATCTTTCTCTGATGAGAATTGAGTTTTTATCCAAATTGATGAATTAAGCCATTAGAAGATTTAATAGGAGTTTCTAGAATGTGCTCATAAGAGGTTTTAGAACTTAGGAGGGAGATGTTGGAAACAATTGTCCCAAGGATAAAATGGTATAGATATCTAATGTAAAGAAGAGTAATCTTAAGCTTAAGAGTGGTATAAACATACTAATATTGTATAAAGATGATGATTGACTACTTAACATGGAGAGAGGAGCTTTCCCTAATGGAGTCTCTAAAAAAATCTGTGGTGTCTAAAAATATAGCAAGATACTACATTGATCTTAATGGATACTTATTCAAATGATTGGTTATGATATCAAAGAATAAAACACCAACTCAAAAGATAAAAGTATCACCGTACAATACAATCAGTAACTTAATAAAGACTTCTAAGCATTATAGTTTATGTGTACCAGAGATCATTCCTTACTTTACATGGATGAAATAAGGCATGTTTTATTTTAAGCTGGGTTACAAGTTTCTTATAAGGGCAAACCCTCTTACTTAATTACATCTTATAAGATGAGATATCATAGAAAATCTCTCAATTAAAGTAACCAATCATTGTCTCTATGGATTTCAAAGTTTATAATCAGAGGTTCACACAATTTAGAAAATTAAGTGGGAAAGGATCACAATTCTTATTAGAATCCAAGAAGAATGAGTAAGAGTTGCTTCGATACTAGAAGGCATAGTAAGCACTTTAGTCTATTCTTTGGTTAGGCTTTATAACCTTTGAGTTTATATTTATGTATGTTTTAAGTTGATAATTTATTATAATGTTAGGACTTTTGTCCCAATGACACATAAATGTGGAAATGCCTAAGAGGTGAGGACTTATACTCATAGCATGTAAGTAAAAAGTAGCCTCATAACCTCTATCTAAAAGAGCTTCAACACAAGCTAGAAGCTCAACTTATTCTACTAAAAAAAATGGATATATTGGCACACTCTCGCCCAAGAATGTAAACCCATCCCAACTTGTGTAGACTTACAACCATCAAAAGTGGCTACCATGTAACACATTCTCCATATTCAATCCATGTAGGCAAGTCTTATGTAAATGCAAGTAACTTGAATACTGCTTATTAGGAAAGAACCTAAAAGTTTAAAATCACTTCTTAAAATTTTGAAATTATGATTGGTAGGTATGAAGAAATTTATCTAACAAGTAAAATATAATTCATTTATCTTTTATAATATGTCTACATGCATGATGAAATTAAATTATGGCCAAAAAATAGCAAGAATATGTGTTCTTCACTCATGGGTGGCTACACACAATGAGTCAGGCTCTCTCCCTTATCATGCAATGATTGAAGATCCTCCATATTCAAGGAAAGAAGATCAAGAAGATATATAGTTATACATTCATCATTTATAGACTTAATTACTTCTAAATCTTTTAGTTGATTAATCCTAACTTTAAGATGAGGTTTTGAGTTGCTTTTAATTTAAATTTAAGTTAATTATTACATTGAAATTGAAAATTTAAATCTTAAAGAACTGCTAAAATCTAAGCCATGCATATAAAAACATCACACTTGAAGAAACATAAGAAAAAGCATGCCACTTCTAATATAGAAATAATGTAAGCTCATCAAATAATTAAATCAAATTAAAATAATAGAAAGGCTAGTGATACCTAGTTCCACTATTCACTTATTAAAAAGAAAAAGTTGGCAGTTGAGCTCTACCCTTATACAACCTGGCCTAGAACTATATATACAATAATGAAGCCATGAGGGTCTTCATTTTTTATAATTGATCTTGAGTGCTCTAGTCTTCAGAAGGCCTCTCTAGCCTATTCCTTCTATCCTCTTCTCATCCTAAATCCTAAGTCTCTAACCTAATTTCAGTACAAATTACATTTTAAATTTTAAAATAAAATCTTAATCACATCAACAAAATAGAGGTTAATTAGAACATAAACACACAAATAGATACAATGCACATAGTAGGGCTTAGCACTAGTGGATGTTCAATCCCACCTACACTAATAGGTTATGCTCAGAGATTATACAGCTCTTGCAAGAAAAATTAATTATCTTTTAATTATATTACAACATCTCTTTTTATTAAGCACAACCCCCTTTAATCTTTTTATTGAAATGCTAAATTTTAATTGAATCCTAAGTTTGAATCAAGTCTAAATGTTATTGTAATAATGTGAAATACATCTTGGGATTAAAAGGCATAAGCACTGATTTTCATTATGACTCTTATCCACTTTTCTCCATCACTTTTAATATATTCCATTTTAAATATCAATTTTATTTTATAATTTAGAAAAATGCTTCATTTTATTTATATGTCATTTGAAAAATGTTTTACTCATGCATGCATGTGTGTATGTACATATTTGATCTTTATATTAATTAAGGGTTTAAATAAATAATATGTATATATAAAAATGTATGTTTTTTTATATCTAATGAAATTGATCATTTACACAAATGCACATACATATATATACACTTTAGCATTTGTATGTATGTGTCATTAATAAGTCAGAAATGTGAGGTCAAAGCCTACTTCACATAAGTAGCCCTGTGATCTTGAGTGTTTAGATTATATACTTGTTAGCCCTGTATAATATGTATACCTGTGTATGTAAATGAATATGCTAAATTATGATTTCTAATGACTATAAGTTTAAAAAATAGTTTAATTTACATATGCATTTCTCTTTGCATTCCCATAAGTATGTGTCATTGTTAAAATAACAATATAAGTTAAAAAATTCATCATTTCAATAGTTTTGTTATTTTGAATGTTTATATTATATACCTTAGAGATGTATTGATTATGCAATAGTTATATATTTTGATTATCTTTCATAGTACTTTAAATTTATTAATATAATTCATGTATAATGGAAAATAATTTTTTGAATTTACTAGTGATAGTATCATTAATAAGATAAACATGACATAAGCTTAATAATAGAAATTTTAAATATGGATGCAAATGAATGTTGATCAAACGAACATATACAGGTTGATAAAAGAAATGACTAAGGGTCATAAAGCTATCTACTTATACTATTAATTCTAAGGAAAATCACATTATCATAACAACTCTTAAACCTAATTAAGCTTTTAATTAAGACAATTGAATTAAAGTGTTTCAAACTTATTTGAAGAGATTAGACTCTCTAAAGTTATAACACAATCCCTCCATGTTGATTAAGTGATTTAATAGTTATGCAAATAATTTTTATTTTTTAGTTACAATTTAGTAATTAGTTAGTGTAATTAAGCCCAAACAAACTCAAAAATTTAATTAGACATAAAATATTAGCATAAAAATTATGAAAGCAATCACAGAACATACATAAATATAAATAAAATACATTCTAAAAATTCTAATGCATTAAGACTTATAATTTATGACTATTTAAATAAATGAAAATTATATCAAATCACTAATTACACTTAAAATATCTCAAACTAATAGGGGATTATAATTTCATTGAAAATCTCACTATTATTTGAGCACAAAGAAGCATTGGTCATAATTCTTGGAGACCTAAACAATTAGTTATGAATTTTCTAAGTCCTACATCCCTTAATGAATAATTAATGCATAATTAACCTAATCAGTGTGTATTTTAGAATTTGGCTAAGATTGGAGATCTTAATAAAATTTCAAAGATGTTATCATGTCAAGCAAGAGTGCTTGAACACCTAAACACCTATTTTGACATATCCAAAATTTCCACTTTTAATTTATCCATTAAGTATTAAAAAATCAAATCTCCCAATCCACTTACCCAAATGACATGATAAATTGTTGGTGAAATAGAATACCATAAAGTGTATACCCCAAGCAGTAGATAGGACTAAATGAGCCTATAAGTAAGAACTAGGACACTTGCGTGGAATAGGAACACAAGTCGAAAGGAGCACGCAATGGAAGAAGAAACATTCGGCCCAGAGAGACAAGAACTTGAAGTGTGATAACTCAAATGCAAGAGCTAATTCTACTCACAAGCATCTAACAAGTAGGATAAGGGACAATGCAACTACTTTCTTTCACCTCATCCTCACCAGCAAGAGTCTCACTCACTCATCACCATCAACTTATGAAGAAATTTTTGTATTAAACTTACCTTATGTGATCTTTCTATGTATGCCTATCCTTTCATGTTATAAATAGGGATATTTGTTTCTTATGTGGGTACTTTTTAGGGCTAATAGTTCAGAGCCATATATTATGTATTTGCATTTTGGGCATCTTAAGCAATAAAGATTATATTTTCATTAATCTTCTTACTTTTTTATCTTCGTGCTATCAATCCCTTTGCTTAACCCCATTTTTTTAGGTATCTCAAAATGGTATTCCTCCATCTGCGGACATATTTCGATTCAATATCTTTTTAGGTGCAGTGAGTGTAGATAAGGATTGAAATTCAAACTCAAATACAAAGCGAAGTTGGACCCTCCGAACGAGATCACTTTATAAACATGGAGCAAAATGTTCGATAATTCAAGACTCAATAGAATTTATGTGGCATGGAGGGCAAGATCACTTGCATAGTGTAGGAGACCATCAGAAAACCACACCAAGGGCTTCCTCCTCTTATTAGAACTAGTGAGAATTATGTTGTCAGAATGACCGACTCTATCAGCTCATCGACTGAGATGGTGATCTATCAAAGTTGAGGCTATCGATTACTTAACGAACCTACTTCTATCTTTTTTGCCCGCCTGAGCCACTACCTTTGCCTTTATGGCCCTTTTTCTATTGATATGATCCCTAACACTCCTAGGGATGACTTGTCTCAATCATGGTAGACTCAAATCATCCATGGACTCTCCCTACTCTCTTAAGCATGAACTTCAAACTAGCATAAGGTGTCCTCCTCTCCCTATCTAATTTCTCATACTCAAAGGGTTGTGGTGGTGATGTTACTATCTTATTAGCATCCTCTTCTCCCTCTACAGCTAAAAGGGGATGAAACCTACTACCGCCAAGGTGGGGAGAGGTTCACAGGGGGAACCCTCCTCAGCTACATGGGAGGCTCACTTAACGTCTTTTGCCATGCACTCATGGCACCTCTTGATCTCTTGATTCTTATTGCGATGATGAGTCTTGGTCAATGAGACATGGTGGGAGCTAGCACCTACCTCAAATGTGGATGGGACAACCTCTGATGTAATGACTTATTTTCCCTTAGAAGCCAGTGTTGCCAAAGTGGCAGTGCTAGTTCTAACTGCTCTAGCGATGGACGTAGCTAGGACTTGAAGCAGGGAAACCTCTACACCCTTTCTTTTCAAAGAGGGGAACTCAGTATCAGACTGGAAGTCAAACTATAAAAGTACCTTATTATTAGCCACCACCTCTCTATTAATAGTACTGAGGGTAGGATTGTCACAAGTGATTATGATGTGCTTGAAGCCCATGCCAAACTTGATGATAGTTGTAGAGGTGAGTATGACCTGATCCATGATCAAATCCACACTCGAGGCGATAGAGAAAATGAGCTTTCCATAAGACATGGTGTAGTTGTTGCTTGAAGGTAGAAGGACTGGGATTATATTTTTATTTGAAAAATTGACAATGGGTTAGCAGATTTGATTTCTCTTTCTTCTTTGATTGAATTTAAGTTTGAACCCTTATCCAACAATTTTAGTTATGCTAGATAAGGTTCTTGATCTAGAGATATTTTTTTTTGGGAGAGACATTCTTGCTTTGAACTCCACTAATGAAGTGAGTCCAAGTAAATTTGTAATGATTAGTAAACCTGAATTTTTCAATTATTAAAAGGATAGCAGGTTTATAGATTTGTTGGTTTTGAGATTGCATGATTTATTTATGTATGATTTTTTTATCTAACCTAAAGGTGTTGGGGACATGGTATTTATTGGGGTCGTCTGATCATAGATCAAAGGATCTAGAATAATCTCACAATTCCTAAAGGAGTTAAATCATGGGGTTGGTTCCAAATAAAAGGAATAGACAGTCATGATTTAATCCCTAACCTCTAAAGCTGAGAGTTGTTGGCGCAAATGAGTTGATCTCTGATGATCTAGACAAAGGAGGTTGAGGACTTTGATTCATCTAAATGGCTTAGTCTCAATAGAGATCGATTCAACTTCACGAAACACTAATCCATAATGACAAGTAGTCCCTAAACCCTATAAATATTTAATTAAGGCTTAAACTGATTTATTTAATTTAGGTATAATTAAGAATGTTCAACTATAGGTTAGCTATTTTATTTATTTTTATTATATTTTTTTATTTTTGATTTAGCTAAATTAGTATTTTATCTCATTTTAATATCATTAATTTATTCTTTAAACATAAATGTAGGTTCTTAAAACTAATTAACTTGAGTGGATTAAAAAATATTTTCTAAGTCATCTAATCTCATTAGAAAATTTTTAAGTGATTTTATGGATTTTTATAATTTTGTGATTTTTTATTTATTATTTGATTTAAATTACATTAGAACTTCAAAAATTTAGAATTTCTAATTCAAATGTTATTTTGGTTTGAAATATTTATTGCAAGTGGTCTTTCATGCTAGATTCATTTTTCTAAAGTTTCAAGTTAATCAAAGATATATTTTAAGACTAATTAAGATATATTATTTTTAATAAATCATAAATTAAGCCTAAATCATCTAGTAACATTTGGGGCATTTAATTTTCTTGGATTCCACTCTAAAATATGAATCATAAAAGGGCTCATTTGAAAATTTTGAATTATGGGTTGATTTATAATGATTTTCTGAAGCTCATCTTATTGAAATAAATTAATTAATTCAATTCATCCCTAATTAAATGATCATTTATGTATTCTTACTTTTAGAAGAGTTTTATATTTTTCTTCATTGAAGTTATTTATGATCTTTTGAATGATTCCTATATTTTTTTGTTTAATTTTCATGATTTTTGAATTTATTATTTTTTTAGATCCTTTGATTTAATTAACATTGGCCATTAAGATTTTTATGTAATGTGTGTTTTAACTTTAATTTCATTATGTGAAAAATTCAAATCAATTAGATTATCATTTTAGGTTTAATTAATGTTTGATCATTTTTTTTAATACTCAAATTAAGCTAAAATTATTCATAATAATTTAGGGCTTTTATTTTACTTTGATTCCTCTTTATAATATGAATACAAAAAAAAAAGATTTTTTATAATTTTAGAGTTTCAAATTAATATATTATAATTTTTGGAATTTATATTTAATTATTTGAATTATTTAATTTTATTTAATCATAATTTAGAGGATTTTAGGATTTTTAGGTTTTTGAGAGGTTTGATATTTGGTTTAAACTTATTTATGTTGATTATGATGTTTTAAGTTATTCCAATGCTTTTTCCTAATTTTTATATTTTTAAATTAATTACTTTCATTAATTATGGAATTTTAACTTGAAATTTTCATAACTTCTCATCCAATTAGAATTATACCTTGAAATATTTTTTGTTAGATGCATTCTAATCATAAATTCATTTCCAAAAAAGTTTCATTTTAATTATATATTTATTTTCAATTTGATTATGATTTTATATTTTTTAATTAAACTTAAATTATCTTATATAAATTGGAGATTTTGGGTTAATAGATTCCTCTTATTGAGATGAATCCACATCACACTCATTTGTATTTTTTTGCTTAAGTATTTTATTTTCTATGAATTTTTAAAGTTATAGCCAATTTGTTTTAATTTTTTAATAAATAAATTTTGCTTTCTTACTTAACCAACTAAGCGTTGATGCGACTCTGAGTAGGCACCTCTGTATGTGTAGAATTACTCTAATGAGTCACCTGGGATCCCCACAAAAAGGTGTTAGGGAAACAAGATTGATTGTGGTCATCCAACTAAAAGATCAAATGATCTAGAATCATCTCACAATTCCTCAGGGAGTTAAACCATGGGGTTGGTTCCAAATAAAAGGAATAGGCAGTCATGATTTCATCCCTGACCTCTAAAGCTAAGAGTTGTTGGTACAAATGAGTTGATCTCTGATGATCTAGACAATAGAGACTGAGTATTTTAATTGATCTAAATGGCTTAGTCTCAATAGAGATTGATTCAACTTCACAAAACACTAATCCATAATGACAGGTAGCCAAAAATGTGGAGTACCTTAATGACATTGATCATTTACAATGCTATCATTCTAAAAGTTTTAGGATGTTAGGACAAGGCACTAGGAGAAGTTTGACCCCTTGCCTCCCTCTAGATTGGTGTGGAGACCAACCAAGGCCATCGTTCATTAGAGTTTGACATATGGAATGGTCAGAGTGGTTGGGGAAGTAGGAAAATAGTTTATTGGGGTTTGATTTTTTCTAGAGGGAGTGATCAAAATGGGGAATTAGGGGTTCTTTTCTCTACTTGTAGTCGATCTAGCCTCGACTCATTGGAAGAGGTGGGAGTTGGTTGGCCTTAAGGAATTGGAGCCTAGGTCGACTCCTAAAGGCAATACAGAGATTAGGGCACATGATTGAGGTGTCTAATTGAGGTTGTAAAGTTTTGCACATAATAATTTTTTATCATGAATAGGTGGCTCAATTTGAATTCTCCCATACTTCCACCTTACTCCATGGTATCTCTTCCTCTTATGGCACCATCTTTCTTTGATTTTAAATTATTTTTGGTCATCTCAATTAGGCTCAAGGTGGGTTGGGGCTAGGCTTGAGTTAGTTGAATTGGGTTTGGAATTTTTGGTTTGAGTATAGCTTATTATTCTTTGGTTTGATTTAGGTTGGCTTGGTCATACCCCATTTGGCCAACTGGCTTTAGATTTAGATTACAATTATTCTTAATTATCTGTTCAATGATTTATGATTTAACTAATACAAGCCTTATGGGATTTTAACTAGGTATAACCTTTTTTTTAATAAAACTTAAGATTTCATTGATAGATGAGGTTTAAAAGTTATAATAGTTTCCTCTCAAAAGAGTTAAGCCCAAATTATCTCCAAAAGCTAGAAGTTTGACATCTTTATCAAGACAAATTGAAATAGAGGTTGATTGGGGTAACTGGCCAAGCCTTATGTGAAAGTCTGCAACACTCTTTCTTTACCTATAAATGTGGGTAAGTTGCATAGTTAGATGAGAACTCAAGTTTCAAATGGTTATTATAATGCGGTTTAGCTTTCATGGTGGTGCTACTTTATAGTGTAATAAGTATACTAAGGAAGTCAATTTCAAACTAGATGAAAGAGTTGAGGAATCTAGCAGTCATCATCAAAGCAAATAATAATTCATCCACCTTAGAGTTTAAAGAGTTAATTGATTAACATGGTTTGTAGAAATAGCACAGTATTCTATAAGTCCAATCTCTTAAAAGTCTCCTATAACCTATTAAATTAGTGTTGCTAATAGATGAGCCATCCAAATTACACTTAAGCCAAGGGAAGTAAAGTTTGATCCAATGGAATAATATCAACTTGGGAGGGGGAAGTTGAGAGAGAATTCCATTGTGTTTCAGTAGTCATACAACTCTAGGATGGGAGATTTTGAGCATTATGGTGTTTATGAGCTTTCCTTAAGTAATTATAGACTTGATATGCAATGTCTTTTGGCTCTTTTTTGGTATTATTATGTTTTGTTTCATTTTTATCAATCCAAGTAAACTAGAAGCAAAGAATTGGTATAATTGACCAATCATGATAAACTAAGGTGAGTCTTAAATTTTCATTCTAGGCATGCCTTAATTGGACTGGGTTAGTAAAATTGTGTTTGTCAATGTGTTGATTAAAAGGGCTCTCCAAGAAATTCCATGTCTGCTGGGACATGCAACAATAAGTGAATAGGTGCTCGATAATTTAAGAATTATTGCAATGTTGGCATTTTGAGGCAATACTGATACTTTGTCCATGATTCTTTCATCAGTGGAGAGGTCTTTATAAAATATTCTCTAGCTAAAGAAGGAAAAGGAGGGTTTACGTGAGTAGTGCCATAGAAGATAACCCTAGCTCACAGACTGTGAGCTCTAAAAAAAATCATATCGTGCTTTTGTGATGCTGAGATGGGGGTTGCCTAGGTTGAGAATGAGTAGATCCTTAATTCCATGATCAATGTGTACTTGAATAATTTTCTTGATGTCAGCATCAATTAGGAGATCTAAAGATTTTTTTTTTCAATGAGAGGTGCTTCCTTGATGAATAAAGAAGTCCTTGACCAATACCCTTCATTTTAATGTGTAACGAGAAGAGAGAGGTTTATTGAAAAGCTATGTGTCATATTAAAAATTGTTGTCTCCTTATCCAATCTACCAACTAATAAAGGATTCAACCTTCTCTCTACACAAAAGTTTATTCTTCTAGGTAGCTGAATCAGATTTATTAGGATGGGCAATGTATGGATGTTTATGGGGGCAATATTTAGCTTCATGAATCGACTCCATAGAGTGTCTTATTTACTAAATCTCATACAAAACTTTATGGAGTTGCAAGTTATTTCATCTTATAGGGATTTGAAGCCCAGTCCACCATTATCCTTCAGTTTTGCATAGCCTCCTATAGCTCGTCCAATGATAGCCTCTACGATTTCTATTCTAATGAAATGTATTGAAAAGAAAAAAAATTAACTTACTTAGAGGCATGTTGATGACCTACAAAAGATGTTGAGGCAAAGAGTTATGGATGCTTTTGATTAAAATTAGCCTTCCCCCAAAAGAAAGGAAATTGGTATCCCAGGAGATGATCTTATTCTGGACTTTAGACAAAGTGTCTTTAAAATAAGCTTCTTGACCATTCCAATAAATAGAGAATTACCAAAATATTTTGTGAGGAGATCAACTATTATGATATTAACAAAGTATTGGATCCATCTAGATTGTGTATTAGTCACATGTTTGCTAAGGAAGATGTTGGACCTATTCTTATTGAAGGTCATACTAGCATAGTTCTCAAACTTCATGATGGTACTAAAGATATTTTTTTGTGGAGGTTTTGGATCCATTGCAAAAGAGCAAGATATCATTAGCAAAACTCAAATGCGAGATGGGAAGCCTCCTTTGTCTTAGAATTAGGTAGATGGGTTGGAGGTGGATACTTTATTAAGAATTATTGATAGGTAGTCCATAGAAATATTGAAGAGAGTTGGGAAAAGAGGATCCCCTTGTTTGAGTCCCCTACTGGATTTGAAAAATCCCCCCTTATTAACAGTCACTAAGATGGAGTAATAATTATTTACGATTAACTTTCTAATCAAATTGCAAGTCCCTTGATTTATATCCTTCGCATGAAGAATCTGGATAATGAAATCCCAATTCATAGTATCAAATGCTTTATGAAGATCCAACTTTATTTCCATATTCTTCCTTAGACACTTCATATTTAAATTCCTTAGCACTTCTTGGGCAATTAATATATTATCACTGATATTCCTTCCCTTTATAAAAGTGCTCTAGTTTTCAGAGACTAGATCAGGTAGAAGGTAGAAGGGCTTAAATTTTATTGAAAATATTTTTCTTTTGATCTTACTAATTGTGGTAGTTAAGCTAATTGGTTTGAATGAGTTCCAATTAGTATAGGAAACTTATTTAGGGATGGGTATAAAGTACTTGTGCATTAAATCTTTCATGAAGAAATCCTATATGGAAGTAGATAAGTCAACTTTGATGTGATCCCAGGCTGATTAGTAGAAGGCTATTGTAAAGCCATCTGGTTCAACTACTTTTTCAAAATTGAGTGGAAGACAACCTCCTTAAACTCGTCCAATGAGGGTATAATTCTTATATCAATAAAGGATGGGTTTCCAAAAATATTTGGGAATGATCTTTGGGTTGGTTGTTGAACTTCAAGAGTAAGGAGGTTCATAAAATGAGAAAGTGCAGATTCCTCAATGCCCTTTGGATTAGTGATCTAATGACCATGTTGATTTTGGCTAGGTTTAACCTATCTGACCTAAGGAAATCAAAATGACTTCTCTTAGCCTATTTGGCCACTTTGGGGTTTATATTTGGTTTGTTTATATTTGAATGATAATTTATCATGTTTTTGATTGATTGGTTTTATTTAATTCGAATTGGATTTTTATTTTAACCCAAGTTTACATATTTTGACTTAAATGGCTTAAGTTGGGTGCAATTGAGTCAAATGGCTAATTATAATCAGCCTAAGATGTGTTTAGACTTCAATTATATTTAATTGAGTGTTTAGAATAATTTGAATTAATTAATTTAATTAATTTGGATTTGATTTTTTAAAATTGACTCATGTTGACTCAACTTGAGTTTAAATGGGTTACATTAGGTTCTCTTGAACTAAATGACCAAATTGGCCAAATTAGACTAAAATAGGAATTCAATTATGTTTATTTATAATTTTCAAGTGTTTTAGAGTGTTTAACTTAGATTAATTTTAATTTAATTTGGATTTCTACTTAATAGGTATATTTGGATCTATTTAGGTTAAGTGACCTAATTAACCCAATTGAAACCTCATTAGATTTAGATTTATTTAGGCTTGTGTTTGGAAATGTTTATTTGATGGATTTGAGGTTTTTAAATGGCTCAATTTGACCAAAATTTAGGTTGTTAACTCTTGATTTAGTGGGGCCCACATTGGTCAATTCATGTCAAATGACTAGATTAGCCATTTTATACCCTTCTAAATTTAGTTTCATATTCATTTATTTTTATACATTAATTTTGTAGTTTTTTGTTTGATTTAATTTTGATTATTTTGATTTTATTTGCTTTTTCTTGGAATTATATGATTTTTAACATAAATGGGTTAATTGGATTAATTAAACGAATTGTTTCAATTTAAGCTCAATTGAGTTTTAATATTATTAAGTTTAGATTTGCTTAGTCAAATTGAGTTAGTTTGGTCCAAGTAGGGTCCACTAGGTTAAGCTAGCCTTTCTTCCTAGGTGTTGAGTTTAATTTCAAATTTGATTTCAAATTTAATTTTGGTTTTGCTCAATTTATTATTTAATTTTAGTTTAGATATGTGACTATCCACTAGGTGTAGTGTCCTAAGTGTCTAATTAGGAAGCTCCTAATTTAAGATTAGAGATCCTAATAATTAAGATTAGGATGATGTAAACCTCATCCAAAAATAAGGTCAACAAATGGACCCCAATATGTGTGGTAGAATAGCTAGAGTATACCACACATATTAGCATGAATAGGACTAATCAATAGATTTTATGAAGGTTACATGCAATAATGCTTGCAAGGGAATTTTGAGTTTTGAAGTTGATTGTGAATTATAGGCATGAAGTTGTTCTAATTTAGAAAATTTTCCTTAGAGGAATCTAAATGTACTAATTTGTAAAAATGATAGAAGTGTTATTATGAAAATATTCACTAAAGAGTCTAATCCTAATGTAGTTGTAATGCCAGAAAAGATACTACTATGGGGCATTTGCTAAACTTAACTACAATAGATTTTTTTTTCATTAGTTTTTAAATACTAATCTATGAAGAAAGCATGAAGACTCACATCTTCCTAGGTAGAACTAGTTAAAGAGATAGTCCTAATGACTAACGAGCCTGAAGCATGGAGACTCATATCTACCTAGGTGGAACTAGCCAAAGCAATAGCCCTAATGAATAACCAACCTAATGGGAGGATCTATAAATGATTATGCTATGATATGTTAGATCATATGTTTGTCTTTTAGCAAGGATGCCACTAGGGGACTTATTCCTAACTAATTATACTAGAAAAGTAGGATACCACTATGGATACTTATTCTTACTCTTATTATATTAATCCCTAGAGGATGCCATTATGGATACTTACTCCTATTTAAGGGTTTTATCAGTAGGCAGGGGCCTTAATGTCGCTTAGTTCCTGACCTACGTAATTTAGACAATTGACTTTATCCATTTATATGTCTTTAACTTACTAGGAAGGTGTCATTGAGACTTGTTCATAAACCTAGAGGCCCTAGCTATCATGAAGGAGCCTTGAGGTGGCTTAATTTTTAAACTTGAAAGCTAAAGGGAGGTAAGGGCCATTAAGTGGCTTTGTTCTGAATCCTCAAGATTTTTCACAGTAAGGATGTTACTCAGGGTCTAATTCCTAGCTAACAGATTTAGCTATTTGGAAGGGTCCTTAAGGTGTCTTAGTTCTTAGGCTAAATAACTAAAGTGAGAAAAGAAGCTTCAAGTGGCTAAATTTCTAATCCTTAGAGCTTTGTCTAATAGGAAGGGGTCACATGGACTTTATCATAACCAAAATAGTCTATAGGAATGAGGCCTTGAATTGGCATAGTTTCATTCATAAAATTTTGTTAGAACATATTTTACTAGGGAGTTAACTCTTAAATAGTTGAGTGGTAGCTATTAGAAAGGGGCTAAAATCCTCCCCCGGTCAATCTTGGATCTAGAGCAAGGGAGAATAATGTGATCACATTAAAAATAAAATTTTAGGCATTACCAAGAGAAACTACTATCGAATTCATGATTAAATCAGACTTTAGTTCATAAAATACAAATTTAGAAAATCAAGACCTCCACCATCGAACTTGATTCCAGTGTGTGATGAAAAAACTCTCCCTCTATTGATCATGAATTCAGAATAAGAGAGAAGAGTGCAATTTGCACTAAAAATAATTTAAAACTACCTTTGCTTAGTCATTATGCTGCTAAAAAATTTATAAAAATTATCAAATCAAATAGAAAAATTACCTTAGAATAGACTCTTCTGGCTCGTAGTTGTTGACCTCATATTTGAATAAGGTTAATATTATTTCTAAATCTAGAAATTATGACACCTAATCTTAGATAAAGAGCCTCCTAATTAGGTACTTAGAACACCACACCTAGTGAGTTAGTGCATCCTTCTAAGATTTGACCTAACCCAATGGGATTATGTGATCCAAACCCAACCCAAATTTAAACAAATAATTGACATAAATGCATTCAAATTGAAAACCTAAATCCAATAGAGCTTTAGCTAAGGAAATTTGGATAGCTAACCCAACTATCATACTTAAGCTCAAAACCACTCAAATCCAAAGAAATTTAAATGAAATCAAAACAAACTCAAACAAAATCATATTAAAAGAATAAAATCCATGATATGAATATGAATGGAATTAAATGAAATCAGAAAGTCAAAGGTTGTCAACCATTGAACATAGGGTTTACTGACATGTGTTCCACCAGTCAAAGGTCAACCCATCATAATTTTATCAAATTAAATTATTTTAAATACTTAAAATCATTAAATAAACATGTTTAAATATGTATTAAAAGAAAGTTAAAACTAATAAAGCCTTAATTAGGCTAATTAGACCATTTGACCTAAAAGAGCCTAAATGGACTTTATGGAGTTCAATTCCAAATTAAATTAAAATCAACCCAAATTAATTATATAAAATCATTTAAAATTATTATTAAACATAAATTAATCAATTATTGGGATTAATTTGGCTGATATGGTCATTTGATCCAATTAGACCAATCTTAAGCCATTAAGCCTAAATTGGTTCAAAGTAGATTTTAAACCCAAAACAAATGAAATCCAATTGAATTAAATCAGTTCATATATTTGGATTAACACAAATGAAAGCTAAATACATTACAATTCAATCAATAAGGTCATTTGACTCAATTGGATTCAACCAAATCTATTTAATCCATAATGGGTCAAGTGTTGAAGCAAGCAAGCAAACAACTCCAAATTTCATTGAGCCTATTTATTTGGTCTTAAGGAGTTATGGCACCTAAGAGGGGGCATAAATTGGGTGTTTAAAAATATTTCCAAATTAAAACTTAATTTGATTGCTTTGTATAAAAATTAATTGCAAATAAAATTTTCTTAATTATCCATAGCAATTATAAGTAGTAATAAAGAAAAGTAAAGGTGCAGGAAAAGTAAAAAGAGAACACATTGATTTTTATGTGGTTCAATCAAACCTCAAAAAATGGCCTATGTCCACATCTAGCAATCCATAGGAATTCACTAAATCAAAATAAGATTACAATAAATCTCTCGTGCTTTCTTTCACAGGAAAGTACAACCCAACACCATACTTTCCTACATAGACAAGTACAACCCAACATCATACTTTCTTACAATGGGCAAGTACAACCCCAACACAAATCAAGATAAGAAAAAAAAAGATACAAATATCTAACTCTCAATTTTAAAAAAATTTTGCACTCATTACCCAAACTATACCAATATTAAGGCAAGTGAATATTAATGAAAGATAGCTCACTTTAATTTGAAATTGAAATTAAAATTAAATCTTCTATTAAGTTTTTAATGCAAGCAAGTAATTATTTCTTTGAATGAACTTTATAAATGTTTGAAATGATTTTCTCATATGACTTTGAAATGCAATACAATGTTAACTTGAATTCTTTTTCACATAAGGTAACTTATATTCAAATGATAAGTGAATTTGCAATTAAAATACTAGATAATAACTTGAATAATAAGCACAAGAATTCTATCACATAAACTTTATGTAAATCAAATGAAAGCAAGTTAATAACAAGCACAAAATAAATTAATTAGTTTATGAAGGGGTTGGTGAAGTTAAGAATTAAGTGAGAGGTAATGATAAGCACAATCAAACATAACCAACTTATATAAAGCTTTTGACCAAGGTGATAAACAAGAGGTATTCAAATGATTAAGCACTAGGAAATTTAAAACCTTTGTAAGAGCTTTCGGCAAAATAAGAAACTAAAGGATTATATAACTCAAAGCCAAGAAGATATCAAGATAATTTAAGAAGCTTAGCACCTTAAGAATTTAAACCAACTTTGAACCTCTCAACCAAGGGAGGAACCTCACAAATCCTTCACTTTTTCCAACTAATTTTCCAAGGAAAGAGAAGAATGATGAGGAATGTTTGCACTTGAATTACCAAAGATCTTCAAGAATTTTCTTAAGCGAGAATCGTCCAAGGGTGGAGAAGGTGAACAAGATAGAAAGAGAGAATATTAGATCTAGGGAACCTTTTTCAAGTTGAAATAAGCCTCTTAAATATAAGAAAGAGGAAGCTATGATTGGCCAAGACATGAGACAATGAGAGAGAAATAGAATTAGCAACTATTTGAATTTCTAGTCCAAAAGATATTGGATTGGCCAAGGAATTATTCTAGAGGCTCCTTTGCAAATTTTAAACAAACCAATATGGAATTATGTTAATGTGACTCACGCCTAGAATTTTTTTTCATGAGAAAGAAAGGATTTCATTAATAAAGACAACCTACATTGACAATGTTTACCTATAATGTATGGTAAATTAAGCATGTCGCCTATGATAAAGTGTCATAGGCTAGACAAAATACAAAAGGAAATTGGTGTGTATTGCTTAGAAGACCCAACTCTAGCAAGATGATCGGTAGGTCTATTCCCCTCTTGATTGATGTGAGAATGTCTGATGTCTTTGAGCTTGATAAGCTTATGTATTGAGGCAATCTGGTAAGTCAAATTCCAAAAAGGTTCAGTGGTACCATTTTTTATGTTGAGTAGCTGAATGGAGTCAGTTTCAATCCAACATGGGTTAGAAAATGTTTGAGAGAGCAAAAAAGTAGACCATTAGGTTTAGCAAATAAAGGATTAATTGAATTATAAGGTTTGTGCAAAGTGCAGATAATTGAACCCCCTTAGTCTCTAACTATGCCACTTGGTCTAGCTATGTTGTAGAGAGATTGAAAGGAGCCATCACAATTAATCTTAACCAAGGAGGATTTGGCTTAATACAGAAGACTAGCTTACCTGAGTGGAAAGTTGGATCAGTAAGGGAATTTAGTTTGGTAGATTCCTACTTTAGTCTCTTGTAATGGATAGCCTATTGGATGTGGTTGAGTATTTGAACCATGGTTGCATGTGTCTTTGGTTTATTTTTATATTTTGTATCATTTTTATCTAGCCAAATATACCACAATGAGATGATGGGGAAGAGTTTTGAATGCATCTAAAGGTGCTTAAGCTTATCTGAATTGGTCCATGAGTTGAGGAATTGAATGAAGTCTCTTGGATATTGTACTAAGTCTTGTAGTCCAAAATGTGATTGGAGTTTAGACTAGATAATCTTGGCTTCATGACAATGAAGGAAATGGTGTGTTGTAGTTTCCTCTTCAAAATATAGTTGAATACCTATTTTTTTAAGGTTGTCTTTAGTGGCCAAAGCATCGTTAAGGATTCTCTAATAAAGAAAAGAGATTATTGGTCTACAGAATGGATGCCATATGGACTGCCCCCAAGAGTTAGGATTAAAATTAGTAGTTGCTTTGTTGAGTTTGTTTATGAGTGATTTCCCACCTTGTAGTGTTAATATAGTCTTATCTCTAACATTTAATTTCAAGGGGATGTGGACAATTCCTTCAACAAAGTTTTTGGGAAGGAATTGAAGCAGCTTACTTTGATTGCATTCAGTAGATCTTTCCTTATTGAGAAAGAAGTCTTTAACTAATCTCTTAGATGTTAGTTTGAGTCTATGGTTATCTAGTGGTTCATCTTGATACAAAATATCATTCCACATGTCAATATTTCCATCCTTTTTCTTCCATCTAATGAATTGTTCAACAAAAAGTCTGATTCTTAATAGTTTTTTCCAAAGTGGGGAATTTGGTGGCTTCATTTCAACTTCCATGAGGTGGATTTTATGACAGTATTTTGCTAACATAAATTGAGCCCAGAGAGTTGAGTTTTTCCTTAGTTTAATCTAGAGCTTCATGGAGTTGCAATTGATGAGGTCCTTCAATGATTTGAATCTCAGCCCTCTCCATGGTCTTTTTTCCTTACATGCTCTTCTTCATGTAATCTCAGCCCTCCATGGTGTTAACTAGATATTTTCTAGGGAAGTGTCTAGCTTTGAGTCACATAGATTCTCGCATTCATTTCGCTTGATTGATATTGATTTTGTTGCTAAGGTAGATGAATTATTTGTCTTTATTAATTTTCATTTTTGTTGCTTCCTCAAATTGTTGGATGGAGTGTTGTATCTTCTTGAAAGATGTCTTTGTTCCATTATAAAACAAGAGTATATCATCAGCACAAATTAGCTGGGAGATAGGGAAACCTCCTCTAGTGGTGTATCTAGTGGATGAGTGGTTGCAAATCAGGTTGTCGATAATTCTTGAAACATTGTCCATTGTAATGATGAATATGGCTAGTGAGAGAGGGGTCTCCTTGTTTCAATCCTCAGAGGATTTGAAATATCCTACTTAACACCATTTACTAAGATAGAATAATAGTTCTTGGTGATTATTTTCATGATGATGCTAATGGATTCAATTATAAACCCATTAGCATATTGTACTTGTTTGATGAAATCTCATTGGATGGTATCAAATGCTTTGTGTATGTCAAGCTTGATTGCTAAATTGTGTCCTCTGCTTGTGGTATTGAGATCCTTGTGGATTTCCTAAGCTAGTAATATGTTGTCACTAATATTTCTGCCCTTGATGAATGCACTCTGTTTAGGGGAAATGAGATTGGGAAAGTTTGTTACAATCTAAGGCAGATGATTTTATTAATGATTTTGCTGATAGTCTCGTGAGGCTTATAGGCTTGAATTGATCCCATGAGTTAGAAGATATCTTCTTGGGAATGGGGATAATGGCCAAGGAGAAGAAGTATTTTGGTACATAATGGTGAGTAAAGAAATCTTGGATGGCTTGTATGGTTTCCTTTTTGATAACATTCCATGCCATGGTAGAATCCAACATTGAATCCATTAGGGTGGGGTGCTTTGTCAATAGAGAATGAGAAGACAACTCTTTTTATCTCTTCCTCATCAAAAATATTGCTGATGTTGATTGGCCTTATTATGGGGTAACGAAATGTTCAAACTTAGCTGGAAGTAAGAATGACATGCGATAATAGTTTCTTGAAGTGATCAGTACAGTCTACCTATATTTTAGTTGGATCATAGAGCCATCTATTATGCGATTTTCTAATTTTGGATATGGTTATTTACTCCTTTCCTTTTTTAAGAAGTGCATTAAGAATTTTGTGTTCCTTTCCCTCTCATTGAAGCGTCTCCCAATAGATTTTTGAGCACATATAATTTCCTCCATTTTCAAATTTTGTTCTAGGCTCTCCAATGTCTTATTAAGAGCCTCATTAGATTCCTCAGTGAAGTTAGAAATGATTTGGTCGTCAAGGATCTTAACCTGTTCTCCAGCCTAATTTAGTTGAGTCTTCAAATTAAGGAATGTTTCTCTACTCCACATCTTAAGCTCCAAAGCACATACCTTATGCAGCTTATGAAGTTTGGCCCAGCCATTGCTGTCTTCATCAATTTTCCAATAGCTATTAATGAAAGATTGAAATCGGGGTGTAATGCCAACATGTTGTAGAATTTGAAAAAGGAAGATTTAGTTTGCTGGGGGGTTGATATATGTATCTGTAAAGGGGAGTGATTTGAGGTGGCTCTTGAGAGGTGATTTATATGAGTGTCTTGCATTTGTAACTTTCATGAGGTATTTAAGCGAACTCTATCAAGTCTCTCGTGTGTTCTGCCTCTTCTCGAAGAGAATGTGATGCCATTATATCTTACATCAATTAAATTGGCATGAAGGATTTGTTCAACAAATTCAACCATTAGATTATTTTCTTTCAGCATTTGTCCTGTGAGCCTAGGAGAGCTGATTATGTCTTGGGAATAACTAATATGGGGGTTCTAATTTTGTTGAATCCTATGTTGTGTTAAGTTATGAACCTCACTGAGGGTAGTGTCACCTAATGAGTTCAAATCTATTTCAAGGTCAGTATGTTGCTATGTAATTTGCTAAATTTCATTTAGAGTGGCTTCACCCAAGTGGGCTATTCCTGATTTGGATGGCATTAGAAGATGAATGTCAATTTATACAAGGCCAATATGTTGTTATATTGTTTGATTATATATGGGCCTTGAATTGATGTTATGTCTAGGATGTGAGTGTGAGGAGGATATAGAGGCTACTGCTGTGTGTCTATATTAGCATTATCTAGATATGGTTGCTTGTCCAAGCAGTCTTCCATGGAATGGTTGAATCTCTTGCAATGGACATAATATTTAAGCAAACTCTCTAAAATGATCTTCTACCAGCAACCTAATTTTTATGTGCTTATCCAAACTGTTTCATTGAATTGTGAATTAACATCATATTCAATGAGAACTCTTGTCATTGAAGGCTTCAAGAGGTTAACAATTGGGATATCTAACTTTGGAGGTCTTCCATTGATTATTGTAATTAAAAATAGGGTTTATTTATTAAAGAAATGGACTTTGAGTTCAATCAGTTAAATCCAAATTGGAGCAATAGGAGACTCAACTTCAGGATTGAAGTTAATAGATCATTTAAGGATTCTTAGAGGAAAGTCATTGATGTAATAGATCCACTTGGAAAATATCTGAGCATAATCATCTTCACTAGTCATTTTGATAAGAAAATGCTTGTGGTCAAGAAGATCAGCATTCCATGTTTCAAGGAGTTTTAGTTTGGCAAAGGAGTCCCTAACTTCAGAGAGTGATATCCTTTTGGCTATGCATTTGCCAATAAGAGTGTATTTGAAAGGCTCTGCAAGGGATCCAATTTCTTCACCATTCAAGATAACCGCAGACTTACCTTATCTATTGGAATGGTGTTTAATGAAAGGAAGATTTAAGTTGGAGCCCGGGGAAGAGTAACCTTGGAAGAAAGAGGGGGGAGCTGTAAATGCAAGAGTGTCATGACTAGTACTTTCGGCATTGACGGTAGCAACATAGGAAAGTTTTTTGGCCTCCATAGCTGGAGAGATGGTTCCTAAGCACAAGAAGTCAATGGAACAGTGACCCTAGTGGTTGTGGGAATGGAGGAGGATGAAATTCACGCCATCACCATTATTAGAATAAGAGAGGGAAATCTATGAAAAATTTGGCCAAGGAAGAAGGTCCATGAAAATAATATGAATCTCCATGGAAAATCAACTCAAGAATTTCAGCCGAGGGAGTTTCCAAATATAGAAAATCTTCAAATTAATGCAATGAATCAATTTGAATTTAAGCTAATTATATTATATATTATTTTGATATTAAATTAAACAAAATTAATTCAATTTTGAATTTAAGTGGCCAGCCTCCTAAAGATAATTTCCTAAAATGGATTTTAATTAAAAAAGAATTATTTTAAATAAGGGATAATTTGAATTTAAATTTAAAATTACATATAAGAAAGGAATTAAGCTCTACATAATCAAAATTAATCATTCTTGGGACATTCAAAATGTTCCATAAAAGATTTGATTTAATTTGGGAAGAATATGTCATGAATGAAGAAATTTGAATTCAAAAATAATTAATAAATTTTTAAAATATGAAAATTGAGGGAATATTGTATGGAAATGACTTAAATGAAATTCATATATTTTATTTGACAAAATGCATTAAGAAATTTGTCAAAAATAATGTGAAGATGAATGATAATAGGACAGAGAATAAAGAATAATAGGAGAGAGAATAGAAATAAATGGATAATTTTAGGATAATTTAATTTTATTGCAATAAAAATTATGATTAGCATGCAAATGATTTAATGAAGCTTAAACATTATTTATCTTGTTTGAACACACATTTAATGGAACTTATCTCATGACTTAGTTCGTATTATCCAAAATGGACAATTTAATGAAAAATTGCAATTTTAAGATATGAAAAATATAAATAATTTTATAATGATGAATTTAAAATTATATGAATCATTTATTTTATCTTAGCGACCTTTTCATTTTCTTTAGTATAGTAATTCCTTGAAAGTTTTCTACCACTTCAAGTCCAATAGCTTTAGCATTCTGAATTGACTAAAGAACCTAGAATTGAAGAATTTTCCTACACAGTTGAATTTAAAGTGATTAGTCACATTCGAATAGATTTTTGTTATCATCTAAATCCTTCTCATATGAGGTGAGGCTCATGAAGTCAACAATCTCCCCCTTTTTGATGATGACAAACCTATACATATGTTAAATATTGATGAAGGTGCAAAGTGACCTTACATCAACATTTGGAAATATAATTTGCATTAAAGAGAAAGTATAACAAGTAAATAAATAATATTTTGAACTATTTAGCATTTATAAGCAAAATATAACAAGAATATAACCTGAGTATAACATGAAAAAACTCCCCCTAAAACTATGTATGTTAAAGAGAAAGAAAACCAACATACTATTTTCTCCCCCTTTTGACAACTTCAAAAAGATTGAAAAATGAACAACAATAAAATTATATGCTTGGAAATAACATGCCTAACATGCATATTATAGTACAAAATCTTTCTTCAGGTAATGGTTTAGTTAAAATATCAGTAATTTACAAATCTGTGCTAAAGAAATCAATATTAACATCTTCTTTGCTAACATGATCTCTAATAAAATGATGTTTAATTTCTATATGTTTAGTTCTAGAGTGTTATATAGGATTTTTAGTTAAATAAATTGCACTGGTATTGTCACATTTAATAAGAATGTGATCTTATTTAAGTCAAACATCTTCTAATTATTATTTTAACCAAAGAATCTGAGCAACATAGCTTCTAGCAGTTATATATTCAGCTTCTATAGTGGAAAGTGCAACAGAGTTTTATTTTCTAGATGACCAAGATACTAAAGATGATCCTAAAACCTAACATGTTTCTTATGCACTTTTCCTATGTACTTTACAACATGCAAAGTCAGCATCGGAATAAGCAATCAAGTCACATGAAAGTTTATTTTTAGGATACCATAAACTCAATCTAAGAAGTGCCAATCAAATAATGAAAGATATGTTTAACAGTAATTTATTGCCTTTATAAAGATATCCACCAATGAAAATAAAGGGACTATGAAAACTCAAGGGTTTGTGCTCATATTTTAGAAAAATTAAATGAAAATTATGGCAAGCTTTATAATATTCTTTTAAAATATTAAATCTAAGGATTTGAAATTATAGAGATAAAATGTCTAGAGATACTTAGCTAAAGCATCTACTGGCTTATTTTCTACTACCAGCTTGAGTTGAAGTATGAAGAAAAATTCTTAAAGATATTAAATTCATTTAGTATGTCTATGATTTAATTTCTTTTGAGAGTTGATGAATTTTAGGATTAGATGATTCATATTCAAAATAAACTCCTTTTGTAATAGAAAATGATGTTAGCGCTTAAGAGTTTGAACAATCACATAAAATTCCAAATCATATGAAGAGTATTTTTACTTAGTATCATTCAACTTCTTACTGAAGAAATTAACAGGGTGATTTTTCTTAGCTTAATATTACACTAATTTTAACACCTGAAGCATCACAAGTTACTTCAAATATTTTCCCAAAATTAGAGAGTTTTAACTTGGGTGAAGAGGTTATAAGAATCTTGAATTATGTCATGGCCTTTTTAGTATATGTCATTCAATAAAATTAATCTTTTTTTATGATAATATTGATAGATGCTGCAATGGTGCTAAAGTCTATAATGAACCTCCTATAAAAGATGGCTAATCTATAGAAGCTTCTAACATTTATAAAAAAATTTGAAGCAAGCCAGTCTTTAATATCTCTAATTTTTGTGGAGTCTACTTTTAGTCCTCAACATGCACAGTAAATCTTAAGAAGAAAAGTTCAAGTTGATAGAAAAAAGACTTCTTAAGATTGACATATAATTTTCCATTCTTAAATTTTATTAAATTATCCTTAAGTGATGTAAATGTGACTCTTTGTCAGGAATATAGATAAAGATATCATTGAAATAGACCATAAAAATATAACCAATAAAAAGTTTCATGGCAGCATTCATCAATCTCATAAATGAATGGGTGCATTTGAATGTCGAGATGTCATAACTAATCTTTCATAAAGAACATCAAGACTTTTGAATGTTGTCTTCAATTTATCACTCAGTTTAATCCTTATATGATGATATTCACTTTTCAAATAAGACTTAGAGAATAAGATAAGCTAGAAATAAGATCCAATATATAATATAGTTTAGGTATGGGGAACTTATATTTTATCATAATCTTATTTACCAATCTAATGTCATCACAAATTCTCCAAGCTCCATATTTCTTAGGGGTTAGAAGGACTAATACTGCATAAGAACTAAGCCTTTTTTGGATTAAACTCTTCTTATCTACTTGTTATTTTAATTGTGCAAGTTCCCAGATTCATCATTTATGTGGCAAATTAAGTATATGTGATATAGGGATTAATTTTATAGTATGTTGTATATATCTTAAAGATGATAATTCATCTGGCAAATCATTAGGAGTCTGATCACTAAATTCAAATAATAGATTTTGGACCACAACAGGTATGTGGTGTGCCTTGATATTAAAAGAAACTTCATGAAGGTGTAGGATAAAGATAGAAGTAGGATCAATGAATTCTCTAACTAGGTATATAAATCTTAAGGTTGTGACTTGACTTTTAAGAGATTCACACATATCAAAATGTAGATTATAAGTATCCTTCCTATGTCTAGATGGTAATATCATGATCAATTTAAGATTTATATATTTCTTTTGATTGGGTTTGGATTGTAATTCAGAATTGGGTTTATGTGGTGGTGTAATTAGCCTCTTTCATGGGGTTTTACAAGAAACAACTTAATAGGTTTTTATTATATTTGAATATGTAATTTTTTTCATGATCATAATGAATTATATTTAAATCATAAAGCAAAGGTTTCCCTAATAATTTATTTGTGATTTTCATTGGAAGAACCTCCAACCCGATTTGGTCCACAAAGCTACATATCTTAATAGGAACAAGGCATATATTTGTGATAGGCAAGCATGTTTGCTTAACCCAACAAATATGAAATGAGTTTGGATGAGGTTCAATCATAAATTTTGCTCTAAGATAGCATGGGTCAATGCAACATTTATAGCACCCCATTCATCTATTACTAATTTACACCTCTTTTACATAAGATATACGTTAAGAAAATATTTCACCTATTCTAATCCTCTTTTGCCCTATAAGCAGTCATACACCTCATACTGATATTGAATTATTCTTAATAGGGTCTGCTCCTTCATCTAATAGGTTGTATCATCATATATCTCTGTTATATCCTCCTCTTCTTCTAAATATTTTAATTCATCTAAGAATATGATTAGGGTTCTACACTAATTCTATATATGACCATTCTTATGAAATTTAAAATAGACTATCTTTCTCACATTTTAGAAGTTGATTAAATAGAGGTCGTATTGGATTGGTTACTAGGAGTGGAAGGGTTATGTCTAGCCGTAGACATTTGAGGTTGATATATGGTTGGATATTTGATGAAATTTGAGCATTTATATTAGAAGTGAATGCATCTTTCTTACAATTCTCTAGGAGTGAAGTATTGTGAAAGGCATCTTCTAAAGTTTGGGGATCATGTAGCTCTACCTCATTACTAATGCCTTCTCATAAGGAAATCACAAATGCATTAGCTAACTACTATTCCTGATCAATGAAGTCTATCCTTGCTACTAAGTCCTTAAATGTTTTCATACATTCCACTACTCGCATGCTTCCTTGTTTAAGAATAGTTAATTTTTCATTTAGCTTCTTATCATTATTTTTAAGATAATATTTAGCATTTAGTATCCCTTTCAATCTGTCCCAGTTTAACTCAATGTTCCTTAGCTAAAATATAGTCATCCATATAGTTCTCATCAAAGAACTCATCCATTTACGTAAGCTAATCCAGAAACTTATTTGGGTCATGAACACCATCATATATTGGGGCTTCTATCTTAACTTATTTCGTTGGTTTATGTAAGATTTTGTAGACACTAAGATGGTCTTGCCTATGGATGTTCCTTTTGTTTGGCCTTCTCGTAAGATAGTTGTCTCTAGAAAGTTCAATATTTTCTCTTCCTTTAGGGTTGATGTCATCTAGGCATGGATAGTCTATGGGGTTCGAATCCAAGTACTTAAGGTTTAAACTTGTGTAGCTAGATACATAAGATTGCCTTCTAATCTAGGGAGTTTCTCATCACTTTGCATAGTGATCTCATCTCCCTCTTAGTTAAGTCTTCTAATTGATCCAACCTAACAAATTTGGGTGGTGTGATTTAAACAAAAAAATTTCTAGTATGCCACTCTAAATAAAATTTTAAATATGTGTTATGTAAACTAAAATTGACACAATGAGATGCACAAATTTTAAAATGGTTAGCATTTTGGATACTACAAAACATTAAGTAAACACACAAAAGAAACAACCATAAAGTTTTTAAAGACATAAGTTTGATTTCTTTATGCAATGTTTGTATTATAGGTTTAGCTATCTTTTTGTGAGCTCTCCCTTACTCAACTGGTCACTCATATGTCATGATTTATAGATAGGGTTTAAGGAAAGGATAAGAGAGAACTAATTGGTAGTAAGACAAATGCTCCTAAAATTGCCTATCACATGAGTTTAACATGAGTTTATAAAGTGAATCACTAAACTCTATGAAAGAAATGATACAAAATCTAAAATAGAAAACTAACCTTGCATAGATTCGATATGAAACATTTACAAGCAATTTCTCATGTCTCCAAACCTTTGGATCTCATACCAAAATGGTGTGGTCATGGCGAGTCATAGTGGTGGGAGGAAAGAGTGCTCTGGATCTTTCACTCACCAAAGTGGAAGGGATGTGAGAAGTTCTACTCTCCAAAGTAGAACAACGCTATGAGATCACCAAGTCCTCTAGATGGTCTGCCACCAAACTCCAACATGAGTGTTTTCACTTTAATTCTTCACACAAATAGTCTAAAAGTTCCTTATTAAACTAGGATTAATAGTAATATAAGTTATAATACTCCAAGGGATGTGTCCTTTCGAACAAAATCACCAAGAAAATATCAAAACTTAAATCCCATTGTCTCATGGTGCCTAGGTGCCATAGACTAGCACCTAGGCACTTGCTTCTCTGTCCAAACATGATATAAAAGATTGGCTATAGTGCCATGGTGATAGAAGGCTAGCTCCATGGCGCCATACTACTGATGCATTTTATTGCTTAAACACTTAATGACCTTAATAATAATAATCATACAACACTTAAATATGTCTAAATACATCATCTATCACATAATATAACACATAAGACATAAATATAAAATACCACAACACATATGATACAACATAAGTCTCATAATCTTTGGCTTTTTGATTAGGACCTCGTAATGGGTCATTTTCTTCCTCGATGTGCTACATCAACCTTCCTTGTAAAAATTGCTCAAAAGTTGTCAAATTATCGAAGAAGAACATATTCATAAGGTTTGGTACACCCAAAGTGATAATTACTGATAAAAAAATAGTCTATAAAAATAGTTGATTATGCTATTAAATAAGAATGGTGTGATGCAGAAAAATCTCCATAGTATATCATCCCTAGACTATAGGGTAGGTTGAGATTTTGAAGGAGTTGAAGTAGATACCTAAGAAAACATGAACCAATAGATGCACTATGGGCTTACTTGATGGCATACAAAACTCATATTAGTCATTGTATTATTTGTGCATGGGAATGCCTATCTCTTGCTAGTAGAACTTAACCACAAGGCAACCTAGTTCATCAAATAACAAAACTTTCACTTAGAAGGCATAAGAAAAGATGTTTCATTAGTTGAATGGAATAGATGAATTCAAGATAAAATCATATGAAAATACTAGAATATGCAAATAAAGAACAAATGTTTGCCATAATAAACATATTATGAAAAAGGAGTTTACACAAGGATAAAAAGTGTTGCTTTATAATTCAGAATTAAATCTCTTCATAGTAACATAACGATCAAGTTGTTCTGGGCCATTCATAGTGAAAAAGGTGTATCCATATGGAGTTAGAGAAATTTGGCATAACCAAAAAGGATGGTTTATGTCAATGGTCAAAGGTTTAAGCCATATTTCGAATATGACAAACAATAATTGATCTTAGTCATCTTCTTAAAAGATCCAAGCTACACTTTAAAGGCATCTTTTTAAGGATAATAAATCAAGCACTTGTTAGGAGTCAACCTGATATTTTCCCTTAGTATTTATTTATTTATTTTATTTTATTTTAATTCTATTTATGTTCAATTTTATGTTTGGTAAAATAAAAAGAATGATGATGAGACAAAGTTATGAGGCATAAGCATTCAAAGAGTGATGATGACGAGTAGTCCTACCACACTAAAAAGTTTTCATCTTTTACTCTTTATTTTTATCACTTATTTAATAATTTATTTTCATGTACTAAAGAGAGTTTAAATCTCTACATTTTAGTGGGGTGTGGGGGAGGGGAGTTTAAATCTCTACATCTAATAGTTTAAATCTCTACATGTGGTGCAGTGTGTGGGATAGGAGTTCAAATCATTACATGTGCTTTAGTGTATTCTTGGGTAGGTCCTATTTCATAATTTTCATTATATTTATTTTTTAAAATTTTGTTTGAATCATAGTATTTATTTTTTATTTTATATTAATGTTATTAAAAATTTTGGAGGGGGAATGAAAAATAAGAGTAAAAACTTTTTATCTTATTATGATATGATTTAAGTTGTAAAAATTTAATTATTTATTTGTGAACAAATGTGAATTCATGAAACTAATTTTTTTGTTGTAATACTATTAAGTTAATTACTTGTATGGAATAATTTGCTTAGTTTCATGTTACATGATTAACTATGTTAGTCTATATTGTTAATCACATCTATTTGTAACTTGATGTGATACATATTAAAATAAGCTAATGGTTAATTACTAGGTAAGATCTATAAATTTGGACATGTACAAAAAATTTTATTTATTTAATTATATACATGGATAACTATAAGTAGCAAGAGATAGGTAGATAAAAAGAGAAATTAGTTGGGTGTCTCCAACAACATTAAATAAAGAGTCAAAATAAGACATGAATTAATACTTGTAGTGGGGAAAGAAGGAATGTTAATATATGTCTACAGAAGCAAAAATATAGTTCGATGATTGTAATCTTAAAAATACTTTCATAAAAAATCTCTTATATTTATTTTATCATTTATGAGTATTTATTTAAGTGTACACATCAAGCAATAAAACTTTTAAGGCATGGACATGAGTTTAGAGTTAGTTTTATTGAAAGGTTCCCAAATTTGTGATAAACTAATTTTATAAAATTTGTGTAAATCTACAACAAATGTGAATTAATGTACTAGGACATATGATATGTTAATATGTGGTACATAGTTTAGCAGATTATTTTTAGCATAAATTAATCTAAATAGATTGCATAAGTTAATTGAGGAAGAATGATAACAAATTTCAAATAAGTAAATAACAGTTTTTACATAACTCAAGATTGCTTTGAAACTAATTGGTGGATCTATCTAGGTAAGAATTATTTTTAATAATATCTTTTATTGTGCATTTAGATTTTGTTCAAGGATAAGCAAATGTCTAAGTGGAGAGTTTGATGGCATCACAATTAATTTTTTTTCAAACATTGCATTTGACACATGTTTTTGCATAATTTTAAAGAATTTACAACACTATAATTTAAATTTTAAATCTTGTAGATTTTTATGGATTGGAGAATGCAAAATATAATGTGAAGTATGTTTTAGAGTAGCCTTGGAGCAAACTATGTGATTTGGGACTTAATTAGTGCATGGCATGTAGTCTTGCTCTTAGGTGCCACTACTAGGTGACCAAATGCTCACTTGTCGGCAAGTTAAAAAATTTGGCTCCTAGGAATTAGACATGATCCCAATAGAATCACAAGATAGAGAACCAAATACTTTGGCACCAAACCCTAGAGGAGAAATGCTAGTAAAAAAAAGCTTGATGCCAAGGTATTAACATGGAAATTGTTATGATTTGACCTAAATTCTCAATGATCTATTACTTAATTGAGTGATTCTAATTCATTCTTACATAAGCAAATCATATATACAAAATTGAGGACTTCTCTAGCCATCCTTTGTGTCAATTTCTCAAGTTTTTGGAGGGTCTTAAGAGAGGAATTGTGGAGGTAGCTTCAAATCCCTTAAAAAATTCAAATATAAGATATTTCAAGAGCATAAGATAAGGAAATGATGAAGACTTTCTAAGCATTTTCTCCATTGTTTCCCTTTTTTTCTTCCTTTTTTTAATTTTCATATATATGTTTTTCATGATTTTCTTTTATTATATCATGAACTGTATTCCCTTTCAGATGATATTATTTTTGTGTTGGTTTTGAGTTGAATTAGAAATGGAGTTAAATTTTTTTTACTATCATATATGTTATTATAGGCTTTCAAACCTATTGATGATTGGCCATATTTTAATAATTTAAGAGGTCTATTCAAAAGTGAGGAAAATGAACTCAATGTAGGTAAATATATAGATGATTGGTCATAGGTTAGAAACAGCTATGATGAAGCCGTATAGTCTATATTGATAATATTTTTATAATAAATACTATGATAAATTTTTTGAATGCACTTTGTATAATTTTAATATACTACTAAAATTTTAAATTAAGTACGATAAATAGTGCTTATTTTTATAAGCAAGACACAAGTAATTTTGTTCAATTTCGATAAATTATTTAAAAATTTTATTTTTTTCTATTTATCTTACTTACTTAGAAGCGGGTTCGAGACTAATGAGCTTGCTATGGTTGTTTGAAAGGGTTGCAAACTACAGGCTGTTGCACTGGATCTGGGTAAAATAAGTGCATGATAGTGCACAATGTTGCTAGGCCAGTTCTGGTAGATCTTAACATCAAGATCGGACGACTGGGGACTCCTCCCCAACCTCATCCACCAATAAGGGGTGAACCGGTGTGTTGAACCACCTTGCTTGGACTTGATTATGTGAATATGACCAATAAGTGGCTTGACTAGGGGTGACAAATGCCAGTCACCACCATCAACAGTTATTGGCTGCCTAGGTTGATGGCTATCGAGATGGGTGAAGTAGTATGAGGGGTTTAAGAGTTCTCCGTGGAAGCTAATTTTGCATTAATCAAGAACTCTGTGATTTTTCTAAGAAAAGGTCTCCTTTAAAGCACATAAAGTTTAATTCTAAAACTCTATAGCAAGCCTAAGGGCTTTAAAGGAATAGAAGTTATAGAGGCAGAGATATACCTTTAGGCAAAACTTTTAAAATAAGTACGATTTAAACATTAATTAATAAATTAAGTATATTTTTAAAAAATTAGATTTAGGTATAGTTGCCCCTTTAATGGGCGACTAGCTTGCCACATTGAATCCGATGTGGCGCTACTGCTCCCCCGTTTAAGATTATGAGCCAGTTCCCCATTTAATGGGTGACTAACCTGTAAGTAATTTTTTTTAAAATAATTTGGCCTTTCATTCCAAAAAATGAAACTCATATGTTAAACACATAATTTTTTCCTTCTTTTCGTTTGTCTGATTGAATTTTAGTAATAATGAAAATAATATCTTTTACCGATTATTGAAAGCTTAGAATAAAAGATTTCCAAAATTTTCACTCATTTTAATTGCTTGATCTACAATCTTAGAATTCCAGTACTATATGAAAAATAGAGAAGCATAAATATAAAACAATCTAATAAGTGGTACAGATAGTAAAAAAATACAACCATATGACAGTCAAAAAAATGAAACATATGTGATAGGTGCACGTGTACTCCAAACTCTAGACACTTAAGTAACATATCCTAAACCACTATTGCCTCCACCATCTGGGTGGAATTGCACCACTCCCAGGTGTATACTGATCAGGTGCACATGGTGGACGATCACATAGCTGATGGTGTCCCTCCAATGCACATTCCCCATGATCCTGTGGTATATCATCATGCAGTGTTGCTCCAGATGTCTGAGTAGGATAGTCCTGTGATGGGTAAATAGTGGCTATTACTGAAAAGTAGGTTGATATGTAGATGGACCTAGATCAACATATGTAGATGGTTTGATACTCAAGTCATATAGCTCTATCGCTTGGGCAGAAACCTCCTATTGTGAGACACCCTCTGCAAGCTCTGGTCAATAATGTGTGTAGCTGATATGCACCCGCAGCCTCATATCCCTAATAAGCTTCTCATATTTAATTACAGCTAGCTGCAACTCATGATCAACTTCATGACTCCAAAGTATGGCTGGAAGATGTCCTATGTATCCAAGAAGTGTTTAGACTACATGAAAAATAATATTAGAAATTAGCCTCAACTATGTAATCAACATATTGAAAGTTCAAAATACTGATATAATTACTCACATATAAATGCTCCACAGGTGCTCTATGATAATATGTGGTAGGAAGATCTATCGGGACCTTCAGTAGATAAAGTGAGGCCAACGATCTGAACTAGGTGTTGACCTCGCTTTTGGAGTGAGTTCTCAACTTCCTCATCATAGATCTAAGACTCTTATAGACAATAAGCGCTCCTTAGTCTTAAGACATTTCTAGTGATTAGGTGAACACTTCACCTAAGCTTAGTGACTTAGAAGGGTAAGTCATAGGAATAGGTTATGCTTTAGAGACTTAGGAAGATTTGCCTACCCTATAACCTAAACCCAATCCATGCTTTCCTTCTCAAACCAAACCTCAAGTTCATACCAAATCCAAACCAAAATTCTAAGACTCATAATCAATCCTAAGATCAAATTCAAGCTCAAAATTCTCCATGAACTTTGTGATTGAATTCAAAATCATTTCTAAGACCTTTGATTTCATCTAATAGACTTAGCCTTAACCAAATTCAATTCAATTCCAATTCAATTGATTTTCTCAAAGATCAATTCAATCTCTCAATCATTTATCAAATCCAAATCCAAACTCAATTTCAAATAATTCAATCCCCAAATCAAATCCAAGTTCCAAAATTCCTTCCCAAGCCATATGACCCATTCCCATAAACTTAGCCAAGTCTCCACCTATGTTATCCCAAACTTGATTGATTTCTTTATAAATCAATTATTTCTTTATTTAAATTCACAAATATAAATGAAACCCATACTCAAATGACCAAAACCAAATCAAACTAAATCAAACCAAACCAAAATTCCTTCTTAAGCCACATGGACTTACCTTCATAAGCCTAATCAAATCTTAACCCAAATCAACCCAAAATAAATTATTCTTATTATAAATCAATTACTCCATCATTTATATTCATAAATTTAAATTAAACTTGCCTTCTAATGACCAAAATTAAATCAAACTAAATTTATTTCCCCCTTAGCCCTTTTGACCTACATCCTTAAGCTTGGTCAAATTTGCTTCCAAATCACCCCAAACTCAAGTGATTTTCTCATGAATTAGTTATATCTTCAATTATATTCCCAAATATAAATGAAATATAAATTCAAAAAGCTAAGACCAAATCCAAAATCAAACAAAAATGCAATTAAAGCCTTTTAAGCCATTTCCTTGGACTTGCCCAAATCCTATCAAAATCAAGCCAAAATCAATAGATTCTCACTTGAAACAATCATTCTTTCAATCACCTATCCAAATATAAATAGAACCTATAATTATCAAACCAAACTCAAGTCAAGACCAAGTTGGCCCTCTTAGCTTGAAAAATTCAAATGAGCCAAAATCCATTGAACTCCAAATTGATTGCAGTTTGATTTATATTTTCACCGTAGGGTCATATAAAAATTCAACTAAACTTGAATCAAGCCAAAACTAAACCAATTGACCCATTTAGGTCCACTTGACCCAAGGTGGCCTAAAGGACCTTTTTGAGCCATGTTCTAATCCAACTTAAATTGGATTGAACCAAGCCCATCCAAGCCTCATATCATGATCAATAATCACCTTAGGATGATCAACCACCTTGAATTGGGTTTTGATGAAGCCAACTTGGTCCTTTGACCAAGTCAACCTTTAGCCTAAATGAAATCGAAACTAGCCAAAACCCATCATACACAAAATTGATTGAAACCATTGATTCACACTGACTCATGATTAATGATTGAACATGACTTGACCCTCAATTGAGCCAAACCAAGTCCAATTGGCCATTTGACCCAAATTGACCCAACTTGGCTTAAAAGGCCAAAATGGGTCAAATCATAATCTAACCCAAATTGATTACAACAAATGGCTCAAGTTCATTCTAAATTGATTATTGAACTTGACCAAAGCAATAATTGAGCCCAATTTGACCAATTGGTCAACTTTACCCAACCTAGACCAAATTGACCTAAAGGGTCAAGTTGGCCAAAATCTAAATTATATCTAAATTGATTCAAACCAAAGCTTACAATCATTTTTAATTAACCAATTGAGCAGGAACGAACACCTAACTCAAGCCAATTTGGCCAAATTGGTCAACTTTGCCCATTTGACCTATATGAATCCAAGTGAGCCAAAATCAAACCTAAGCCAAATTGATTGAAACCACTTGAACTAAAACTCTTCAAATAATCAAATGAACCTAACCCAAGCATTGGTTTAACCCAATTTGATGAATTGGTTAACCTGACCCAACATAACCTAATGTGAACCCATTTGACCAAATGAAACCAGAACCCATGAAATTAACCCGTGACCCATTGGAGGCTGACTAACCCAGCCCAAACCCATCATGGGTCAACGTAAAATTAGCCCAAACCCTTTTGGAGCCAAGTCCAATCCAAATCATACATGGATCTTCTCTCCCAAGTGGGATTATGCCAAAAATGGCAAAACCCACTCATTCTTTCACCATGGAAGCCATCAAGCTCCCAAATGAAGGATCCCTAAGCCTCCTAGCCCACCATAGAGGGAGTAGGACTTGCCATGGACCAAAGGGAGGTGAGCCAACTCACCTCCCATACAAGTTGAACACCCAAATGATCAAGGAAACCCAATCTATCCAAATCTAGCTTGGAGCCTCTTACCATGGCTTCTCCCAATCCATACAAGTGACATGGACTCAATTGAGACCCCTTCAATGCTCTGACAGTGGCTGGCTGTCCAAAAAATGGGAAGCCATCCCATCCATCCACCTCAACAAACCGAGGGGTAAACCTTCTCAATTCGAACAGGAAACATTTCACTTCGATTCGTGAGAGCGTCCTAACATAATTTTGAGCCTCCCTGCAATTCCCAGAGCCATCCCAAGCTCACCCCTTGTGGCATTTCCTCTTCCCAAGTGAAACTAAAATAGAGGAGTCTAATCCTGATCCGAGCTCGCTTATTCCTCAACCAAAACCAAATTACTCTTGCACATACCTTCCCCGCATGTCATCGAAGCCATCCAAGTCTTTTTCCAAGCTTCCAAGCCACTAGAGGAGTGACTTCGATCACCATCAAGCTCCATAGTGAAGGAAATTGATCCACTAAGTGAACCAAGGGGAATTAGTTTAATTATTTCTCAATAGAGCCTCATCTCAACTAGACAAAGCTACCTCCATTGATCCCACCGCCGGTCTTAAAATCTGGTGAGGTAATTCCTCAAAATTGTAGAAGTAGGAAAATTTGGTTGGTCCTTTGTGAAGGAAATCCACATGTAAGCTCATCCTAGGCGTTGGCTCTTTGTGGATCCTTCACGCGAAGGTGTGGGTTGATTTTGGAGTGAATCCAAGCTCAGGTGAGCTTGGATTGAGCGATCCATGGCAGATGGGCTCCATCGTTCATTGCTTACGAGAAGAAGGATCACGGGCTGTCCGTTCCACGTGATTGGAATGGGCGGCTCTGATCAAATCACGCTAGATCAGCCAATTTTTTCCCTTATGTTGTGGCTTTGATCTACATCATTCTATCCGAGATCAAATGGTGGAGATCAATACCACACCGTCGACTTCTTCGAATGTGACAACTTAAATAGCCAATCCGCACTCAAGATGAAAACTGCCACGTTAGCCACATGCCAATAGGATTAGGCTTAATTATGATTATTTAATGTATTTTTAAGGCTGAAACTTCCATAATTCATAAGAAATTGTAGAAAATCCAAAAAAAATATAAATAATGGCTCATTTAAAGGTATTTTAGAGGAGAATTTAATAAAAAAAATTCGATAAAAAATGGTTCTGAATAGCAAACAGAGCTTAATTAGGGTTTATTTAAAAACTTAATTAGCTTAATTATTCAATCAAGTGATTATGTCTAGCTTGCAATATATGTGTTGCTATTATCATTATTAAATCTAAATCTATTTTTAAAAACTTATAAATAAATGATTATATATATATATATATATATATATATATATATATATATATATATATATATATATATATATATATATATATATATATATATATATATATGTATGTGTGTGTGTGTGTGTGTGTGGTGTGTGTGTGCTATGAATGCTAGTTATAAATGCATAAGAGATGTATGTTATTATAACTTAAGTGTATGAAGTGAAGTATCTTTTCTTTCATTCATATATTGATTTATATAAGTAAGAATGTTAATGGGTATATAGCATGGACATCCTGGGAATACGAGGCTTTAGTTAGCCCCAAGGAGGTCATTTGGTTACCTCACTTTCCTAGTTTAACAATAACACATACTCCATTTGATTTCATTCTTATGTACTCCAATATTAAAGTTTGGATAAGACTTTACTCCATATGCATAAATGTTTCACTCAAATAAAAGTATAACTTTTGCATGGTTTTCTTTCCTTTATTTATGTATACAGGCATATGTATTTGAGAAAAGCAAATATTTAGTCTAGACATCCCGAGAATATGAGGCTTTAGTTAGCCCCAAGGAGGTCATTTGATTACCTCACTTCCCGTGTTAATAATGGCATGTGCTAGCTTATGTCTCTTATACATGTGTGTGTGTATTTAATTATGAAATTAAAACCCATTATCTTTTAAAAAAATCCTTGCATTCATGAATGATTAAGCTGTTGAATTAATTAATCATATGACTTAGAGCTCTCTTTCTTATGTTCAAGTGTACAAATTTACATATTCTTGAATGTAATGGGTATATAGTTTGGACATCCCAGGAATATGAGGCTTTAGCTATCCCCAAGGAGGTCATTTGATTACCTCACTTTCGTGGTTAATAATGACATGTACCTATTTAATTTTATTCCTATGTATTTTTGTATAAAAATTTAGATAGAGCTTTAAATTAATATGATAAATAATTCAATCAAATGAAACATTTAAATTTCAAAAATACATGTTTACATCCATCATTTAAGTGTGCTAAAACATATTGCATGTACAGGCATACTTTAAGGTTTAATCATGTGCATGTCACATATGATGGAAAGAAATGAATGAATATGTGTCATGTGATAGTAATTAATTCTAATTAACCTTAAGATACCTTTCTTATTGAATGAGATTATTTAAAGTGAACCTAAACTTAGGATTAATTAAAATATGTAATAAGTCAATCACTAAAGAGAATTGATTAATTAATTTGCTTTAAATGTGACTTAAGGTAGGGATAAAAGAGAGTGATCTTCTCTTTTCTTCTCTTTATAACACTTAGTTGTTAAGTGTAAACCAAATGAAACAAAAGCAAAATATTAAGTAAAACTCTTAAATCAATTAAACAACTTAAAATGGAATCATCCTTTATAATTAAATCCTTTTCATACTTAGAAAAATACAACAAAGCTTAGTTAAGGCATACCACATAAGCCTTAATACACACACTTTAGAATTAAGACATCATTTTTAGCTTTTTGTTAGGGCGGTGCATGTAATGGTGTATTTTTGGTTTTCTAATGTGTTGTTGTAGATTGGATGTTAGGGTGTATACTTCGTAGACTGGATGTTAGGCCGTGATTAGCCTTATTTTTTGCAAAAGATTATGCTTAAGGGTTGCTTAAAATAAATATAAATGCTCTCTTTTGTAGGTGCTTAACCCCTAAGCATGATCTAAATTAGGATAAGTGGGCTTGGTTACCCATGTGTAGGGTGTTAAGTCCAAATTATTCATATAACTACTTGGGTTGTATGGTGTGTTTAGCAAACACTTATTTTACAGGTGTAGTTATATTTACTTTTCCTATTTTTAATGTAATTTTCCATTAGAAATTAGGATTAGTGTTATGGGGGATTAGGATGAGCAGTGGTTAGAAGGCTTTGTCTTGGGAGTCCCTGTGATGCCTTTAAAGCAAGCAAATACAAATGAAGAAATGAAGAAGGTATGAAGAATGAAGAAGTCAAGACCCCCCATAGCATTTATTCATTTATAATTTGTAATTATTCTTTCATATTCTAGGTTGTATAAGGGTAGAGCTCGGCTACCCATTTCACTTTTTTGGGTTGTACGGCGGTACTCGACTGCACCGACCTTTTATTATTTTATGTTAGATTTATAAACTTGTTTGATGTTATGTTTAAATTGTGTAATAGAGATGGCATCCCTTTTTATAGTTTCTTTATGAATGGTGATTTAATGTGTGGACTAGATCTGATTAGGCTCATAGGGAAAAATAAATTTTCTACCCCAACTACAACTCATAACTAAATTTTCTAAATATCTCAAAACCTCACATAAAGCCTAGGCATTAAATCAAGATAACTAAAAGATTTAGCAACCCCTTAGTTGAATGTTGTATGTCTAATATCATGCATTCATATTTTTTTATTCTTGTAAAGAGATGATTTTCGTCCTTCCATGATAGGGGAAGACTTGACCTTTGAGGGTCTCCTCTATGGTGGAAAACACCTCTTTCTCTCTGATTTAGCTCATAACTCATTTCAACATGCATTTAGACATACAGAAATCTCAAAGCCTTTGTCAAAATAAAGAGTCCAAAATCAAATAAAATTTGAAAAGATTTATATTAAACTAAGTCATGGCTCATACCACTCTTACTCTAGTCTCCTAGGGAGTGGGTTTAAGGACTTTAGTCTCTTTCTAAATAATAATAACCCAACTATCTTGCAAAATCATATGACTTGCCTACATGGTTTTAAAGCATAGGAGGAGTTAGCTAGTTGCTACTCCTAGTAGTTATAAGTCTGATAGTCAAGTGGTTTACACTCTTTTGTGGAGGTAAGCCATATACCCATTTTTGCTAAGATTTAGGTTGTACTTTGGCCCTTGCTAAAGCCCCCTAGATCTAGAATATGAGATTATTATTTCCTTCTGGATACAAGCACAAATCCTCACCTTAGTTCTAAGATTTCATTAAGGGGTTTAATTAAGTCATGCGGCTAGATCTCAGCCATCAGTTCAAAATAGAAGGAACAGATGACAGAAATCACTCCTCATTCATCTTCAATGAGAGACAGACATTGTCCATCAAATTTGACAAATTTACAATGATCAGAGGCTAAATCTGATGCAAATTTAAATTCAAAATGTTTAAGAATCGATTTGAAATCAATCTATATGGTTTGATCCTCATGGGTTCAAATTTTTTTCAAAAAGGACCAACGAATTTTGCTAAAGAATTCGGTTGTAAGGCATACCTCATCAGCATCTATCCCCAATGATCACCATGCTTCAGGCACCTTCACCTCGATGGGACGAAGCTATGGACATGATTTGGTGGGTTCTGTCCCCGCCAAATGCCTTGAAGACCAATGTACGACCATTTTCCATCACGTTTAACCATTCTCCAACTCACCGGTGGTGGCTATCCTAGGTGAGGATTGGTTTGAGGTCCCCTCGACCTCTAGAACAAGTTGTGACTTTCAATTTGAGATGAAAAGAGAGAGGCTGAACATTTGGTTGCTAGATTTGACCAAACTTTGGCTTGCCAGTGGCGAGAGGTCAGGGGAATGGTCTAATTCTTCTTCTCTTCAACTTGTGGATGTTTTGGAATAAAAAGAGGGAGAGGAAAGGCTCTCCTCCTCTCTTTTCATGCATGGCCAAAAGCCATGTAATCAACCTTCTAGGTGGTCGGGTTCTATCCACCAATAACTAGAGGGTCAGCTAGAGAGTGGATTTTGTATCTCTTGGCCTTGTGAGCATGTTTAAATAAGAGATTTGAAGGTAGAAGATATCACCTCCCCTTTCCTCCCTTGACCAAGAGCTTAGCTTCATAGCCTTCTCCCTTTGCTCCTTCTTCCTCTTCTTCATGGAGGAGACCAAGTCCTTTTTAATTTTCGATTTGGAGACCCTCAAGTAATTGGAAAGTAGCCAAATTACTTCAAGCCAAGTGGTGGATGAGGTATGGAGGAGGGGAAATGAAACTTGAATTCCTTTCATGAATTCCAAGTCTTCTCCTCTCATAATTCCACCCCTTTGATTTTTTTTTTATGATTTTTTTATCATCACCACCAAAGTCCTTAGGCTAATGTTTGACTGCTTTGAAGTTAAATCCAAATTCATTTAATTAGATTGGACATTTGAACCCAAATCAATCATTTGGATTCAAAGTGTTTTTTATTTTGATTTAATTCATTTAATTTTGGATTCAATCATCTTTAATTTATAATTTATTAAGTTTTGATTTAATTAATTCATTTAGGATTTGAATCAATTTTGGACTTCATTTCATTTTAACCCATTTAGGCTTAAATGGGTTAAACTTGATTTCAATTGGGTTCAAATGACCTATTTGACTCAATTGAATTTTATTTGGAGTCCAATCATGTCTAATCACATGTGTGAGATGATTTTGAGCGGTTAATTTCATTTTATTTTAATTTTATTTCAATTTGAACTCATTTGACCCAAATTGGGCTTATGGGATAGGTTTGGGTTTATTTAGGTCAAATGACCAATTTGATCAAATTAGACCTAACAATGGGTTGGTTTATGTTTGATTATCATTTCCAAATAATTTTGAGCAATCAAATTGAGTTGATTTCAATTTGATTTGGGTTTGAACCCAATAGGACCCATTTAGGTTCATTTAGACTAAGTGATCTAATTAACCTAAGTAAGGCTTAAATGAATTTAAATTTCTATAGATTCATGATTAAACATGTTTATTTATCATTTGGAACTTTTGAAATGATTTCATTTGGTCAAATTTTTGGTGGTTTGATTTTTGACTTGGTGGAACCCACCTAAGTCAAACATATGTCAAATGGGTTTGCTAGATTTGACTTTGATTTGATTTTGGATTCTTTTATTTTGTTTTATTTATATTCATTCTGATTTTGTTCTAGTTTGGAATTTGGGTTGAATCTGCCTAAGCCTGTTAGGGTAGATTAAACCAAAGGAGGATGCCCTAGGTCACTAGGTGTAGTGTCCTAAGCACTTAATTAGGAGGTTCCTAATTTAATATTAAGTGTCTTAATTATTAATTTTAATAGTGATGCTAACCTCATCAAAAAATGAGGTCAATAAGGCCATGGATTTATGAATACAATATAGTACCTTCAACTCTCCATCAATGAATGAAGTATATTCAAAATGGTAAAGAGTGTCAAATTGATGAAGACTCATATCCATTCTTGATACATGAGATCAAGATTTATGATGATGCTAAGTACTTCATGCCTAAGAAAGTAGGGGAAGTCAATTCCCAAAATCAAATGGCTCCAACTATCAAACTAAGGCTAAAAAGTGATGATCCGAAATGCAAAAGTGTCAAAGAATTAAAGCAACCCAAAGTAAATCCCCACCTTTGTAGTGATACTAAGGATGATGAAGGGGAGTTAATACTTTATCAACCTAAGAAAGCCCTAACTAGCCAAAAGAAAGAGGAAGCTAGTACCAGCAAAGCAGTAAAGTAATTAGAGGAAACTCATGTTTCTCTAATAAGGGTTCCTGAATCCTAAATTTTTGAAAAGTCTATGAAAATGACTATAGTGTACTTGATTTAAATGAGAATTTGACACATAATAGGATACAATGGAGACAAAGGATTCATGTAGCTGACCCCACCTAGTGGGATTAAGGCTTGTTGTTGTTGTTGTTATTGTTGTATCAAAATGACTATAGTGCGAAAGGCATATAAAAATTCTTTAACAACTTTATGAAGTGAGGAAATAGAACAATTAAAAACTTTTTATGTGCCTCATAGAAAAGGCTACAATGAACGTGGGATTCTTTTCTATAAGGCATAAGAGCGAACCTAAAATCCCACATAAATATTATTGGAAGAAGACAATTTTAAGAATGAAGACATTTCAATAATGATTCCTCAATACTTCTCTCATTAGCTCTGAAGAAGCTAGTTAAAAGTAACATTTAACTTATACAATCAAGCATCTAAGCTCAATTGTTTAAGAGGCACTAACAAGCCAAAATTTCATATGATATGGGAAGTTCACCACATGGGGATTAGGCTGTATTGCTTCAGCATCTCCTTCAATGAGCTCACATTATGCCATATCTTATAAGAAAAACCCTTGTGGAAACTATTGATGAACAGAGGAATATTTTAAATGATAATATAATAAAAAATGAACTAATAATTTACCTTAAAGAAGCCCCAAAGGAACTCAAATAAGGCAATGAATCCATCGTTGATGAACTTTAAGAAATCAACCTAGGTATTGAAGAAGTGCCTAGGCTAACCTTTGTTAGTGCTGACCTCACATTAGAAAGATTGGAGGAATTAAAAGCACTACTCTATGAATACAAAGATTACTTCACATAGAATGTCATTTAGCTTAAAAAAATGACAAGGCAACATAGCTAAGGGCAATGACTTGCATCCTATACTTAAATATGTAGAATGTTATATAGATGATTTGGTTGTTAAAATAAAACTCAAGGTAAGCACATAAGTGATCTAAGATTTTATTTGAAAAAATTTGAAGTTTCAACTCAAAAATGAATCTTTTGAATTGTGCTTTTAGCGTGACTTCTAGAAAATTCCTAAGCTTTATTATGTGTCATAGAGCAATTGAAATCAGTCCCTCTAAAGTAAAAGTAATAATAGAAATGCCACTGCCTAAGACATTAAAGCAACTACATTTACTACAAGGTAAATTAGCTTACATTAGAAGGTTCATTTCTAATCTTTCAAAGAGATGTTAACCTTTCACTCGATTGATAAAAAATACACCTTTCAAAGGGGTCAGATCTAAACCCAAATTTAGATTCCATAATGCCCAAAGAGGCCAAATCAGATCTATCATATCTAATGGGGTTGGATCAGATCTATCATGTCTAAAGTCATCGGATCTAGATCTAAACTTAAATTCAACATGTCCAAAGGGATAGGATTTAACTCCAAACATAACCAACATACCCAAATAGGGTGGCTCTAAATATAATTCTAGATTTATATCCAAAAGGTGGATTAAATCTAAATATAAATCTAAACTCTTTGAAGCTAGAGAACATTGAATTAAAGCCCACAAGCATAGCTCATTTACAAATTTAGATATTAATGCTTTTTAAAATTTCTATAAATTTTATATGCTTCTATTGTTCAAATTTGCTATAGATGGCTATAATGTTTACTTAGAAAAGACCAAAAGATATGCTTCCTACTGAGCCGACTAAGAAGCATATATGTGCCACTTTGGAAGCTCATGATTCACATTGTTCGGTCATACTACAGGATCAGTTATCATGACATCAATACATGTTGATAGGGAGAGATATTTTTCAAAATTCATTTGCTCAATCATTACGCTTACCAATTTTTGATTCACAATTACCATCAAGTCATGATCCTTCTAATTAGGTAATTTCTCTAAAGCTAAGACACAGTCATGACATTCTTCTAAAGAAGGTTGTAGATCACCTTAAGTTCAATGACCAGGATGTACTTCAACCAATCATAGATAGTGCTCCTTCTATATATATAATTAGACTTTTGGGCTACCACATATTACATCTTGAGGCAGAAGTTTGGGACACAAAGTCAATGTTCAGCACACCCCTATTAGTTATCAGTGGGTACATACATTATGCATGCTTAGGGAAAATTAACACCACATAGATTTTGGGAGTTTTTTAGTTAAGTAATCAAATTTATTATTAAGAAATAAACATATTATCTCAAAAGATAAATATGTTATCCTATAATAATTTTTATTATCTAAATAAAGACTCTTAAGGTTAATGAGTCATTTAATTCTCTAGAGATTCTTCCTTTGAACTACATGAAAAAGTAGGACAAGGTTTATTTTATACTAGGATCATAGTTTCTTATATGGGGAAGCCCTTATAGTTAATTACATCTTAAGAATGAGGATCTCTTCTTAAGAATACTCTTAATTAAAGAAATAAGCTCTTATTTCCATGGATTTTAAAGTTGATTCTAAATGATGGTCAAATTGGAATTTAAGAAGGGAACACTTCAAAGGGGAAGAGTTCTTTTCTAGGCCAATTGAGATAAAGTAGGAAATGCCTATTGATAATGGCATTTCAACTATTCTGCCATTAGGCTTTATATTTTTGAGATAAAATGTATTAAGATTGAAATTTATATTTTATTAGAAATCTAGGACTTGAATTATAGCAATAGAAGGCTGCAAAATTACTAGTGTTGAAGACTTATGCCTAGAAGGTTGCTTCAAAACCTAAGTCTACAACTGCTTATAACACAAGTTAGAAGCTTGACCTAGTTTAACTTTTGTGAATTATTGGCTCTTGATCTCAATTGAGGAAAGAAACTTATCTCTGACTCTTCTGGATTTATTACCCACCTGGAAGGGCTGCCATCTAACATAACATAAGCGAACTTTTATATCCATGATGTTGGTCTTATGAATGCAAGATGGTTGGGCTACTGCATTTTAGGAAAGAATCTAGGAACCTAAACTCACTCCCTAATTCTAAGGATCATGTTAATCATGATATGTAACTAACTAATGCAATAATTTTCAGCTTTTAAATATTTTTGACTCATAATTCATTTAAGGCCTTTGAGGTATGCAATTTATGCTTACAATGAGATGTAGTTAGAAATAGTTATGGACCAAACTAAAATAAGAAGGCACACTTACTGAAGAAGGTGGTCATCCTTAAAGGTCGATGCCCCTTATATGCAATGGGTGAACCACCTAATTCAAGTACTTTGAGCAATATGCTAACATGGTTCACAAAATCTAATTATTTCTAGTTGCTTTTAAGCTGCACCTTTGGCTTTAATTTATGTATGAAATTTCAAAAAAATTTATTTTTGTATAAGTTATTTAGATTTAAGTTGGGTAGAAAGTTTAGTTTTTCAAAGAGTTTAACATCCATACATTCATCACAAAGACACAGCATAAATAAACTTAGAAATGCAAGCAATTTCTATTGCCCACAAAAAATAAATCACACCAAATTTAATTAGTAAAAACATGCTAGTATGATCGTGTACTGTTGTACACCCTAAAAGATAGAGAGAAATGGGTAGCCAAGTTTTTCCCTTATATAGCCCAACCTAGAACTAAAGTCTTGATTTGTGGTGGGTCTTTTTTCAGGATTGTCTCCTTCTCCAAGGACTTCTAAGGCTTTGGGGTATTGAACTTCATCAAATTCCTCTATATAGGGTCTAAGCCTTTTGAACTAATGAGGCCCCATTAGGATTATGCTAATTCCCCTTCACTTGCTGTTTCACCATCTATTTGATGTCCATTTCTTTAATAGTCATGCTATCTATACCCTTTCTATGAAGGCTACCAGTATCTTCCTCTAACGAAGTGGTATTTTTTTGCTGGTCTACAGTATGTGCTAACTCAGGTCTATCAATATCCATAGGAATAGGTTACAGTGCTGGTATTTGACTTTGGAGTGCTAAGACAACAGACATAATCTTATCCATTCTCTTCTCCAGTGATCTATCTGATCATCCTTTACTTCAACTGGTGCAACAATCACTGAGTTGAGTCTGATGCATCACCCTCCTCAACAATAGCTCCATGTGCTTCAGTGCTATGATGGTGTTCTCTATGGAAAGAGGTTCTTGTCTCTGCCATGTGCACCTCTGTTGGTTCATCTAAAAGGTCATCCTTCTCCATGTTAAAGTCAACCATCTCATAATCACTCTCCTCCCTCTCCATGTCTTTGATGGCTGCCTTATATTGGACTAAGATCTACTTGAAAGAATGGCCATCTATAATTTTGGGATCTATAGGGATGTATCTTGGGTGATGATCTTCTACTCTCTGATCCCTAAAAGAGGGGTATTCTAAATATCTTAGGCTAAGGAGGTACTATCCATAATTGGCTCAACTAGCATGGGTACCTTCTTTTCATTCCTCTTCTCGTCTTCAACTTTCTCATCACCATACTGGGTTGATACATCAATGACAACACTCTTAAGCTGCCACTGCTTCTTTTCCACTAAGATGTGGAAGGCCAAATAGAAGATCTCAATCTCACATCATTAGTGTGAGAGGATGATGTGTGGCCCTTGGGTTACAATCGTATCACCAAGGGTGGAGTTTTCTTCCTGAATGTGGACTTCTTGTATTTGGTGGGGACTTTCGATGGTGTGGCATAGATAGACTGGTGATAGTGGATGGTGAGGGGAGTGGTGTGATGGTGGTGGAACCGGCTGCACATCTACCGAGGGCTTCCTCCTCTTATAAGAACCAGTGAGAATTATGTTGTTAGAATAATCGACTCTATCAGCTCATCGGTTGAGATGGTGATCTATCAAAGTTTAGGTCACTGACTACTTAACAAACCTCCTTCTATTTCTCTTGCCCACCTGAGCCACTACCTTTGCCTCTATGGCTCTTTCTCAATTGATCTGATCCATGACACTCTTAGGGATGACTTGTCTCAAATCATGGATCATGGTAGACTTAAATCATCCATGGATTCTCCTTACTCCCTTAAGCATGAACCTCAAACTAGCATTAGATATCCTCCTCTCCCTATCTAATTTCTCATACTCAAAGGGTTGTGGGGGGTGATGTTACTGTCCTATTGGCATCCTCTTCTCCCTCTATAGCTAAAAAGGGATGAAACCTGCTACCACCAAGGTGGGGAGAGGTCTCACTGGGGGAACACTCCTTAGCTACATGGGAGGCTGACTTAACTTCTTTTGCTATGCACTTATAGTACCTCTTGATCTTTTGACTCTTATCATGATGTTGAGTCTTGGTCAATGAGACTTGGTAAGAGCTAGCACCGACCTCAAATGTGGATGGGACAACCTCTGATGTAATGACTTACTTTCCCTTAAAGGCTAGTGTTACCAAAGTGGCAATGATAGTTCTAACTACTCTAGTGGTGGACACAACTGGGGCTTATTGAAGGGGAACCTCTACACCCTTCCTTTTCAAAGAGGGCAACTCAGTATCAGACTGTAAGTCAAACTATAAAAGTGGCTTCTTATTAGCCACCTCCTCTCTATTGATAGTAATGAGGATAGGGCCATCACAAGTGATCTTCAAGTCCTTGAAGCCCACGCCAAACTTGATGATAGTTGTAGAGGTGAGTATGGCCTGATCCATGACCAAATCCACACATAAGGAGATAGAGAAAAGGAGCTTTCCATAAGATATGGTGTAGTTGTTGCTTGAAGGTACAAGGATTGGGATTATATTTCTATTTGAAAAAGTAACAATGGGTTAACAGACTTGATTTCTTTTTCAGCTTTGATTGAATTTAAGTTTGAATCCTTATCCAATAATTTTTGTTATGTTAGATAAGGTTCTTGATCTGGAGAGATTTTATTGTGGGAGAGAGATTCTTGCATTGAACTCCACTAATGAAGTGAGTCCAAGTGAATTTGTAATGATTAGTAAACCTTAATTTGTCAATTATTAAAAGGATAGTAGGTTTACAGATTTGTTGGTTTTTAGATTCCATAATTTATTTACGTACGATTTGTTTTAGCTAACCTAAAGGTGTAGGGGACACAGGATTGATTAGGGTCATCTAATCAAAGATCATATGATCTAGAATCATCTCACAATTCCTAAGGGAGTTAAATCATGGGGTTGGTTCCAAATAAAAGGAATAGATAGTCATGATTTCATCCCTGACCACTAAAGCTGAGAGTTGTTGGCACAAATGAGTTAATCTCTGATGATCTAGACAATGGAGATTGAGGATTTTAATTGATCTAAATGGATTAATCTCAATAGAGATTGATTCAACTTCACAAAACACTAATACATAATGATAGAGAGGCTAGGAAACTGGAGTACCTTAACAACATTGAACATTTACAATGTTATCATTTTAAAAGTTTTAGGATGTTAGGACAAGGCTCTAGGAGAAGTTTGACACCTTGACTCCCTCTAGATTGGTGTTGAGACCAACTATGGCCATCATTTGTTGAAGTTTGACATAAGGAATGGTTGGATTGGTTGGGGAAGTAAGAAAATAGTTTGTTGGGGTTTGATTTTTCCTAGAGTAGGTGTAGGAGTTATCAAATGGGGGAATTAGGGGCTCTTTCCTCCTATTTGTAGTTGATCTAGCCTCGCCTCATTGGAGGAGGCGGGAGTTGGTTAGCCTTAAGGAATTGGATCCAATGTTGACTCCTAAAGGTAATAGAGATATTAGGGCACATGATTGAGGTGTCTAATTTAGCTGTAAATTTTTGCATGGAATAATTTTTTTTATGATGAATAGGTGGCTTAATTTGAGTTCTCCCATACTCCATGGCATCTCTTCCTCTTATGGCACCATCTTTCTTTGATTTTAATTTTTTTTATCATCTCAATTGGGCTCAAGGTGGGTTGGGGCTAGGTTTGATTTAGTTGAATTGGGTTTGGGGTTTTTGGTTTGAGTTTAGCTTACTTTTCTTTAGTTTTATTTAGGTTGGCTTGGTCATACCCCATTTAGCCAACTAGCTTTGGATTTATATTATAATTATTCTTAATTATCTATTAAATGATTTAGGATTTGACTAATACAAGCCTTATGAGATTTTAACTAGGTATAACCATTTTTTCATAAAACTTAAGATTTCATTGATATATGAGGTTCAAAAGTCATAATAGTTGCCTCTCCGAAGAGGCAAGCCCAAATTATCTCCGAAAGCTAAAAGTTTGACATCTTTATTAAGACAAAATGAAATAGAGATTGAATGGTGTTACTGGCCTAGCCTTAAGAGAAAGTCTTCAACTCTGTTTCCTTACCTATAAATGTGGGTAAGTTGCATAGTTAGATGAGAACTCAAGTTTCAAATGGTTATCATAATGTGGTTTAGCTTTCATGGTGGTGCACTTTATAGTGGAATAGGTATACTAAGGAAGTCAATTTCAAACTAGATGAAAGTGTTGGGGAATGTCACAGCCATCATTAGAGCAAATAATAATTCATCCACCTCAGTGTTTAAAAAAGTTAATTGCTTAACATGGTTTATAGAAATAGCACAATATTCTACAAGTCCAATCTCTTAAAAGTCTTCTAGAACCTATACAATTAGTGTTGCTAATAAATGAGCAATCCAAATTACACTTAAGCATAGGGAAGTGAAGTTTGATCTAATGGAATAATACCAACTTGGGAGGGGGAAGTTGAGAGAGAATTCCAATGTGTTTCTGCAGTTCTACAACTCTGGGATGGGAGATGTTGAGCATTATGTTGTTATGAGCTTTTCTTATGTAATTATAGACTTGATATGCAATGTCTTTTGGCTCCTTTTTAGTGTTATTATGTTTTGTTTCATTTTTCTAAATCCAAGTAAACTAGAAGCAAAGAATTGATATAATTGACTAATCATGGTCAACTAAGGTTAGTCTTGAATTTTCATTCCAGGCATGCCATAATTCGACTGGATTTGTAAAATTATGTTTATCAATGTGTTGATTAAATAGGCTCTCCAAGAAATTCCATGTCTACTAGGACTGGAAACAATAAGTGAATAGGTGCTCAATAGTTTTAGAATTATTGCAATGTTGGCATTTTGAGGCAATACTAATACTTTGTCAATGATTCTCTCATTAGTGGAGAGGGCTTTATGAAATAGTCTCCAACTAAAGAAGGAAATGGGACGGTTACAGTAGTGCCATAGAAGATAATACCTCGTGGCGTCTCGAACAAATCATATCATGCTTTTGTGATGCTAAGATGGGAGCTGCATAGGTTGAGAATGAGTAGATCCTTAATTCCTGATCAATGTGAACTTGAATAATGTTCTTGATTTCAGCATCATTTAGGAGATTTGAACATTTCTTTGGTCCAATGAGAGGTGTTTCCTTGATGAATAAAGAAGTCCTTGACCAACACCCTTCATTTTTAACTTGTAATGAGAAGAGAGAGGTTTATTGGAAAGCTATGTGTCATATTAAAAAATGTCTCCTTATCCAATCTACCATCTAATAAATAATTCAACCTTCTCTCTATGCACAAGTTTATTCTTCTAGATAGGTGAATCAGATTTGTTAGGATGGGTAGTGTATGGATGTTTATGGGGGCAATATTTAGCTTCATGAAATGACTCCATAGTGTGTCTTGTTGACTAAATCTTATCCAAAACTTCATGGAGTTGCAAGTTATTTGATCTTATAGGGATTTGAAGCCTAGTCCACCATTGTCCTTTAATTTTACATAGGCTCCTCTAGCTCGTCCAATGATAGCCTCTACGATTTCCATTCCAATGAAATGTATTAAAAAGAAAAAAAATTAACTTATGTGTGCCTAGAGGCATGTTGATGACCTACAAAACATGTAGAGGCAAAGAGTTATGGATGCTTTCAATTAAAGTTAGCCTTCCCCCAAAAAAAAGGAATTTGTTATCCCAAGAGAGGATCTTATTCTGGACATAGACAAAGTGTCTTTAAAATAGGATTCTTGACCATTCCAATAAATAGGGAGTTACCAAAATATTTTGTGAGGAGATCAGCAATTATGATATCAACAATGTATTAGATCCATCTTCATTGTGTATTAGTCACATGTTGCTAAGGAAGATGTTGGACCTATTCTTATTGAAGCTCAAACTAACATAGTTCTCAAAATCCGTGATGGTACTAAAGATATTCCTTGTGGAGGTTTTGGATCCATTGCAAAATAGCAAGATATCATTAGAAAAAATCAAATGTGAGATGGGTAGCCTCCTTTGGCTTAGAATTAGGTAGATGGGTTGGAGGTGGATACTTTATTAAGAATTGTTGATAGGTAGTCCAAAGAAATATTGAAGAGAGTTGGGAAAAGAGGGTCCCCTTGTTTGAGTCCCCTATTGGATTTGAAAAATCACACCTTATTAACATTCACTAAGATGGAGTAATAATTATTTATGATTAACTTTCTAACTAAATTGCAAGATCCTTGATTTATATCCTTCACATGAAGAATCAAGATAATGAAATCCCAATTCATAGTATCAAATGCTTTATGAAGATCCAACTTTATTTCTTTATCCGGCTTTAGGCACTTCATGTTTAAATGCCTTAGCACTTCTTGGGAAATTAATATATTGTCACTGATATTCCTTCCCTTTATAAAATTACTCTAGTTTGTGGAGACTAGATTAGGTAGAAGGGCTTAAATTCTATCGAAAATATTTTTCTTTTGATCTTACTAATTGTGGTAGTTAAGCTATTTGGTTTGAATGAGTTCCAATTAGTACATGAAACCTATTTTGGGATGGGTATAAAGTACTTGTGCATTAAATCTTTCATGAAGAAATCCTATATGGTAGTAGATAAGTCAACTTTGATGTGATCCCAAGCTGATTAGTAGAAGGCTATTGTAAAGCCATCTAGTCCAGCTAATTTTTCAAAATTGTGTGGAAGACAACCCCCTTAAACTCATCCAATGAGGGTATAATGCTTATATCAATAGAGGATGGGTTTCCAAAAATATTTGGGGATGATATTTGGGTGGGTTGTTGAACTTCAAGAGTAAGGAGGTTCATAAAATGAGAAAGTGCAGACTCCTCAATGCCCCTTGGATTAGTGATCTAATGGCCATGTTGATTTTAGCTAAGTTTAACCTATCTGACCTAAGGAAATCAAAATGACTTCTCTTAACCTATTTGGCCACTTTGGGATTTATATTTGGATTGTTTATTTTTGAATGATAATTTTTCATGTTTTTGATTGATTGGTTTCATTTAATTTGAATTAGACTTTTGATTTTAACCCAAATTTATATATTTTTGACATAAATGGCTTAAGTTGTGTGCAATTGAGTCAAATGGCTAGTTTTACTCAGCCTAAGATGTGTTTAGACTTCAATTATATTTAATTGAGTGTTTAGAATAATTTGAATTAATTGATTTAATTAATTTGGATTTGATTTTTTTTCAAATTGACCCATGTTGACTCAACTTGAGTTTAAATGGGTTACATTAGGTTCACTTGAACTAAATGACCAAATTGGCCAAATTAGAATAAAGGAGGAATTCAATTATGTTTATTTCTAATTTTCAAGTATTTTAGAGTGTTTAACTTTGATTAATTTTAATTTAATTTGGATTTCTACTTAATAGGGACTATTTGGATCTATTTAGGTTAAGTGACCTAATTAACCCATTTGAAACCTCATTAGATTTAGATTTATTTAGGCTTGTGGTTGGAAATGCTTATTTAATAGATTTGAGGTTTTTAAATGGCTCAATTTGACCAAAATTTGGGTTGCTAACTCTTGATTTAGTGGGGCCCACATTGGTCAATTCATGTCAAATGACCAGATTAGCCATTTTATACCCCTTATGAATTTAGTTTCATATTCATTTATTTTTATAAATTAATTTTGTTTTTTTGTTTGATTTAATTTTGATTATTTTGATTTTATTCAATTTTCTTGGACTTATGTGATTTTTAACTTAAATGGGTTAATTGGATTAATTAAACCAATTGTTTAAATTTAAGCTCAATTGAGTTTTGATATTATTAAGTTTAGATTTTATTAGTCAAATTGAGTTAGGTTTGGTCCAAGTAGTGTCCACTAGGTTAAGCTAGCCTTTCTTCCTGCGTGTTGAGTTTAATTTCAATTTTGATTTCAAATTAAATTTTGGTTTTGCTCAATTTATTGTTTAATTTTAGTTTAGATATGCGACTAGCCACTAGGTGTAGTGTCCTAAGTGTCTAATTAGGAAGCTCCTAATTTAAGATTTGAGATCCTAATAACTAAATTGTGATGATGTCAACCTCATCCAAAAATAAGGTCAATAAAAGGACCCTAATATATGTGGTGGAATAGCTTGAGTATACCACACATATTAGCATTAATAGGAAATAGATTTTATGAATGTTACAAGCAACAATGCTTGCAAGGGTTTGAATTTGTTCTAAAAATTGAGTTTTGAAGTTGATTGTGAATTATAGGCATGGACTGCCATAAGTTGTTCTAATTTAGAAAATTTTCCTTAGAGGAATCTAAATGAACTAATTTCTAAAAAGGATAGAAGTGTTGCTAGGAAAAGATTCACTAAAGAGTCTAATCCTAATGTAGTTGTAATAGCTAGAAAAGATGCCGCTATGGGGCATAATCTAAACTTGAATACAATAGATTTTGTTTTCATTAGTTTTCAAAGTCTAATATAGGAAGAAAGTATGAAGACTCACATCTTCTTAGGTAAAACTAGCTAAAGAGATAGTCCTATTGACTAACGAGCATGAAGTATGGAGACTCATATCTACCTAGGTGGAACTAGCCAAAGGGATAGCCCTAATGACTAACCAACCTAATGGGAGGATCTATAAATGATTATACTATGATATATTAGATCCTAACTTTGTCTATTAGTAAGGATGCCACTAGGGGACTTTTTCCTAACTAATTATACTAGAAAAGTAGGATGCCACTATGGATTCTTTTTCTTACTCTTATTATACTAATCCCCAGAGGATGCCATTATGTATATTTACTTCTATTTAAGGGTTTGGTCAAGAGGGAGGGACCTTAATGTGGCTTAGTTCATGACCTACATAACTCAGTCGATTGAGTTTATCCATTTATATGTCTTTAGCTTACTAGGTAGGTTTCATAGGGACTTATTCATAGACCTAGATGCCCTAGGTATCATGAAGGAGTATTGAGGTGGCTTAGTTTTGAAACCTAAAAGCTAAAGCGAGGTAAGGGCCATTAAGTGGCTTTATTCTGAATCCTCAAGCTTTTTCATAGTAAGGATGTTACTAGGGGTCTAATTCCTAGCCAATAGATTTAGCTATTTGGAAGAGGCCTTAAGGTGTCTTAGTTCTTATCCCTAAATAGCTAAAGTGAGAAAAGAAAATTTAAGTGGCTAAATTCATAATCCTTAGAGCTTTGACTAATAGGAAGGGGTCGCATGGACGTTATCCTAACCTAAAAAGTCTATAGGAATGAGGCCTTGAATTAGCATAGTTTCATTCATAAAATTTTCTTGGAAAGAATTTCACTGGGGAGTTAACTCTTAAATAGTTGAGTGTTAGCTATTAGAAAGGGGCTAAAATCTTCCCCTGTCGATCTTGGATCTGGAGCAAGGGAGAAGAATGTTATCACGTTAAAAATAAACTTTTAGGCATTGCCAAGAGAAACTACTATCGAATTCATGATTAAATCAGACTTTAGTTCACTAAAATACAAATTTAGAAAATCAATACCTCCACCATCAAACTTGATTCCAGTGTGAGATGAAAAAACTCTCCCTCTATCGATCATGGATTTTGAATAAGAGAGAAGAGTGAAATTTGCACTAAAAAATTAAAAACTACCATTACTAAATCATTATACTGCCAAAATTTGTAAAAATCATCAAATCAAATAGAAAAATTGCCTTAGAATAGACTCTTCAGACTTGTAGCTGTTGACCTCATATTTGAATGAGATTAATATTATTTCTAAATCTAGGAATTATAACACCTAAGCCTTGATTAAGAGCCTCCTAATTATGTACTAAGAAGGCTACACCTAATGAGTTAGTGCATTCTTCTAAGATTTAACCTAACCCAATAAAATTAGGTGATCCAAATCCAACCCAAATTTAAACAAATAATTGACATAAACACATTTAAATTGAAAACCTAAATACAATTGAGCTTTAGCTAAGGAAATTTTGATGGCTAACCCAACTATCCTACTTAAGCTCAAAACCACTAAAATCCAAAGAAATTTAAATGAAATCAGGACAAACTCAAACAAAATCAAATTAAAAGTATAAAATCCATGACACGAATACGAATGGAATCTAATGAAATGAAAAAGTCAAAGTAGTCAACCATTGAACATATGGTTGACTTATGTGTGTTCCACTAATCAAAGGTCAACCCATCATAAATTGATCAAATTAAATTATTTCAAAAACTTAAAATCATTAAATAAATATGTTTAAATATGAATTAAAAGAAAGTTAAAACTAATAAGGCCTTAATTAGGCTAATTAGACCATTTGACCTAAAAGAGCCTAAATGGACTTTATTGAGTTCAATTCCAAATTAAATTAAAGTCAACCCAAATTAATTATATAAAATCATTTAAAATCATTGTTAAATATAAATTAATCAATTATTGGGACTAATTTGACTAATATGGTCATTTGATCCAATTAGACCAATCTTAACCCATTAAGTCTAAATTAATTCAAAGTAGATTTTAAACCTAAAACAAATGAAATTCAATTGAATTAAATCAGTTCAAATATTTGGATTAACACAAATGAAAGCTAAATACATTACAGTTTAGTCAAGAAGGTCATTTGACTCAATTGGATTCAACCAAATCCATTTGATCCATAATGGGTCAAGTGTTGAAGCAAGCACGCAAACAACTCCAAATTTCATAGAGCCCATTTATTGGGTCTTAAGAAGTTATGACACCTAGGAGGGGGTGAATTGGGTGTTTAAAAATATTTTTAAATTGAAACGTAATTTGCTTGGTTTGCATATAAATTAATTACAAATAAATTTTCCTTAATTATCCATAGCAATTATAAGTAGTAATAATGAAAATAAAGGTGCTAGAAAAGTAAAAAAGAGAACACATTGATTTTTATATGGTTCGATGAAACCTCAAAAAATGGCCTACGTCCACGCCTAGCAACCCATAAGAATTCACTAAATCAAAATAAGATTACAATAAATCTCTCATACTTTCTTTCACTGGCAAGTACAACCCAACACCGTACTTTCCAACATAGGCAAGTACAACTCAACATCATACTTTCTTACAATGGGAAAGTACAACCCCAACACAAATCAAGATAAGAAATAAAAAAGAAAGATACAAATATCTAACTCTCAATTTAAAAAGATTTTTGAACTCATAACCCAAACTATACCAATTTTAAGGCAAGTGAATATTAATGAAAGATAGCTCACTTTAATTTGAAATTGAAATTGAAATTAAATCTTATATTAAGTTTTTAATGCAAGTAAGTGATTGTTGCTTTGAATGAACTTTATAAAAGTTTGAAATGATTTTCTAATATGACTTTGAAATGCAATACAACTTTAACTTGAATTATTTTTCACATAAGGTAACTTATATTCAAATGATAAGTGAATTCGCAATTAGAATACTAGATAATAACTTGAATAATAACCACAAGAATGCTATCACATAAAATTTATGTAAATCAAATGAAAGTAAGTTAATAATAAGCATAAAATAAATTAAATAGTTTATGAAGGGGTTAAACAAGTTAAGAATTAAGTGAGATGTTATTGTTAAGCGCAATCAAACTTAAACAACTTATATGAAGCTTTCGGCCAAGGTAATAAACAAGAGGAATTCAAATGATTAAGCACTAGGAAATTTAAAACCTTTGTAAGAGTTTTCGGCAAAACAAGAAAAAAAGGATTATATAACTCAAAGCCAAGAAGATATCAAGATAATTTAAGAAACAAAGCACCTTAAGAATTTAAATCAACTTTGAAGTTCTCAACCAAGGGAGGAACCTCACAAATCCTTCACTTTTCCCAATTAATTTTCCATGGGAAAGAGAAGAATGATGAGGAATGTTTGCACTTGAATCACCAAAGATCTTCAAGAATTTTCTTTAGCTAGAATCAACCAAGGGTGGAGAAGGTGAGCAAGAGAGAAAGAGAGAATATTAGATCTAGGGAACCTTTTTCAAGTTGAAACATGCCTCTTAAATAGAAAAAATTGGAAGCTATGATTGGCCAAGACATGAGACAATGAGAGGGAAATAGAATTACCAACTATTTGAATTTCAAGTCCAAAAGATATTGGATTGGCCAAGGAATTATGGAAGAGGCTCCTTTTCAAATTCTAGACAAACCAATATGGAATTATGTTAATGTGACTCACAGCTAGAATTTGTTTCATGAGAAAGAAAGGATTTCATTAATCCAGATAACTTACATTGACAATGTTTACCTATAATGTATGGTAAATTAAGCATGCCGCCTATGATAAAGGGTCTTAGGCTAGACAAAATACAAAAGGAAATTGATGTGTATTGCATAGAAGAACCAACTCTAGCAAGATGATTGGCAGGTCTATTCCCCTCTCGATTGATGTGAGAAAGTATGATGTCTTTGAGCTTGGTAGGTTAATGTATTGAAGCAATCTGGTAAGTCAAACTCCAAAAAGGTTCAATGGTACCATTTTTTATGTTGAGTAGTCAAATGGAGTCAGTTTCAATCCAACATGGGTTAGAAAATGTTTGAGCAATCTTGAGAGCAAAAAGTAAACCATTAGCTTCAGCAAATAAAGGATTTATTGAATTGCAAGGTTTGTAGAAAGTGCAGATAATGAACCCTCTTAGTCTCTAACTATGCCACTTGATCTAGCTATGTTGTAGAGAGACTGAAAGGAGCCATCACAATTAATCTTAAGCAAGGAGGTTTTGGCTTAATACAGAAGACTAGCTGACCTGAGTGGTAAGTTGGATCACTAAGGCAACCAAGTTTGGTAGATTCCTACTTCAGTCTCCTGTAATGGATAGCCTGTTGGATGTGATTGGGTATTTGAACAATGGTTGCATTTGTCTTTAGTTTATTAGTATATTTTGTATCATTTTTATCTAGTCAAATAAACCATAATGAGATGATGGGGAGGAGTTTTGAATGCATTTAGAGGTGCTTAGGCTTATCTGAGTTGGTCCTTGAGTTGAGGAATTGAATGAAGTCTCTTTGATATTGTACTATGTCTTGCAATCCAAAATGTGATTGGAGTTTAGACCAAATAATCTTGGCTTTATGACTATTCTTGAGTTGATCTAAGTCCCCCAGTAGCAAAGTCAGCATCAAAATAAGCAATCAATTCACATGAAAGATTATTTTTAGGATACCATAAACTTAATCAAGAAGTGTCAATCAAATAATGAAAGATACCATTGACAGTAATTTATTGCCTTTATAAAGATATCCACCAACAACAATAAGGGGACTATGAAAAATCAAGGGTTTGGACTCATATTTTAGATAAATTAAATGAAAATTAGGGAAAGCTTTATAATATTCTTTTAAAATATTAAATCTAAGGATTTGAAATTATAGAGATAAAATGACTAGAGATACCTAGATAAAGCAACAACTGGCTTATTTTCTTCTACAAGCTTGCATTGAAGTATGAAGAGAAATTCTTAAAGATATTAAATTCATTTAGAATGTCTATGATTTAATTTCTTTTCAGAGTTGATGAATTTTAGGGTCAGATGATTCGTATTCAAAATAAACTCCTTGTGTAATAGAAAATGTTGTCAGTGCTTAAGAGTTTGAACAATCACATAAAATTCTCAATCATATGAAGAGTATTTTCACTTAGTATCGTTCAACTTCTTATTGAAGAAATTAATAGGTTGATTTTCTTGGCTTAATATTACACTAATTTCAATGCCTAAAGCATCACAAGTTACTTCAAATATTTTACCAAAATCAGGGAGTTTTAACTTAGGTGAAGAGGTTATAAGAATCTTGAATTATGTCATGGACTTTTTAGTATATGTCATTCAAGAAAATAAATCTTTTTTTAAAGATAATAGTGATATGTGCTGAAATGGTGTCAAAGTCTCTAATGAACCTCTTATAAAAGATGGCTAATCTATGCAAGCTTCTAACATTTGTAAAAATTTTTGGAGCAAGCTAGTCTTTAATATCTCTAATTTTTGTGGAGTCTACTTTTAGTCCTCAACATGCACAGTAAATCTTAGGAAGAAAACTTCTGGTTTATAGAAAAAACACTTCTTAAGATTGACGCATAATTTTCCATTCTTAAATTTAATAAAATTATCCTTAAGTGATGTAAATGTGACTCTTTGTCAGGAATATAGATAAGGATATCATTGAAATAGACCATAAAAGATTACCAATAAAAAGTTTCATGGTAGTATTCATCAATCTCATAAATGAATGGGTGCATTTGAAATGTCCAGATGCCATAACTAACCATTCATAAAGAACATCAAGAGTTTTGAATGTTGTCTTTAATTTATCACTCAGTTTAATCCTTATCTAGTGATATTCACTTTTCAAATAAATCTTAGAGAATAATGATAAGCTAGAAATAAAATCCAATATATAATATAGTTTAGGTATGGGGAACCTATATTTATCATAATATTACTTACGAATATAATGTCATCACAAATTCTCCAAGTTCCATCTTTCTTAGGGGTTAGAAAGACTCATACTGCACAAGAACTAAGACTCTTTTCGGATTAAACTCTTCTTTAGGAGTTTATCTAATAGTTATTTTAATTATGCATGTTTTTGAATTCAACATATAATGCGGCAAATTAAGTATATGTGATGTAGGGATTAATTTTATAGTATGTTGTATATCTCTTAAAGATGATAGTTCATCGGGCAAGATAGTTGGTCTTGCCTATAGTTGGGGCTTCTATCTAAACTTATTTTCTTGGTTTATGTAGGGTTTCATTGACACTAAGATGGTCTTGCCTATTGATGTTCCTTATGTTTGGCCTTCTCGCAAGATAGTTGTCTCTAGGAAGTTCAACATTTTCTCTTCCTTTGTGGTTCATGTCATCCAGGCATGGATAGAAGTACTTAAGGTTTGAACTTTTGTAGCTAGGTACATAAGATGGTCTTCTACTCTAGGGAGTTTCTCATCACTTTGCATAGTGATCTCATCTACCCTCTTAGTTAAGTCTTCTAATTGATCCAACCTAACAAATTTGGGTGGCATGATTTAAACAAAAAAATTTCTAGTATGTCACTCTAAATAAAATTTTAAATATGTGTTATGTAAACTAAAATTGACACAATGAGATGCACAAATTTTAAAATGGTTAGCATTTTGTATACTACAAAACATTAAGTAAACACACAAAAGAAACAAAAACAAAGTTTTTAAGGACATAAGTTTAATTTCTTTATGCAATGTTTGTATTATAGGTTTGGCTATCTTTTTGTGAGCTCTCCCTTACTTAACTAGTCACACATATGTCATGATCTATAGATAGGGTTTAAGGAAAACATAAGAGAGAACTGATTGGTACTAAAACAAATGCTCATAAAAGTGCCTATCACATGAGTCTAACATGAGTTTATAAAGTGAATCACTAAACTCTATGAAAGAAATTATAGAAAATCTAAAATAGAAAACTAACCTTGCCTAGATTCGATATGAAACACTTACAAGCAGTTTCTCCATGTCTCCAAACCTTTCAATCTTGTACCAAAATGGTGTGGTCATGGTGAGTCATAGTGGAGGGAGGAAAGAGTGCTCTAGATCTTTCACTCACCAAAGTGAAAGGGATGCAAGAAATTCTACTCTCCAAAGTACAACAACAATAAGAGATCACCAAGTCCCATAGATGGTCAACCACCAAACTCCAACAGGAGTGTTTTCACTTTAATTCTTCACACAAATAGTCTAAAAGTTCTTTATTAAACTAGAATAAATATTAATATAAGTTATAATACGCCAAGGGATGTGGCTTTCAAGAAAAACGAAACTATCAAAACTTGAATCCCATTGTCTCATGGTGCCTAGGTGCCACAGACTAGCACCTGGGCACCTACTTCTCTGCCCAAACATGAGATAAAAGATTTACTATAGCGCCATGGTGCTAGAAGGCTAGCGTCATGGCGCCATACTACTGATTCATTTCTATTGCTAAAACACTTAATGGTCTTAATCACAATAATCATACAACACTTAAATATGTCTAAATACATCATCTATCACATAATATAATTCATAAGACATAAATATAAAATACCATAACAAATATAATACAACATAAGTCTCATAATCTTTGGCTTTTTGATTGGGACCTCGTAATGGGTCCTTTTCTCCATTGATGTGCTACATCAACCTTCCTTATAAAAATTGCTCAAAAGTTGTCAATTTATCGAAGAACATATTCACAAAGTTTGGAACACCCAAAGTGATAATTACTGATAAAAAAATACTTCTATAAAAAATAGTTGATTATGCTATTAAATTAGTAGTTTAAACTAGGACAAAAACATCAAGCAATAGATACCTAAGAAAACATCATCTATCATCCCTTGACTATAGGGTACGTTGAGATTTTGAAGGAGTTGAAGTAGATACCTAAGAAAACATCAAGCAATAGATGCACTATGGGCTTACATGATGGCATACAAAACTCATATTAGTCATTGTATTATTTGTGCATGGGAGTTCCTATCTCTTGCTAGTAGAACTTAACCACAAGGCAACCTGGTTGATCAAATAATCAAACTTTCACTTGGAAGGCATAAGAAAAGATGTTTCTTTAGTTGAATGAAATAGATGAATTCAAGATAGCATCACATGAAAATACTAGAATATACAAATAAAGAAGAAATGCATGCCGTAATAAAAAAATCATGAATAAGTAGTTTAAACTAGGACAAAAAAGTGTTGCTTTATAATTCAAAATTAAATCTCTTCAAAGTAAAATAAAGATCAAGATGTTCTAGGCCATTCATAGTGAAAAAGGTGTATCCATATGGAGTTAAATAAATCCACCATAACCAGAAAGGATGGTTTATGTCAATGGTCAAAGGTTTAAGCTATATTATTAAAAGGACATGCAATAATAGATCTTAGCCATCTTCTTAAAAGATCCGAGCTACACTTGAAATGCATCTTTTTAAGGATATTAAATCAAGCACTTGTTACAAGTCAACCTGATATTTTTTCACATAGTATTTATTTATTTGTTTTATTTTATCCTTTTAATTCTATTTATGTTCAATTTTATGTTTGTTAAAATTGAAAGAATGATGATGAGACAAAGTTATGAGGCATAAGCATTCAAAGAGTGGTGACGATGAGTAGTCCTACCACATTAAGAAGTTTTCATCTTTTACTCTTTATTTTTATCACTTATTTAGTAATTTATTTTTGTGTACTAAAGAGAGTTTAAATCTCTACATTTTGGTGGGGTGTGGGGAGGGTAGTTTAAATCTCTACATGTAGTGTCGTGTGGGTGAATGAGTGTACACATCAAGCAATAAATCTTTTAAGTCATGGACATGAGTTTAGAGTTAGTTTTATTGAAAGGTTCCCTACTTAGTTATAAAATTTGTGTAAATCTACAACAAATGTGAATTAATGTACTAGGACATATGATATGTTAATATGTTGTACATAGTTTAGTAGATTATTTTAAGCATAAATAAATATAAATAGATTACATAAGTTAATTGAGGAAGAATGAAATAACAGTTTTCTCATAACTCAAGATTGCTTTGAAACTAATTGGTGGATCTATCTAGCTAAGAATTATTTTTAATACTATCTTTTATTATGCATTTAGGTTTTGTTCAAGGATGAGCAAATGTCTAAGTGGAGAGTTTGATGGCATTACAATGTTTTTTTTTCAAACATTACATTTGACACATGTTTTTGCATAATTTTAAAGAATTTACAACACTAGAATATAAATTTTAAATCTTGTAGATTTATATGGATTGGAGAAAATTTCCTCAATTCTTGCAAAAAATAATATGAAGAATGTTTTAGGGTTGCCTTGGATCAAACTACGTGATTTGGGACTTAATTAGTGCATGGCATGTAGTCATGCTCTTAGGTGCCATTACTAGATGACCAAATGCTCACTTGTCAGCAAGTTTAAAAATTTTTCTCCTAGGCATTAGACTCGATCCTAATAGAATCACAAGATAGAGAACCCAATACTTTGGCACCAAACCCAAGAAGAGAAATGATTGTAAAAAAGCTTGATGCCAAGGTATTAACATGGAAATTATTATCATTTGACCTAAATTCTCATTTATCTCTTACCTAATTGGGTGATTCTAATGCATTCTTACATAAGAAAATCATATAGACAAATTTGGGGACTTCTCTAGCCATCATTTGTGTCAATTTCTTAAGTTTTTGGAGGGTCTTAAGAGAAGAATTGTGGAGGTTGCTTCAAATCCCTCAAAAAATTCAAATATAAGATATTTCAAGGGCATAAGATAAGGAAATGATGAAGACTTTCTAAGCATTTTTTTCTATGTTTCTCTTTTCTCTCTTCCTTTTCTTTTCTTTTTAAATTTTCATATATAAGTTTTTCATGATTTTCTTTTATTTTACCATGAACTAAATTCCCTTTTAGATGATACTATTTTTGTATTGGTTTTGAGTTGAATTAAAAATGGAGTTAAATTTCTTTTACTATCATATATGTTATTATATGCTTTCAAACTTATTGATTGATTGGCCATCTTTTAATAATTTAATAGGTCTATTCAAAATTGAGGAAAATGAACTCATTGTAGGCAAATATATAGATGATAGGTCATAGGTTAGAAACAACTATGATGAAGTCGTATAGTCTATAGTGATAATATTTTTATAATAAATGCTATGATAAATGTTTTGAATGCACTTTTTATAATTTTAATATACTACTAAGATTTTAAATTAATTTTTTTAAATAGTACTTATTTTTATGAACACGACACATGTAATTTTGTTCAATTTGGAAAAATTATTTAAAAATTTTATTTTTTCTATTTATGCTACTTACTTAGCAGTGGGACCCAACACTAATGAGCATGTTATGGTTGTTTGAAAGGGTTGAAAACTACAGGCTGTTGCACTAGATATGGTTAAAATAAGTGCATAATAGTGCACAATGTTACTGAGTCAAGACTAGTAGATCTTAACGTGAAGATCGGACAACTGGGGACTCCTCCCCAACCTCATCCACCAAAAAATGGCGAACCGGTGTGTCCAACCACCTTGGTCAGACCTAATTATGTAAATCTAACCAATAAGTGGATGGACTTGGGGTGATGAATGCTAGTCACCACCATAAATAGTTACTGGCTACCAAGGTTGATGGCTATCAAGATGGGGGAAGTAGTTTGGGGGGTTTGATAGTTCTTCATGGAAGCTAATTTGGCATTAATAAAGAACTCTATGATTTTCTAACAAAAGGTCCTCTTTAAAGCACATAAAGTCTAATTCTAAAACTCTACAGCAAGCCTAAGGGCTTTAAAAGAATAGAAGTTAGAGAGGCGGAGATATACCTTTAGGTAAAATTTTTAAAATAAGTACGATTTAAACCTTAATTAATAATTTAAGTATATTTTAAAAAATTAGATTTAGGTATAGTTGCCCCTTTAATGAGTGACTAGCTAGCCGCATTGAATCCAATGTGGCGCTGCTGCTCCCCAATTTAATATTAGGAGCCAGTCACCCTTTTAATGGGGGACTGGTTGCTTAAGTCCTAGAGCTAGTCTATAGCTAGATGGCCGACTAGCCTGTAAGTAATTTCTTTTTAAATAATTTGTCCTTTCATTCCAAAAACTGAAACTCATATGATAAACACTAAAATTTTTTTCCTTCTTTTCGTTTGCTTGATTGAATTTTAGTAATAATGAAAATGATATCTTTCACTGATTATTGTAGAATAAAAGGTTTCCAAAATGTTCACTCATTTTAATTGATTGATATGAAATCTTAGAATTCCAAAACTAGATGAAAAATAGAGAAGCATAAATATGAAATAATCTAATAAGTGGTACAGATAGTACAAAACTCAACCATATGATAGTCCAGAAAATGGAATATATGTGATCGATAGAAAAAAATTAAATACATGTACTCCAGACTCCAGACACGTAAGTAAGACTATCTTAAACAACTATCGTCTCCACTGTCTCTATGGAATCGCACCACTCCTAGGTGTATACTGATCAAGAGCACGTGATGGATGATCACGCAGCTGATGGTGTCCCTCCAATGCAGGTTCCCAATGAACTTATGGTATATCATCATGTAGTGTCACTCAAGATGTCTAAGTAGGACAGTCCTATGATGGGTAAATAGCGACTGCGACTGAGAAGTAGACTGATATGTAGATGGATCTAGATTAGCATATGTAGATTGTCTGATACCCGAGTCATATAGCTTCGTCGCCTGGGCAGAAATCTCCTCCTGTGAGACACTCTTTGCAGACTCTGGTTGATAATGTGTGTCGCTAATATGCACCTGTAGCCTCATATCCCTGACAAGCTTCTCATAATGATCAACTTCACAACCAATGTATGGCTGGAAGATATCTTAAGTATCCAAGAAGTGCTTAGGCTGCATGAAAAATAACATTAGAAATTAGCCTCAACTATGTAATTAACATATTGAAAGTCTCACAATACTGATGCAATTACTCACATATACTCGCTCCATAGGTGCTCTGTGATAATATGTGGTAGGAGGATATGTTGGGGCCTTCAGTAAATAAAGTGAGCCCATAATCTGAACTAAGTGGGAGTTCTCAACTTTCTCATCATAGATCTATGAGTCTTATAGACACTAAGAGCTCCTTAATCTTAAGACACTTCTAGTGATTAGGTGAATACTTAACCTAAGCCTAGTGACTTATAAGGGTTAGCCATAGGAATAGGTTATGCCTTAGGGACATATGAAGACTTGCTAACCCTATAGCCTAAACCCAATCCATGCTTTCCTTCTCAAACCAAACTTGAAGTTCATACCAAATCCAAACCAAAATTCTAAGACTCATAATCATTCCCATGATCAAATTCAAGCTCAAAATTCTCCATGAACTTTGTGGTTGAATTCAAAACCCTTTCTAAGCCCTTTGATTTCATCGTATGGACTTAGCCTTATCCAAATTTAATTCAATTCCAATTCAATTGATTTTCTCAAAGATCAATTCAATCTCTCAATCATTTATCAAATCCAAATCCAAACCCAATTTCAAATAATTCACTCCTAAAATCTAATCCATGTTCCAAAATTCCTTCCCAAGCCTTATGACTCATTCCCATAAACTTAGCCAAGTCTCCACCTAAGTTAACACAAACTTGATTGATTTCTTTTATAAATCAATTGTTCCTTCATTAATATTCATAAATATAAATGAAACCCATGTTCAAATGACCAAAACCAAATCAAACTAAATCAAGCCAAACCAAAATCCCTTCTTAAGCTATATGGACTTACCTCCATAAGCTTAATCAAACCTTAACCCAAATCAACCCAAAATCAATTGGTTTCTTTATAAATTAATTACTCTCTCATTAACATTCATAAATATAAATGTAACCCACCTTCCAATGACCAAAAATAAATCAAACTAAATTGATTTCCTCTTTATCCCTTTTGACCTACATCTTTAAGCTTGGTCAAATTTGCTTCCAAATCACCCCAAACGCAAGTGATATTCTCATGAATCATTTACATCTTCATTTATATTCTCAAATATAAATGAATTATAAATTCAAATAGCCAAAACCAATTCCAAAATCAAACCAAAACCCAATTCAAGACTTTTAATCCATTTCCTTGGACTTGGCCAAATCCTATCCAAATGAAGCCAAAACCAATGGATTTTCACTTGAATCAATCATTCCTTCAATTACCTATCCAAATATAAATAAAACATACAATTATCAAACCAAACTCAAGTCAACCCAAGTCAAGCCCAAGTTGGCCCTCTTAGCTTGAAGACTTCAAATGAGACAAAATCCATTGGACTCTAAATTGATTGTAGTTGGATTTATATTTTAATCCTAAGCTCATATATAAGTTCAATAAACTTGAATCATGCCTAAACCCAATTAATTGACTCATTTAAGTCCACTTGACCCAAGGTGGCCTAAAAGACCTTTTATAACCAAGTTCTAATCCAACCTAAAATTGGATTGAACCAAGCCCATCTAAGCCTCATATCATAATCAACAATCACCCTAGAATGATCAACCACCTTGAACTAGGTCAAACTAAGTCAACTTAGTCCTTTGACCTAGTCAACCTTTAGCCCAAATGAAACCTAAACTAGCCAAAACCCACTATACACCAAATTGATTGAAACCATTGATTCACACTAACTCATGATTAATGATTGAGCATGACTTGACCCTTAATTGAGCCAAACTAAGTCCAATTAGCCATTTGACCTAAGTTGACCAAAATTAGCCTAAAAGGACAAAATAGATCAAATCATAATCTAACCCAAATTGATTGCAACGAATGGCTTAAGTTCATTCCAAATTGATTATTGAACTTAACCAAAGCCATAATTGAGCCCAATTTGACCTATTGGTCAACTTGACCCAACTTAGCCCAAATTGACCTAAAGGGTCAAGTTGGCCAAAATTCAAATTGATTCAAATCAAATCTTACAATCTTTTTCAATTAACCAATTGAACATGAACCACCACCTAACCAAAGCCAATTCGGTCAACTTAGCCCATTTGACCTATATGAATCCAAGTGAGCCAAAAATCAAACCTAGGCCAAATTGATTGAAACCACCTGAACTAAAACACTTCAAATCATCAAATTAACCTAACCCAAGCCTTGGTTTGACCCAATTTGACCAATTGGCCAACCCAACCCAGCATAACCTGATGTGAACCCATTTTACCAAATGAAGCTAAATCCCATGCAACCAACCCATGACCCATTGGAGGCTAACCAAACCCAACCCAAACCCATCATGGGTCAGCTAAAAATTAGCCCAAACCCATTTGTAGCCAAGTCTAATGCAAATCCTCCATGGATCCTCTCCTCCATGTGGGATTTTGCAAAAATGGCAAAGTCCACTTTTCCTTTCACCTTGGCAGTCATCAAGCTCCTAAATGAGGGATCCTTAAGCCTCCTAGCCCACCTTAGAGGGAATAGGATTAGCCATGGACCAAAGGGAGGTGAACCAACTCACCTCCCATACAAGCCAAACACCCAAAGGATCAAGGAAACCCAATCTGCCTAAATCCCACTTGGAGCCTCCTGCCATGGCTTCTCCCAATCCATACGAGCCACGTGGACTCAATTGAGACCCCTCGAGTTCTCTAACGATGGCTGGTCGACCAAAAAAATGAGAAGCCATCTCATTCATCCACCTCAACAAACTGAGGGGTAAACCCCCTCAATTTGAATTGAAAACACTTCATATCGATTCATGAGAACTTCCTAACATGATTTTAAGTCTCCCTGCAATTCCCAGAGCCATCCCAAGCTCCCCCCTTGCAGCATTTCCTCTTCCCATGTGGAACCAAAATAGTAGTGGCTAATCACGATTCGAGCTCGCTCATTCCTTAACCAAAACCAAATTAATCTTACACACACCTTCCACACACATCGTTAAAGCCATATAAGTCTTTTCCCAAGCTTCCAAGCCATCGAAGGAGGGACTTCGATCACCACTAAGCTCCATAGTAAAGGAAATCAATCCACTGAGTGAACCAAGGGGAATTGGCTTGATTGCTGCTCAACAGAGCCTCAACTCTACTAGACGAAGCTACCTCATCAATCCCTTCATCGATCTTGAGCTCTGGTGAGGTAATCCCTCAAAACTGTAGAAGTAGGAAAATTTGGTTGGTCCTTTGTAAAGGAAATTTGCATGTGAGCTCATCCTAGCCATTAGATCCTTGTGGATCCTTCGCATGAAGGTGTGGGTTGATTTTGGAGTGAATCTAAGCTCGGTTGAGCTCATATTGAGCAATCCATGGTAGACTGGCTCCTTCATTTATCACTCACGGGAAGAACGATCATGGGCCATCCATTCTGCATGATTGGAACAGATGGCTCTGATCAGATCACACTAGATCTGACTATTTTCTCCCCTTATGCCATGAGTCTGATTAGCGTCATATGGAAATTAATACCACGTTTTCCACAAATTAACTTAGCACATGGATGTGACAACTAAAATAGCCAATTTTGCGGTGCCTCATGGAAAGTGCACCACATGGCGCTGACGGGATAAGGCTTAATTAGGGTTATTTAATGTATTTTTAAGGTTAAAACTTTCATAATTCATAACTAATTATAGAAAAATTTAAAAAAATACAAATAATGGCTCATTTTAAAGGTATTTTAGAGGAGAATTTAATAAAAATATTTTCAATTGATTTTAAATAGTAAATAGAGCTAAATTAGGATTTAATTAAAGACCTAAATAGCTTAGTTACTCTCTAATCATTCAAGTGATTGATCCCAAAATTTTTGAGATAGTTTAAGAGGATAACCTCTGTCTCATCTAATTTTCTTGGGATTTATTGCTTTTCAAATTAGGAAAATTTATTAATGAAGCCCTAATTACTCTCTTAATTTAATTAATGTTTAATTAATCATGTGAACAGTAATGGATTAGTTAATTAAGTGGTTAAGTGTTCCTTAACATTGGGTGAACTCTGAAGATAAGATTAGGGCCACTTTCTCAATCTATTTCCCTAAGTTCATTTTCATTAATTAAATTAATCAAAGCTTAATCAATTAATCAAATTGCTTATTTAATCAAGTTGAGAATGTAATCATATGGAATCTTGATTAATTGATAATTGGGTAGAACTTTAGGTGTTTAAGAACCAAAACAGAGTTAATGAAATTATGGTTAGCTCACATGTATGATAAAACTCTAAAAGTAATTAAGTATCTTAAGCTTAATTAATTAATGATTTGGAGTTAATTGTATTAAGCCCCTTTCATTTCATAGGAGCATTGCTATATACTTTTCAACTCATTTGCATATTACATTAGCTCATAATCATTTAATTTATTATCTTAAGATAGCATAAGTAAAGGTTAATTAATTGATTTAATTTATATCTTAACCTAATTAATCCATAAAATCAACCTAATTGCTTTTCATTAAATCAAATTAACTCACACATGGGGAATGGGATTAGGATTAGAAAACCTTTCTCACATTTCCTAAATTAAATCAAATATGAAATTAAAAATGATATTAAGAAACTTTGGTTTATTTTAAATGAATTTATTTAGTATGATTGTCCTTAGGAATTAGTTGGATTGAATGAAATCATGTGCTTATGTCCTTTTATTTCTTTCCAATCATATTAAATATTGTATGCCACTTGATTTATGCATTCATCTTTTTCCAAAATTAATTAAATTAAATGATTTCTTTTATGTCAAGCTTGCATGTGTTGGTTTAAATTAATATATGTGTGGCTATTATCATTGTTAAATCTAGATCTATTTTCCAAAACTTATAAATGAATGATTATATATATATATATATATATATATATATATATATATATATATATATATATATATATATATATATATATATATATATATATATATATATATATATATATATATATATATATATATATGCTATGAATACCAAATATAAATACATAGGAGATGTATATGATTATAGCTTAAGTGTATGAAGTGAAGTTTCTTTTCTTTCATTCATATATTGATTTATATAAGTAAGAATGTTAATGGGTATATAGCATGGACATCCTGGGAATACGAGGCTTTAATTAGCTCCAAGGAGGTCATTTGATTACCTCACTTCCCTTGTTTAACAACAACACATACTCCATTTTATTTCATTCTTATGTACTCCAATATTAGAGTTTGGATAAGATTTTACTCTAAATGCATAAATGTTTCAATCAAATAAAAGTATAACTTTTGCATGGTTTTCTTTTCTTTATTAATGTATACATCCATATGTATTTGAGAAAAGAAAATATTTAGTCTGGACATCCCGGGAATGTGAGGCTTTAGTTTTTTCCAAAGAGGTCATTTGATTACCTCACTCTCTTGGTTAACAATGTCATGTACTAGCTTATGTCTCTTATACATGTCTGTGTGTATTTAATTATGGAATTAGAACTTATTGCCTTTTATCAAAAAGCCATGCTTTCATGGATGATTACGTTGTTGAATTAATTAATCATATGACTTGGAGCTCTCTTTCTTATGTTAATGTGTACAAATTTACATATGCTTGAATGTAATGGGTATATAGTTTGGACAACTCGGGAATACGATGCTTTAGCTAGCCCCAAGGAGGTCATTAGATTACCTCACTTCCTTAGTTAACAATGACACGTACCTATTTAATTTCATTCCTATGTACTTTTGTATAAGAATTTAGATAGAGCTTTAAATTAATATGATAAAATAATTCTATCAAATGAAACATTTATATTCCAAAAATACATGTTTATATCCATCATTTAAGTGTGCTAAAACATATTACATGTATAGGTATGCTTAAGGTTTAATCATGTGCATGTCACATATGATGGGAAGAAATGAATGAATATGTGTCATGTGATAGTAATTAATTCCAATTAATCTTAAGATTCCTTTCTTATTGAATGAGGTTATTTAAAGTGAACCTAAACTTAGAATTAATTAAAATATGTAATAAGCCATTCACTAAAGAGAATTGATTAATTAATTTGCTTTAGATGTGACTTAAGGTAGGGATAAAAGAGAGTGATCCCCTCTTTTATTCTCTTTATAACACTTTGTTGTTAAGTTTAAACCAAGTGAAACAAAAGAAAACATTAAGTAAAACTCTCAAAGCAATAAAACTGCTTAAAATGGAACCATCATTTATAATTAAATCCTTTCATACTTAGCAAATTACAACAAAGTTTAGTTAAGGCATACCACACAAGCCTTAATACACACTTTAGAATTAAGTCACCATTTCTAGCTTTATGTTAGGGCGGTGCATGGAATGGTGTATGTTTGGTTTTAGGATGTATTTTTACAGACTGGATGTTAAGGTGTATGCTTCGTAGATTGGATGTTAGGCCTTGATTAGCCTAATCATATTTTCTATAGGAGATTGTGCTTAAGGGGTGCTTAAAATAAATATAAATGCTCTCTTTTGTAGGTTGCTTAACCCATAAGCATACTCTAAATTAGGACAGGTGGGCTTGGTTACCCATATGTAGGGTGCTAAATCAAAAGTATTCATATAACTGCTTGGATTGTATGGTGTGTTTAGCTAACACTTATTTTGCAGGTGTAGTTAGATTTACTTTTCCTATTTTTAATATAAATTTGTATTAAGAATTAAGATTAGTGTTATGGGAGATTAGGATGAGCAGTGGTTAGAAGGCTTTGTCCCGGGAGTCCCTATGATGCCTTTAAAGCAAGCAAATCCAAATGAAGAAATGAAGGAGGTATGAAGAAAGAAGAAGTGATGACCTCCCCCCCCCATAGTATTTATTCATTTATAATTTGTGATTATTCTTCCATATTCCAGGTTGTATAGCTACCTACCCATTTCTCTTTTTTTGTACAAGTACCCAAGACCGCCTTTCATTCCTTTGTGTTATATTTATAAAATTATTTGATGTTATGTTTAAATTGTGCAATAGAGATGGCATCCCTTTTTATAGTTTCTTTATGAATGATGATTTAATGTGTAGCCTCGATCTGATTAGGCTCTTAGGGAAAATAAATTTTCAACCCCAACTATAACTCATAATTGAATTTTCTAAATAACTCATAATCTCACATAAAGCCTAGGCATTAAATCAAGATAACTAAAAGATTTAGTAACCCCTTAGCTGAATATTGTATGTCTAATATATTGCATTCATATTGTTTCATTCTTGCAAAGAGATGGTTTCCATCCTTGCACGATAAGGGAAGACTTGACCTTTGGGGTCTCCTCTGTGGAGGAAAATACCTCTTTCTCTCTGATTTAGCTCATAACTCATTTCAACATGCATTTAGACATATGAAAATCCTAAGCATTTATCAAAATGAAGAGTCCAAAATCAAATAAAATTTGAAAATATTTGCATTAGACTAAGTCATGGCTCATACCACTCATGCTCTAGTCTCCTAGGGAGTGGGTTTAAGGACTTTAGTCTCTTTATAAATAATAACAACCCAACTATCTTACAAAATCATATGAATTGCCTACATGGTTTTAATGCATAGGAGGAGTTAGCTGGCTACCACTCCAGATGGTTATAAGTCCAGCAATCAGGTGGTTTACTCTCTCTTGTGTAGGTAAACCATAAACCCATTTTCTCTTAAATTTAGGTTATACTTTGGCCCTTGCTAATATTCTCTAGATTTAGGATCTAAGGTTACTATTTCCTTCGGGCTACAAGCATAAATCCTCACCTCTTAGGCATTTCTATAATCTTGTATTGTGGGATTATAAGTCCTAGCTTTCTAATAAAAATTTAAATCAAATAAATAATTCTCCTCAATTTCAAACATATAAAGCCCAACCATAGGATAGATTGGAATGCTCACTAGGTTTTCTAGTATCATGAGCATTCCCTACTCATCCCCTTTGGCTTCGATAATAAGTCTCCCCTTTTGATCTATCCCATTTGATATTCTAATATAGCCAATTTATTGATAGTCTTATCATAGCAATCTTTGGAGATAATAATTGCCTACTTTAATTAAGAGTACTCCTAAGGAATTTATCTTTTTCAGGATGTAATTAACTATGGGGGCTTGCTTAAATAGGGAACTTTAGAACTTGATTTAATATAAATCCTACTTTATTCATCCATGTAAAGTAAAGAAAAAATCTCTAGTATATTTGAAGACCCGTCATGCCTTAAGAGTTCTTATTAGGTGATTAGGTCCATTATAGGGTGGTGATTTATATCATTCGAGATAGTGCACCATTCCTTCATATCGTACCCTATCACCTCAATAAGTACACCCTCAGATCTATGTGGTGTTCCCATACGCATATCGAAAATAAACACCACACCAAGATATGTACAGATTAATAGCAGTCAGTCTATCCTCATCCCCATCTAAGCCATTAACTATATGATCTCTCCTCTCCCACATAGCTATGTGTAGATTATAGTCGCCACCTACAGCCTTCCCAGCCATCTACCCTTTGAAGTTATTCACAGAGCCATATCAATCAGGTAGAAGTCCAAACTCTAACTCGACCGTGGCCATTCTACCATCTTTCACCTGATGAGTGAGACACATGCTAGCAAAATATTTGAACTTGTTGAGCATATACCAGATAAGCACTGTATGATTTTCTCAACATAAGGCTCCCAAATCATCTATGCATGTTACAAGGTATATTCAAATACGTATATCGATTATGAAAATTAAACTCAATGACTACTATGAAGGTCATATCGACGTATGTAACAGACCATCCAGCTCATTCTTGTATAATATCACATTTCTCATTGGCATCTGACGCACAAATTGCTTGTTCCACCTATTTAAATAACATATTTATAACATGCATATAAGGATAAACTTGAATTACCAAGAAGCATTTCTTAAATCAACCCAATGTTCAGCCACTCCAAATCTCTCGGATATGGCACATGTAAGGTTTCCCTTTCTACATGAAGGTACTCCCAGAACCATATCTGAAGTATATGTAAGCAGCCTACCATATTGGCCCTAGTAGGCCTAGTTGACTCATATAGCGCTCTATACATATGTGCTAGAATTACTCCCCTAATGGACAATGTACTGAAGGTATCTAAGTCCTCAAGTAGTGCAAGATACTATAGATGAACCTTAGATCTAGAAGTGTAAATAGAATATAAGCTCGTAAGTGTTAGTTGAACTCCTCCATGGTCAAATGTATATATGAATCCTTATAGAATGACCATCTAAGCCACCTTAAAGGCATGCAAGTCTATGCTTGGGTCTGACTCATCCAAAATGTAGATGTGATGTGCGGATTAGTCGCATACTAGTACACCACATTTGATAGAGGATGTTGACCAAGCTGCTCGTCATAGTAGGCTAGCCAGTTATGCCTCCTCTTCCCATCACCAAATACAATCAGGCGTACAACTGGCGGCCTATCAACACGGAACCCCAGGATCATCACCACATCATGGAGTGTGACTGTCATCTCACCAACGGGCTAGGTGGAGAGTATTTGGTCTGTAGAGACCATCTCTCAACTAGTACAGTAAGTAGATGATCCAGAAGAATATAACTCAACTAGCTAGCATAGTCGAGTCCCACCGCTCTTAAAGTAGAAGTAAACCTAGGATAAGTGAAAGGGCAAATCCTTCAGCATAAGAAAATGGGAGGTGGCCTCTAGAACAGTACTCTATATTGAACAAAATAGAAATAAATATTACTCAAATAAATAAATAGTAGAGTTCCTAAACCTTAGAAGTCAAAAAACTTCACTTACTATGTTGTGTGGGCGCCCATCACCAATGGAGGCTATGCTAAGGTAGACTGAAAGGACATTGGTATACTCCCAAGCATGGCCCACATGATCTAACCAGTGGAGGGTGGTCCTCGGTTAAATGGTATGTGGAGCTGGCCGACAACTGCCCCAACCCAAGATAGATGTACCAAAAGCCCAAAATATTCCTCTAGAAATAGTGTGTGGAGCTTGACTCTATTCTGTAAATTGTACTTGGTAAACTAGAACTCACTGCTTCCATGAAGATATTGAGAGTCTTATAAGTCTCCTTGCTACCAAATATTATCTTAATCACCTTACAACTAGTAACCCAAGCCTTCATGTAAGATACCTTCACATTAAATTTTGATTCCATTTGACTAATACCCCCAGGTGTCAATTTGATGTCGTATTATGATTTTCAATAAATTTAGAATTGCGGCAATGTCATATATCATTATATTTATGCATCTATGGTCATCTCTAGCTTGTGAAATTCTTTAGGCACCTCCAAGATGCTTGATGCGACTATAATGCAGGTACCAGTAGCATGCTCTACTTGGATGATTATGTTGTACACATATCACTGTAAAGTTCTTCTAGTTTGAAGTAACCGTTTCAAACTAGACATTGTTATTTATGGACCAACCAGTAATAGTAAGCTGAAGATTTCTTTTACTCACAAAACACATGCCTTCCACAAGTTCACTTAGGATATCAACATCATCTGATAAGACATTATTATGAGATGGTCCATCAAAAATAATATTGTTGTCCCATTCCTTCGTCGTTTGACAAATATGGATATAATCATTATTAGAAAACATTCGACTTTCATCTTCAATATTCTTGAATGAATGATTCTTTAAAAGATCATGATTGCTAACATAATCAGCTGTAGTTTGTACCCTAGGTGAATAGCCATCATCACTACCACTATGCTCAGATTCACAAATTGAGTCACCGTTCATGGTCTCGTATTGATCATCAGATGTAGTTTTATCTAGTGCATTTGGTTCATCTAAACGATATAAAATATCATCTATGGGTTTGTAATTCATTATACACTATTGAACTCATTTTTAGAATGAGCTCTCAACCTTTCCATCTTAGACATAGGACTTGTCTTAGACACTAAGAGTTCCTTAGTCTTAAGACAATTCTAGTGATTAGGTGAATAGTCAACCTAACCCTAGAGACTTAGAAGAGTTAGCCATAGGAATAGGTCATGCTTTAAAGGTGTTAGGAAACTTGCCTACCCCATAGCTTGAACTAAATCCTCACTTCCTTCCTTCAAGTAAAATTTCAAAAATCAAATCAACTCTAAAATCAAATCAACTCCAAGATCAAACAAAATTCAAACTTAAATCAATTCCAACTTAATTGATTTTCTCAAATCCAAATCAACTTCAAACTCAAATCAATTCCAACTTTATTGATTTTTTTTTAAAATCCAAATCAACTTCAAATTCAAATTAATTCCAACTTAATTGATTTTCTCAAATCCAAACAAACTTCAAATTCGAATCAATTCCAACTTAATTGATTTTCTTAAACTTTAAATCAATTCGAATGGATTTTCTCAAATCATGAATCAATTCCAAATGACTGAAGCCCATGATTGAATTCCAAATTCAAAAAATTTTCCTAAGTCACTTTGATTCCATCTTATGGACTTAGCCTAAATCAAATTCAAATCACCTCAAATTCAAAACATTTTCTTATAACCAATTTATATTCTCATTTATATTCACAAATATAAATAAAATATAAATTCAAATATCCAAAACTCAAATCCAAATCTAATCAAAATCCTACCTAAACCCTTTCAAGTCAAATTCTTGAACTTGATCAAATCAAACTCAAATCAAGCCAAACCCTTGATTTTTCTTCATGATTCAATCAATCCTTCAATCATGAAACAAAATATAAACATAAACATCAATCATCAAATCAAAACTAAATTCAAAAAATCAAACCCAAATCAAACTCATGTTCATCCTTTGAACTTGAAATTCTCAAATGAATCAAAACCCATTTGACTTCAAATCACTAGCAAATGGATTTATATTTCAATCATAAGTCCTTATGTGAGTTCAATCAAACTTGAATCAAGCCATGATCAAGTCAATTGACCCACTTAGGCTAACTTGACAGTGACCTAAAGTACCTTTTTGAGCCAAATTCTAATTCTACGCAAATTAGATTGAACTAAACCCATCTAAGCCTCACATTGTGAGCAACAATCATCATAAGATGATCAATCACTCAAATTGGTCAAACCAAGTCAAACCTAAGGGTTGACCAAGTCAACACTTAGCCAAAATGAAACCTAAATTAGCCAAAATCCACCATAGGCCAAATTGATTAGAACCATTGATCTAGACCCATTCTAAATCAATGTTTAAACTTGACCAAGTCATCATTTGATCCTAACCTAGCCCAATTGGCCACTTGACCCAAGTTGACCCAACTTGACCTAAAAAGTCAAAATATGTCAAATCTTGATCTAAGCTAAATTAATTGAAACCAATGGGTCAAGTTCATTCTAAATTACTTGTTGAACTTGACCAAAGCCTCAATTGGCCAACTAGACCCAACCTAGCCTAATTGACCATGAACCAAGCTTGACCCAAAAGGTCAGATCAAACGAAAACTTAACCAAACCAAAATTTATTGAAACCATAGCTGCCAAAACATTTCAAAAGACCAACCATACCTAAACCAGCCCATGACCTAATCCAATTAGGTCAAATGGGTCAAGTTGGTCAAGTTGACCCATTTGACCTAAATGAATTCAAATGAACCAAAACCAAATATAAACCAAATTGAACCAAACCAATGATGCCAAAATATTTCAAATAGTCATATGAATTTGACCCAACCCTTAGTTTGACCCAATTTTACCAATTAGTCAACTTGACCCAAGTTGACCCGTTTTGACCTAAATGGGTCAACATGAGCCAAATAATATCAAATCAACTGCAAATTCTTTGAAATTTAGCCCAACCTAATTTCAAACGTTTCCAAATTTGTCTAAATTGAAATCAAAGCAAATGACCAATTTACCCCTAGGTCAAGGGTTAGCCTATGGCTAATTCCACTTGGAATTTGGTCATATCCTTTTCATGGCCACTTAGCACCCTCTTAGTGGACCAAGTCGATACTAATGAGTGTGGTGGACATGACCCAATGGGTTTGGATCAACCAAACCTAACCTAAGGCCAAAACCAACCACCTAATAGGAAATTCTCCACATGGAATCACTCCTCCACTCAAATGAGCACATGGAAACTTCACCACTCCACCTCAAACCAACCATGTGGAGCTTAACCCTCCAACCAACCCACTCATGTTGATTTGATCAAAATGGAAGAGATAAGTATGGCCATCCGATCCTTCTAAGGGGAGATATACTCCCCATAATTTCACTTGAATTCCATTCATTCACACTCGATTGAGCCATATGAACTCAGAGGAAGCAATTCTAAGCTCCCCCAATGTCTCACAAGTTCATTTGAATTCTCCATTTTCAATTTTGCTTAAACCGAAAATAGGGGAGGTGAGTGAGAAATCCATCTTATTTAATTCTTCGCCAGAGCTTAATTCCTCTTGCAAGAACCTTCCTCGAGGACCTAAATCACCAAGTTCCAAGCACTCTGGAAGACCAGACCAAAGCCCAAGCACTTGAAGAGGAGTTTAATAGAAAGATCCACTCCACCTTCAAACCAACAAGGCTTTATTCCACCTGGGACAAAGCTACCTCAATGGGAGCATGATAGCCTTTGGTGAGGTATGGATCAAAACTGAGCTTAGGTATAGAATTCTTTGGTCCTTTATGAAGGGAACTTTATTCCCAAGTGAATTCCACCATTGGATATCTTCCTCTTTGCTCTCAGATGGTGTGTGTTCAATCCCCACTCAATCCGAGCTCAAGTGAACTCAGATCAAGCCTTAAGGGATGGACGGTCGCCGTCTCCCACAGGCAAGGGGAGGGATGAATCATGGACCGTCCATCTCGCGTGTTTCAGATGGATGGTCCTGATTAATCAATGTTAGATCCCATGATTAATCCCTTTGATACCACAGGCTTGATCTTGACCGTTCGATCTTTGATCGGATGGTCCAAGGGAAAGCGCATAGCACCACCGCAAACTGTGCAGTCAATTTTAAAATTTAAATAACCAATTCCATCATGCCACGTGGAAAGCACGTGTCGCATCAGCGGTCCAAGTGGCGTCGATAGGATTAATTATATAATTAAGGATTTAATGATCTATTAATCACTAAAACTTCAAAAATACATAACTGAAAGTAGAACAATATGAATGAAGGCTCATTTTAAAGATAATTAAAGGTGGAATAACATAAAATTAATTTTGATTGATTTTGAACAATGGGTTTTCCTTAATTTGGATTTATTTGAAATCTTAATAACCCTAATTACTCCTTAATGACTTCATTTATTAATTCCAAACTTCTTAGGCATGTTTTGGGGAATGACTTCTGCCTCCCCTAATTTTCTTAGAGTTTATTAATGGCTTAATTAGAGAAATCAATTAATGAATTCCTAATCACTCTCTTAATGTAATTAAGGGTAATTAAGCATGTGAATAGTGGTTTAATCATTTAATTAAGATAACAAAACATTGTTTAAGGGATCAGGAGGTTTATGGAATAATTTTGGGATATTTTTGTTAAGCTATTCCCTAAACTCCCTTTCTTCCTTAATCCAAAACTAACTAAGGGTTAATCTACTTATAACCTTCTTAATTAACTTAATCAAATTTTCAAAATCAATCTAAAGTTAATCAATCCTTTGTTTGGTAGATACTTAGGTGTTCAATAACCTAAGTAAGCTTAAGGAAATCAAATCCAACCTACATGTGTTTGAAGGGTTATGAAAGTACTTAATTAAACCCTTTAGCTTAATTATTCATCAATTATGAGCCAATTGCATTAAGCCCTTTTTTTCTTTGGGTGCATTGCTGATTTAAATTCAATGTGGTGCATGTCATATGTTGGCTCACAATTGTTTGAATAATTATGTTAAGGCGGTGTAGGTAAGGGGTAATTAATGAACTTAATTTACACCTTAACCTAAACAAAATATAAAATCAATCTAATGGTTCTAGAAATTAAACTAAAACCACACACACACATGTGGGAGATGGGTTAGAACCAACAAACCTTTTCATATTTCCTAAATTCAAATCAAACTCAAAACAAAACTAAAAATTTCATTAAATAATTTGATTCACTTTAAATGATCTTATTCTGTAGGATTGTCTTTAGAAATTAATTAAGCTAAATGAAATTACATGCTTACATCACTTTATTTCTTTTCTAGCATGCTAAATGTGTATGTCATATGAAAATCATGTATTCCTGCATTTTGAAAAATCAAATTAAAATGAAATGTTTCCTTTATGTCAAATTGCATGTTTTGGCTAAAGTAAGAATATGAATGATTATTATCACTACTAAATCCAAAATTATTTTCAGAACATAGAAATCAAATATTACAAATGAAAGGTATGCTACTTATAATTACTTATAAGCTTGCATGTGAGTATAAAATAAGATGTGCATTATGTGACTTTTCCTTCTCTTCTCTTTTAACATAGTTTTGAATAAGATTTGCAAAGTGTATAGTTCATTTGAAAAGAACACAACACTTGCTTAAATCCATTCCTATTCATTCTTATGTTATCCTTTAAGAGGGACCTTCACATTTCACATATAAATTGCATAACCAAATCAAAATAAACAAACTTAAACTTTTTGCATGATTCTTTTTCCATTCATTTCTTTACATGCACATGTATTTAAGAAAGTGATATATTACTGGATATCCCGGATTGAGGCTTTAAGTAGCCCCATGTAGGTCTTGTACCTTACACCCCTGGTGTGTAGAAAATAATGGCACTGTACTCACTTATGTTTTTCATACATGTAAATATGCATATGAATAATTGATAAAAGAATCTCTTTCTTTTCTACTTAACAAAAACATGCATTCATGAAACATTTCAAATTTTCTTAAACAAACTCCCTTAGCATTCATCATCAAGGTGTGCTAAACATTTCCATTTTCATGTATAAATATGCTTAGGATTCATCCATATGCATGTTACACATGTTAGGAAGAAATAAAGTATTGTATGTTTTATGATAGTAATTCACTTTACTTAATCTTAAAATGCCTTTCTCTTTGAATAGGTTTATAAAGTTTAAATTTAAACTTAGGATTAATTAAAATACATAATAAAATATTCACTAAAATAAAAATCATTAATGAATCTACTTTAGAAAACACTTAAGGTTGGGAGGAAAGAGAAGTCCTCTTCTCTATTCCTCTCTTTATAATACTTAGTAATTAATTGTAGGTTCATTCAAATCAAATCAAATCATGAAATAAAACTTAACCAAATCAACTAAACCACTAAAATGAAACCATCATCTAAGTTGAACCCTTCATACTTAGAAAACTCTAACCTTAAAGCCAAGTTAAGACATGTCACACAAACCTTAAATGGCACACACATTAGGCTAAGTCATCATTTCTAGTCCTATGTTAGGGCAATGCATGGTTTGATGCTTACTTTAATTTTATGATGTGATATTTTAGTCTAGATGTTAGCGTGTATGTGCATAAATTGAATGGTAGGATGATCTTAGTCTAATCATTATCTTCTATAGGGGATTGTGCGTAATGGGCATTGTAATAAAAATATAAATACTTTTGTTGTGTAGGTTGCTTATACCCCTAAGCATAATCCAAAATAGGCCAGGCGGACTTAGTTAACCATGTGTGGGGTGCTAAGTCCAATTTATTCATATACATGCTTGGGATTGTTTGGTTTATTTAGTTAATCTCTATTTTGCAAGTTTAAGTTAGATTTGCTTTTTTCCATTTTTCATGTAATTCTGGAATTAGGATTTAGAATTATTGTTATGGGAGATTAGGATGGACATTGGTTATAAGACTATGTCTTATGTACCATGTGAAGCCTTTGGAGCAACCACATTCCAACCAACCAAAAGAAGAAAGAAGAAAGAAGAAAGAAAGAAAAGAAGAAAAGAAAAAAGGAGAAAGAAGAAATGAAGAATGAAGACCCCCATAACATGAATTCCTTCTTGATTTTAATTAATTCATTTGTAAATCGAGTTGTATAAGGGTATATCTAGGCTACCCAATTTATTTTCAAGTTTGTGCGGTGGATCCCGACCATAAAAGGCCTCTTATTATTTTGCGCTAGCTTTATAAATTATTTGATGTTTGTTTAGCCTATGCATTACGATGGCATATTTTCTTTGTTTGTTCCTTGCTTTGATGTATGGCCTAGATGATGATTAGGCTCTTAGAAAAATAAATTTTCTATCCAACTAATCAATTTAAATTAAAAATAAACAACTCATAACCTCACCTAAAGCCTAGGTTATAAAATAAGGTAAAAGATTTAGCAACCCCTTAGCTGGATGTTGTATATTTTCACATCATGCATAAACAACTCATACCCCTCGCCAAAGCTCCCTAGATTTATTCAGAGGTTGCTACTTCCCTGTGTGGGCTATAAGCATAAATCCTCACCTCTTAGGAATTTCTATGATCTACCTCTTAGGAATTTCTATGATCTTGTGTTATGGAATTGTAAGTCATAGATTTCTAATAAAAATTCAACTCAAACAAATAAATCCCCTTAATTTCAAAAATATAAAGCCCAACCATAGGATAGTTTGGGATCCTTACTAGGCTTCTTAGTATAATAAGCATCCCCTACTTATCTTCTTTTGGTTTTGATAATAACTCCCTCCTCTTGATCAATCCCACTTGATCTTCTAAAATAAACCAATTGATTGATAGTCCTATCTTTATAATCTTTGGAGACAATGGTCATTTACCTTAATCGAGAGTATTCCTAAGGACTCTCATTCCTTTGGATGTAATTAACTATGGGAGCTTGCCTCCATAGGGAACTTAACTAACCAAATTTAAAATAAACCCTACTTTACTTTTTCATGTAAAGTAGGGGAAGAATTTCTGGTACATCTGAAGACCCATAGTCCTTAGGAGTCCTTATTAAGGTGATTAGGTCCATTTGTAGAAAGGTGACTTCTGTCTCTTAAGATAGTACATCATTCCTCAATATCGTATCTGATCACCCTAATAAGAACATCTGCAAATCTACGTGGTGTCCAACACAAGAAGTGTTTAAGAATATTTTTGGTTCATCAATTATTTCTTTTCTCTCTTTCAGAAAAGATTAAATGAAAGAATTTAAAAATAATTTCACCATAGATTTTTCTAGCGACTCCGCTGGGGACGATTTCTCTCTCCATATTTGGTAAATGATTGTTGTCTCCAAGTATCGATAGTGGGTTTGTATTTTATATGAATCTAAGACTATCTTTATTTTCTGTTGGCACTTAGTTTATTTCATCCTTAAGCTAAGCTACCCAACATCTTTAGGGTTTAGGACCTCACTCCGTATGGTCTTAAAACCCCTGTTGGGTTCTCCCAATAGGTGAAAATAAAAATTTAACAAAAAGAAATAACTAAATACTTCCTTCTTACCATTCCCATGGTAAGGTAAGGTTCATTCCAAAAATAAAGAACAATAAATCCTTTAAAAAAATATCAATTTCCAAAAAGCACTTTTTCAAAATGCATATAATAAAATATTTGCACAAAAATTTTCATAAATAACCCTCATCTAATACTCTTCATTAATGTTATTTGTAGGATAATTTCAAAATAAAATCCAAAATCACATTTTCAAAAAAAATCACAAATGAACATCTTCATCCAATTTGTTGAATGAAGATTTCATTTTCAAAATAAAATTCATCAATCATCTCATTACGAAAATAAAATCCAAAATCATATTTTTTTGGAAGCACAAATGAATATTTTCATTCAATTTATTAAATGAAGATTTCATTTTTCAAAACAAAATCAACAATCACATTTTCAAAAAGAAAATAAACAATCATCTTTCCAAAAATAAAATCCAAAATCACATTTTCAAGAACAAATGAACATCTTCATTCAATTTATTGAATGAAGATTTCATTTTTAAAACAAAATGAACAATCATCTTTTCCAAAAAGAAGATCAACAATCATCTCTTCAAAAATAAAATCAACAATCATATTTTCCAAAAGCGCAATTGAACATCTCCATCCAATTTGTTGAAAGAAGATTTCTTTTTTTTCAAAAAAAAAAAAGAAAATCAACAACATCTTTTCAAAATTAAAATCAACAATCATATTTTTCAAAATCACAAATGAACATCTTCATCCAATTTTTTGAATGAAGATTTCATTTTTTTTAAAAAGAAACTCAACAACATCTTTTCAAAAATAAAATCCAAAATCATATTTTCCAAAAAGCACAAATGAACATCTTCATTCAATTTGTTGAATGAAGATTTCATTTTAAGAAAATAAATGCAACAATCATAATTTCCAAAATCACAAATGAACATCTTCATTGAATGAAGATTTCATTTCAAAATCAAAATCAATAATAATATTTTCAAAACAAAATCACAAATGAACTTCTTCATTCAATTTATTAAATGAAGATTTCATTTTCAAAACAAAATCAACAATCACATTTTCAAAAATCAAAATCAACAAACACATTTTAAAAAATAAAATTAACAAACATCTTTTCAAAAATCAAAATTAACAATCATCTTTTCAAATTGAAACAACATTTGGATCTTTCATTTAGCATACCCAAATTTGCTAAATGAAGATCCTCTTTTTCAAAAATCAAAATCAAAATCAAAAATCAAAAACAACATTGGGATCTTTCATTTAGCATACCCAAATTTGCTAAATGAAGATCCTCCCTTTCAAAAATCAAAATCAAAATCAAAAATCAAAAACAACATTTGGATTTTCTTAGCATACCTAAATTTGCTAAGAATCTTCTTTTCAAAAATCATCAAAACACATTTGGATTTCTTTTATTTAGCATACCTAAATTTACTAAGTAAAGAATTCCCTTTTTCAAAAACCATCCAAAACAAAATACATTTGGATCTCTTTAGCATACCTAAATTTGCTAAGAATCCTCCTTTCAAAATTCATCAAAAACAAAGCAACATTTGGATCTTTCATTTAGCATACCCAAATTTTCTAAGTAAAGAATTCCTTTTTTCAAAAATCATCAAAAAACAAAATACATTTGGATCTCTTTAGCATACCTAAATTTGCCAAGAATCCTCTTTTCAAAATTCATCTAAAATAAAATAACATTTGGATCTTTCATTTAGCATACCAAATTTGCTAAGTGAAGTTCTTCTTTTTCAAAAATCAAAATCAAAATAAAAAAGCCAAAACAAAACACATTTGGATTTCCTTAGCATACTTAAATTTGCTAAGAATCCTCTTTTCAAAAATCAAAAAATAAAAACAAAACACATTTGGATTTCCTTAGCATACCTAAATTTGCTAAGGATGCTCTCTTAAAAATCAACAAAAATAAAAACACATTTGGATTCTCTTAGCATACCTAAATTTGCTAAGAATCCTCCTTTCAAAAATCATCAAAAACAAAACACATTTGGATTTCCTTAACATACCTAAATTTGCTAAGAATCCTCTTTTAAAAAATCATAAAAAATAAACCACATTTGTATTTCCTTAGCATACCTAAATTTGCTAAGAATCCTCTTTTAAAAAATCATCAAAAACAAAACACATTTGGATTTTCTTAGCATACCTAAATTTACAAAGAATCCTATTTTCAAAAATCTTCAAAAAAATAAAACACATTTGGATTCTTCATTTAGCATACCCAAATTTGCTAAATGAGGATTCCATTTTCAAATTCACACATGATTCACAAAACAAGCAAAAAAATTAAGAAAATTAATTTCAAACACCTCACCTAGCATACCCAAATTTGCTAAGTGAGTAAATACCAAAATCACCAATCAAAACAAAAATCAATTGACCCTTTACTTTAGCATTCTCAAATTTATTAAATGAAAGATCCCCAAACAATCAAAAATTAAATTCAAATTTGAATCTACGGAAGCATCAATTTCTCCAAAAATATTTGAACCCATTTTTCAACATACACAAATTTGTTGAAAATGGATTCTACATTTAAAAATGCCCTTTCCATTCAATTCAAAAACCTCTCTTCTAAATTCATTTGAGCCCCACATAACACTTTCAAGTTGTCGAGTGTCAGTTCAAATTCTAAATCAAAATTCAAAAATCAACAAAGTAGAAATATGATTCAAACTTATTTTTTAACATTGTAGAATTTCAATTAGTTTTCAGTCAGTTTCAATTCAGTTAGTTCAGTTCAATGGCAGAGTATGTCTTTACATTTTCTTTTGGGATGGAATTGGCCTTGGATTGGGCCAATCTCCCATAGTCTGACTTTGCCCACCTCATCCACTTTGGCAAAGGCTTTGAGAGGGCTAGGATCACATGTGAGGTGACCACCCTCACGATAGTCAGCAGGAGCGTGGTGACCGGGCAGAAGCTGATCATCCAGGTTGAGTGACCATCTAATTCATAGATCCCCTCGTTGAAGAGGAAGGTTGTGGTAGTTCCCACACCAGTGGCAGTTATAGCGCCAGTGCGCCTAGTTGTTCCCCTTGCTACCCTAATACGGGCTAGCACCCACACATTGGCTCCCTCCAAGGGGAAGGCTCCCCTAATTTTAGGGATTGTCTCCTCTGCCTTTGAGATTGGGTCTTGTTCTCATACTACTTGACTTACCAAAACTCAATGTCGAAACAAGAACCACATGATCAAACGGTATCATACCAGAGATAGCTGGGAGTTGAGGTAGCTACTCCCATAGATGATTTTAAAAAAAAAATCCTCTCTCTAGATCTGATAGAGAGGATGTTATGAGGATTTCAGTACTCCGCCACAGTGCTTTTGGCTCTTCGCTGGGAGGAGGTCGTATGCTAGCCTCAGATCAGTTCTATGCCAATTAGGCAGAGCTTAAGAATGATCAGAGTCTGGGGCTCAATTTGATTTATGCTCAGTCTTTCCCCACTGTGTGGGTAGACAGATCAGGCATGAGAAGGCCAGGGAGGCCCATACATCAGTGCATATTTCTAGCCGAGAGCGACGGAGGTACAATAAGCAGTCAGCAGCTTCAGCCCTTTTCAACTTTCCAGATCGGCGTGCTACCTGCGTCAATCATACCGATAGCATCTTACTAATGGGTACTACCCACCATAGAAGAGGAGCTCCTATTCAGAGAGAGTCGGTGGTGCCTCCACCACACCGCTCTACTCCATGCCCACCATCTCAGTACATGTTCCATCATCCACTATTCTAACAAAGGCCATGAAGGCCGCATTCAGGGAGAAGAGAGCCCCACTGATGATTCTGCTATGGCCAAGAGATCCCATTCCATCTACACCACCGACTGAGGTGAGGCCAAGTTCTCCTAATCGACCTTCTAACCCAGTTATGGTAAAGAAGGAATGCCGACCTCAGAGTATAGTAGTCATTCCATCACCACCACCACCACCATAGCAGTGTATGGAGATAGTAGTAGAGGGAGGAGGAGACAGTTCAGTCACTCCCATGGCGATAGATCCTCCTAGGAGCATCACTCCATCCAAATCTAGCAGTAGTCAGGAGCATCTATCCTCTAGTGAGCGTAGTCCTCATAAGATCAGTTCTCCAATAGCAGTAGAGGTTAGATGTCTATCTATTCATGACAGTGATCCTACTACCAGTCAGCCTCGATATTTTGTACCTGTTTAGTTGGACCGATCCATAGATGACATTATAGCTCAGTATCTAGTGGAGAAGTAGGATATCTCAGGATATGCTTGGTCTAATTTAGATGATGAGAAGGTAAATTTTGATTCTAATGAAGATGATTTATTAGAGGATTCAGCAGGAGTACACATGGTACACACCATGGGTTCCCTCCTTCATGATCAGCAGACTTTGGAAGGTGTTGCAACCGAGCAGGAAGACACAGCCTACTCAACCCAACATCTTCTTTAACAATTAAAGCAAAAGGATGAACAAATAGGTAGGATGGGGAAGAAGCTTGAAGGCTTGCTAGCATCAATTTTGGCACTTCAAAAATAAGCCTCGGTAGTGCATCCTACTATAGCAGAGACTAGTTAGCCAGAGTTGTTGCATGTCTTGGATCCAGGCAAGACTTTACCTCTAGTAGAGCAGGGCAGCGCCAGCTTGTATAGAAAGGTAGTGGATAGTATCTCCATACACGAAAAGAACATTAAAACTATGGTTAAATAGCAAGTGAGAGAAGCATTGGCTCACGCTCGAGGAGGATTATTGGTTCTAAAGGGTAGACCCTACCCAGAGGAATTTGATACCATCCAGTATCGTATGGGTTTCGTGCCACCTTCTTTCAAAAGCTTTGATGGCAGCGGGAACCCAAGGTAGCATATTGCACACTTCAGAGCTAAATGTTGAAATGGTGGTGGTAGTGATGCTTTACTCTTCTCACTTTTTGTCAGTAGCTTAGCAGGCATAGCCTTCATTTAGCACGCTAAACTTCCCAATAGTTCAGTGAAGACTTTTGCTAAGTTGGAGCAACTCTTCATTAAGAGATTTGCTGGAGCTTGGAAGAGGGTGACTGTAGGTGATCTTGTTGCGACTCAACAACACCCTAGTGAGTCCCTCATTGATTATATTTTCAGATGGCGTAATTTGAGTATGAAATGCAAACCATAGTTGTCTGAATAACACGTCATTGAAATTCTTCTGAAGAATATTCATGGCCTGGTCGCCTTCATGCTCAAAGGTTTTACCATCAAAATATTTGAAAAGCTAATCAACAAAATGGCTTGCTTGCAAGCAGAAGCCAAACAGTTACATTTTCTAAATCAATCAACAAAGCCAAATCCACAGAAAGCTTATGAGAAAAAGCTTATGGTAGTGATAGTAGTAGAAAAGGGGAAGCAGCCAGCCAGAGAGCAGTATGAGAGACCTCATGCTCCACAACCATCACTTCCACCTCCTCTACCACCACCGAGGCCATCCTACCAGCTACCACAGTAGCCTCCCATGGCCTTCGCCACCTCCTCCTCAGCCATATCCATAGTAACAGCAGTACACATACCTACCACTAGGTAGCTATGGTCCACCTACTCTTATGGATAAAATAAATAAACTATATTCATTTAAGAGAGAGGTAATCAAGAAAATCTTGAAGAATCTCTTGAAGAAACTCAATTTTTAGCTACACAAACCTAGAAGGCTAGGGGAAGTGGGAAAAAGTAATGATCCTAACCTTTTCCCCTACCACTGCATGCTAGGTCATGTTTAAAGGATTTTTTTACATTCAAGGACTATCTTGAGCATAGCTTCAAGATAAGTGCCATAGTTATCCCGAAGGAATACCTTGTGGAACAACCATCCAGTTCCATCATGGTAATCCTTGGGGATACCTGTGATGCTCTCAAAACCAAAGAAGGTTGGGATATCTCTTTATCCTGAACCTCTAAGAATATTGTGTCCAAAATCAGGAAACTTTCCTTGCAGGTGCTTAAGGCAGCTTGAACCTCCAACATCAAGGAAGGTTTGCAAGTTATTCTGGACAACTTAGGGAATGTGGGAGCTCAGCAGCAGTAGTAGCCCATGCCTACCCAGGATAGCTAAGTAGCGTAACCACTAACCGAGCCTAGCCTCCAGTCCATCATTGCAGCTACTACATCAGCGAGCACCTCTACTTCAGATAGCTCTTTCTATAGTAGACATCTTGTATCGGTGAATGAGGGAATCAAATCCCTCACCCCACTTACTTTACTTGATTTATACTATGTACCTCCTTCAAAAATCGAAGAAATCAAGGAATAAAGCTAGCTTGAATTATATCTGTGTCACTTCTGATGGGTTGTCTAATTTTGTTCTTATTAAAAACTCTTCAAGTCTAAACAATAATTATAATAATTTCAATCTTCCTCTTTCTAATTCAAATTTGGACTTTCCTTCTCTAAATACTACTGGTTCACCTCTTGAGATAGACTTAGAATCATCCGATTCTGAGGGCCCATAAGAGAAGTCAGGTGAGCTCATGTGTAGAATCTTCCACTAACCTGCCATAAGAGATCACCAAAGTCAACCTCCGTAGTGGCAAGGTTCTACCTCCTAGGGCAGCACCTCAAGAGAAGGGGAAACAAGTCATTAGTTTAGATGATCAAAAGCCCCTCCACAGGATGCTCCACTCTTGGATATGCTTATGGAGGATCAGCCCAAGGTGGACTACAATGTCCTCTCTCACTTGTGAAAGTTATCATCAAAGTTAAGCATATATGATGCCCTTATCTTATTTAAAGAGATGAGGGAATCATTAATCAAGGCTCTCCTTGATCTAGAAATATGCTTAGCTAAGCTGACCACTATCGGGGAGGAGGTCCATTATTCCAGAGAAGCCCAAGGAGTCACTTTCACAGATGAAGACCTTCTTCTTTGAGACATGGAGCACAACCATCCCCTCTACATTACAGTGGACATGGGCAGATTTAAACTTTTTAGGGTTCTTGTCAATCTAGGTGCATCAGTGAATATTATGAGTGTAAAGACCCTTACCAATTTGAGGATCGACATCTCCACACTCTGAGGAGATCGGATGATGTTGAGAGGATTCAATAAACAAGGTGAGAGGGCTTTAGGTTCCATAGTGTTACCTTTGGAGATAGGTGACTACAAGATAGAAGCCAAGCTCTATATCATTGATTTGAATACTTCATTCACTGCTTTGCTAGGTAGGCCTTGGATACATTAAAATAAGATGATTCCATCATCCCTCCATCAGTGCATCAAGTTCAGGAAGGATGGGATTGAATATTATGTCAAAGGAGATGAAAAGCCATTTTCAGTCAGAGAGGTTGAGATATATGAGGATGTGACCTACTATCTTCCTCAAAATACCTTTTCTCATGAACTTGGTCAAAATTCAAATGCAAAAAGAAGAAACAAAAGAAAAAGAAAAAGTAAAAGAAAAAGAAAAGAAAAATGAAAATACAAGTGAACGAGAAAAGGACATCGAGGAAAAAGTAAAGCCGCATATCACATTCCACCCACAGTTCATTCCATTATATGGACATATGGGTAGGATGACTCGACCTCCACCAGGGAGTGGCAGAGGTAGAAATAAAGGTAGCCCCAGAGGTGGAAGATCCCCTGGTTGGCCACCAGCCAACAGGGGTTATGTTCCAGTTCATAGGAGTACCCCTACTATTCACATAGACTTGGAATCAAGCTCAAAGGATGAGTCTAATGTGATTAGCATACTAGCCAACCCCTCTCAGCAAGTTTTATTAGAGCTGACACTCAAGTTGGATAGCAATGAAGACCAGGCCTCCAGACAAAGCACGAATGTATTCGAATCAAGTGTATGTGAAACTATTAGGCAGCAGTTAGGAACCTTAGCTCTAACCTCACTTTCCTCTCAAAAAGCTAAAGGTTTAGTAGTTAAGGAAGCCCCTCAGTCTTCTAAGGATGTCAAGCCAAAGTGATTCCTATTGGGATCATCATCCTCAAATCCAAAAACTGATGTAGGACTTGAGGATAATCTAAATAAAGAATTAATGAAATTGCCTTTTGATTGGTACTCGCCTTGTGTTCTTAATCTTGCAAAGAATGGTTTGATTACTTATACATGGTCTAAGCAGGTCAGAGTACTACGAGAAGCTATGGAACAATAAAGGCAGGGATGCACAATCAAGATCAAAACTAGGATTCAGTATAGTGGGTCCAGTCGATGATGATAATTAATGCTTAGTTGTCACCAATCATTTGGAGTATGATAGGTTCTTTTCAAATCACACTAACCCTTATGAGGATGTGTGTTTAAAAACTTTAGCTGATCCAGATGATCTCCAAATCAAAGATGCACCGCCAAAATTTGAAGAAGAGATCCATTCAATAATTGACAAGCTTAAAGAAATCAACCTCATGATAGAAGAAAATCCATGATCGACATACATCAGTTTGTTGCTGAATGAAGAAGAAATCAATGACTTAGTTTGGCTAATGATTGAGTTTAAGGACTATTTTTCTTGGAGCTATGAAGAGATGCCTGGATTATCTCTTGACGTAGCAGTCCACAAACTAGTAATAGACCCTTATGCTAATATTATCAAGCAAGCTCCTAGACGCATGCGATTAGAAATCAAACAGTAGGATATTTCTGAAGTCAAGAAACTAATCAATGTTGATTTTATCAGGGAAGAAAAATACCCTACATGGTTAGCTAGTGTCATCCCAATTAAGAAGAAGAATGGCCAAATTCACATATGCATCGATTTCAGGGACTTAAATAAGGCATGTCCTAAGGATGAGTTTCCTCTTCCTATACCAGAATTAATGGTGGATATCGCCTCATATCATGCAGTATTCTCCTTCATGGATGGGTCATCTAGCTACAACCAAATCAAGATGGCCCTCAAGGATGAAAGAAACACTGCTTTTCAAACCCCGATCAGAATCTATTATTATAAGTTCATGCCTTTTGGCCTTAAAAATTATGGTGCTACATGCCAATGGGCCATGACTCAAATCTTCAATGAACTCATTCATCATCAGGCTTAGTGTTATTTTGACGATCTAGTAGTCAAGAGTAAAGAAAAAGAAGACCATCTCTTTGACTTGAGAGTAGTTTTCGAACGGTTAAGATAATTTAACCTCAAAATGAATCTCTTGAAGTGTGCATTCGGAGTAGCTTCAAGGAAGTTTCTTGGGTTTGTTGTCTGACACCGGGGAATAGAAATAGATCCAAAAAAGATCAAAGCTATCTTACAAATGCCACCTCCTAAAAGTTTAACTCAACTTAGATCTTTTCAAGGATGGTTGGCATATCTAAGAAGCTTTATCTCCAACATATCAGGGAGATGCAAGCCATTTTTAGTACTTATCAAAAATGATGCCAAGTTCAAGTGGGATGACAAGTGCTAGCATGCCTTTGAAGATATCAAGCAGTATTTGGTGAAGTCGCCAGTTCTAGTAGCCCCTATCCCGGGCATGCCACTCATCCTCTACACTATTGCATTGGATGACTCCCTCGGTGCTTTGTTGGCCCAAGCCAATGACAAAGGGAAGGAGAGTGCTCTCTGCTATCTTAGGCATCCTCTAATCCCTGCTGAAGCAAACTACCCACCTATTGAGAAACATTGCCTAGCTTTGATCTTCGCATCTCAAAAGCTACGACACTATATGCATTCTCATAAGGTGAACTTGGTTTCCATAACCAATCCACTATAGTATCTCATGACACGACCAATGCTATCTACACATTTGGCACTTTGGTCCATGATTCTCTCACAGTTTGATATCACATTTGTACCTCTCGGTGCAATAAAAGGATAAGCATTAGCGAATTTCTTAGCAGCACACCCACTTCCTGTTGATTCCCCGCTTAGTGACGATCTCCCTGATGAACAAATCATGAACTTAGGGGAGGTTGACAACCACCGATGGGAGATGTATTTTGATGGTGCATCTTCATTTCATAAAGGAGAAGCACCACGATCTACTCTTCCAGGAAAGGCATGGGTAGGAATAATTCTCTTAACTCCAAACCGTGATGTGATGAGATTCTCATTCTACCTCTCCAATCCCTGCACCAACAATGAAGCCGAGTATGAGGCTTTGATTGTCGGTCTAGAGTTAGCCATTACAATGTGTGTCAAGAGCATCAACATCTATGAAGATTCTCAGTTGGTCATCAACCAGATTATCGAGTCCTACAAAGTTCTCAAACCTAAGCTTCGTCATTACCATGAATATACCATGAAGCTGTTGGCCCAAATCCCTGAGGTCACCATCTACAAGGTTCCCCTAGTAGAGAACACAATAGTAGATGCTTTGGCCAAACTTGCCAAAGAATTGGCATGTCCGGAAGATGAGTACATTCCAATTAGGGTCCAAAATAGACAAGTCATATCCCTTATTGATGTTAAACTCATCGAGAGACTTCCTCTTGAAGGGGTAGTTATCATTTCTAATAAGGACAAGGAGTTAGACAAGGAGTTAGATTGGAGGTGATCATTCATAGATTACTTAAACACCGAAAAACTACCTCAAGAGAAATCACAAGCTCATCAGATGAAATAGAGAGCTCTCTCCTATGCTCTCTTGGATAGCACCTTGTACCAACGGTCCTTCAATCAAATATGGTTACACTGTTTGGACAAACACGAATCCCGTAGGATCATGACTGAGGTACACTCATGTCTATATGGAGCGCATCAATCCGGTCTGAAGATGAAAGTAAAGATCAATACACTAGGATACTACTGGACTTTGATGATTACAGATTGCATGGATGTATCTAAGAGATGCCATCAGTGTCAGGTACATGGCCTGGTCCTACATCAATCATACAATATTCTACATCCTACATTGGTCTCATGGCCATTTGAGTGTTGGGGTACAAACATTATGGGTCCTATAGATCCTCCTTCTTCCAAGGGTCATCAGTCCATCGACTATATTCCATGTGGGCAGAGGCAATCCCACTCAAAGAGGTCACACTCAGTATGTGCTTTAATTTTTCAAGAACCATATCATATATAAGTTTGGGGTGCCTCGATAAATTATATCTAATAATGGTATTACATTCAAAAGAACCAAGATCAACAGCTTCGCCAGAAGACATGGTATAGATTGGAGATACTCCACCATCTACTAGCCCGGAGAAAATGGCCTAGAAGAAGCATTCAACAAAACTCTCATCCAAATACTAAAGAAGACGATTGACGACAATAAATGATAGTGGCATGAGTAGTTAGTTGAAGCCTTGTGGACTTACCGCACCACATACAAAACTCCAACTCAATCTACCCCATTTTTCTTAGTGTATGGGTCCAAAGCTGTTCTACCTTTAGAAGTTCAACTCCTATCACTAAGGATAGCATTGGGTAGCAATATCACCACAATACAGAATGCAAAGTAGTGGTTAGAAGAGCTTGAAGGTTTGGAGGACAAACGCCTAAGGGCGTGCCAGAACCTCAAGTTGTACAAGGTCAAAATAATTCAAGCACACCATAAGCTGGTTCACCCAAGGGCTTTTCAAGTAGGAGAACTTGTATTAGTCCTAAGGAGACCAATTGTTTCCCATCGAAAGATGGAAGGCAAGTTTTAACCCACTTGGGAAGGCCCTTTTGTCATAGAGAAGGCCTACCAATGAGGATCCTATCAACTTATTGATTGTAAAGGGGAACACTTGATGCTTCCAATTAAGGGGCCCTATTTGGAGAAATATTACCCATAAATCATGTTTGAAAATAATTATCAACAAAAGAACAAAATTTCATTCCAATTCATCAAAATCTTTTCTTCTTTCAAAGCGTTGTTTGCTTGTCTTGCGAATTTGCCATGACAAGCATCCTATCCCTCTCTCACAACACAAACACAATCAAACAAAATTTCCTGGTGCTACTAGAATAGGTGTGAGAGAACCCAAAAGGCATCCTATTTTGATTAGCACAACTAAGTTAGGTGTAAGAGAACCCAAGCGACATCATTTCTTGGTGGGAATCCCAATTGCCATTCATGGCACCATTTCATCAAATTCCCCAAGCGTGTTTAGAATAGGTGTGTGAGAACCCAAGTGACATCCTATTTCCTTTAACACAAGCATAAAAATAAACACCAATCTTTTATTTCGAGCTATTGTGATATGGAAGCAAGCCCTCTGTGGCACTCACTCATTAGCTACTCTAGGTCAGGTTTACTTGCGACCTTGCTAGTATGTCACCCCAGTGGTCACTTGTTAGGAAGATGTGAGTCCCCGAGCTTTCTTCTTGACTTGGTCATTGTAAACTAATGAGCACCTTGTTAGTTTGGTAGACTTCACTATCCAGCCAGTAAGCTATCTCATATTGATTTTGTTTAAGAAGATGTGAGTCTGTGTGCTTTCTTCTTGAACTAATCATCATCTACTGACTAGGTCAAGTATATTTGAGGTTTAAGGTGTTGGTATTTTCTCTAGTATAGGAAAAAGAAATGACACCACATAGAGTTTAGGAATATTTTATTTAGATGACCAAATACAGGATTAAGGAATGAGCATATTATCTTGAAAGATAAACATACTCTCCTATAATGGATTCGATCATTTCAATAAAAGACCCTTAAGGCTAATGGGTCTTTTGTGTACCAGAGTATTTTCTCACGAACTACATGGAAAAGTAGAACAGTTTATTTTATCCTGGATCATGGTTTATAAAGGCAAGCCTCTATAGTTAATTACATCTTAGGAAGGGTCTCTTCTAAGAATACTCTCGATTAAAGAAATAAGTGGTTATTCTAAAGACTACTAAGGTAGCTTTCAAAGGATTGATTTTTTAATTCAATTGAGAGGTCCAAATTGAGAGAGTTATTTTCAAGAGTCAAATGATGGGAAAAAGGAAAAATCTATTGATACTGGGATGCCAGTAGACATTTCAACTATCCTATGATTGGGCTTCAAATTTGGGATTTAATTTTAGATTTTGAGTTATCATTTTCTTAGAAATCTAGGCTTAGATTCTAGCAAGATTAGAAATGCCTGAGTTGAAGACTTATTCCTAAAGGATGCTTCAACCCTAGGTGCTTAACACATGTTAGATGCTCAACCTAGTTCTATCCTTGGGAATCATTGGCCATTCTCCTCACTTGAGGGAACTAACCTATCACGACTCTTACGGACTTACAACTGGAGAAGGCGCCTAACACCACCTAAGCATTTTAAAAAAGTCATATAACATCAAGATTATGGGATTTTGCATTTTAGGAAAGAATCTATAGACTCACTCCCTAATCCCTAAGATCATGTAGGGTATGAAGATGCATTTAACTAATGCATATTTTTCAAATTTTATAATTTTGACTCAGATTCATTTAGGTCAGGAATACAATGTAATAATAAAAAATTAAAAGATTGAGCCAAATCAGAATAGAAGAAGGTGTACTTCCATCATAGGCTCTCAAAGGTCAAGCCCAAGTTCTCTAGCAAGGATGGAAGTTCTTCATTAATCAAGAGTGAAATAATATGATTTATGCATGATGTTAAAACATCCAGCTAAGTGGTTTCTACATATTTTATCTTGCTTTAATACCTAGGCTTTCATATGAAGATTATTATTTGTATTTATTTTTATGTTTTGATTGATTTAGTTTGGTAGAAAATTTAGTTTATCCTATGAGCCTACATCCAGCATTCATCACACAAACACTAAAAGAAACCTAAGAAAAGCATGTTATTGTTGTTTACACAAAATAAATCAAGCCAAATTAAATTATATAAGAAAAGGCCAATCGTATCTTGCTATACACCTCAGAAGAAAGAAAAATGGGCAGCCGAGTTCCACCCTTATACATCCCGACCTAGAACTCTAAATTTAGATCTATGGGTCTTCTTTCTAAGAAAGTCTCCTTCCTCAGAGACATCCATTGGGCTCCACATGGGACCACCGCACCATCTCCTGGTTGGGTCAGCTCCTGCTAATCCAAGACCCCATAGATCCTAACCTAATTCTAAGCTCAAATTTACATTTAAAATTCAAAAAGAAATCCTAAGCCCTGCAAAATAGATGTTAGGAAATACACACAACACACAGCAGTTTATATTTCACAAACATACGGGCTTAGCATTAGTTGCTTGTCAAGCCCACCTGTCCTATGGACTATGTTAAAGGATTTTCAGCACCTGCAAGTAAATAATAATTTTATGATTTATTTATTACAACGATCTCTTTAACACAATCCCCTGCAAAAAATAGTGTTAAATCTAAAAAGAATGTCGTAACATCCATTCTAACGAATAAACAAGCCTAGGCATCTAGTCTAAAGTAATACATCACACAGACATGTGAAGCACAACACAACATATCATAAGAGATTAAAAGAAAATCACAGAATGATGAAACCTAGATCAATAGTGTGTGGCCTAAGTAATCTAGTGTGTGCAGAAGTTGGGCTTGTGTGGTAAGGCTTTGCAAGGTTCCTTTAATTTCAAGTTTAAGTTTGAAGTTTGAATTTTTTTTTTAATTTTTACCATTGGTTGGTTTCAATTCAAATGGCTTAGTGATTTAATTCCCATTTTTATTCCATTTTATTTTGTTAAAGTTATATGGGTTTTCAAGAATGACAAATAGAGTGAATTTCATTTTTAGGTGAAACTCACTTTATTCCACATCCTAAATCCTAATGAAGTTTCCAAAAGTCTAACTAAAATCCTTAAGTATTTTAATTATTCCTTTTGATGTTATTTATATTTGGATTGGTTTTATGTTTCTTTTCTTTTTAGATTTGATTTGAATTATTTCATTTGTTTGAATTACTTTATTTGATTTAATTTGTTTGATTTAATTTGAATGATTTGTTTCATTTTGAATTAAGCTATGTTGGGTTTATTTGATTTGGCTTATGCTAATTTTAAAGAGTTTAAATTTACATTTGATTTCATTCAATTTAACGTAAGTTATTAAAAAATGGATTTATAAGCTTAAGGTTTAAATTCATTAATATGAATTAATATTTTAGGTTTGTTTATGGATTATTCTTAACCTAAAGTACTTTGGTTAATTACTTGATATAATTTGATTAACCTAGGTTTTAGATTCATTATATAAATTTATTAGAGATGAGTAGTTTCATTAAATTTCATTGATTCAAAGGTTAAGGTTTAAGTTAAATAATAGTTGTATTAACCTAATGTTTTATTTCATTAACCTAAGATTGAATTTGATCACTTTAATTGATTTAGGATATTTAGAGAAGTTTTTGAATAGTTTTCTAATGTTTGATGGAGATTAATTTGAATTATCACTATATTTAATAAGTTAATTAATTTTCTTAACCCAGTATTTGATTAACATTGACCAAAGGATTTAGAAATCTAAGAACTCCTAATCCAGATATCAAATAGACTTGAAATATTTTTGACAAGTAGGGTTATATGCTAATTTTATATCACTAAAGTTTTAGCTTGATTAGAAATGTAATTAGGGTGTTTTTAATATTTTAATTATTTTATTAAAACCTAAATTAAGTTTAATTTATTGAGATTCATTATGGCATTTTATTTTTCACTTATTCTTCACTAAAATACCTTTCCAATGAGGGTTTATTCATAATTTTTGGTTAACTAGTTGATTTACAATAATTTAATTAAATTCAAGTTATTTAATAGAATTATTTAATTCTTTTAATTACCTAATTAAGTTAATTAATGATTTATTAGGTTCAAATAGGTTTAATTAAGTTTAATTAGTGTTATGATGTTCATTAATGCTTATTATGTTGATTTAAGGTTATTAGATTAACATTTCTTAATTATTTCATTAAGGGTTAATTAATTTAATTAATTTAAAGATTAAGCATGTGAAATTTCAATTTTCCTTGAATTCAAAGAATTAAATCATTAAAAATTCATCTAAGGTGTGTTTTATGCTTAATTTCATCTCCCCAAAGTTTCAAATTAATTGGATTATTAATTTGAGAGTAATTAGGTTTAATGTTTTTCAATTAAACCCAAATTAAGGAAAAGTGCCCAATAAAAATTGGAGATTTTAATTTCTATGGATTCCTCTCTTCAAGATGAATCCATAGAGCTTTTATTTGTAATTGTCTAATTCATATTTGGTTTTCTATGAATTTTAGAATTTTTTTTGCATTTTTTAAATTAATTAAATCCATTGAATAACTAATTTTAACTGTTTTAAGTGGCGGTGGCGATCACATGTGCGTGGCACGCTTGCGTATGCATCCCGCATGTAACGATTGGCAGTGCCACGTGGCATTGCACCTAATTCAAAAATGGATCTCACCGTTCGATCAAAGATTATATGATCTATGTTACTCCTGCAACTCCTTAAGAGATTTTAATCAATGGTGATAAATCAGACGATTTCTTTTAAGATTGTCCATCCTCCCCAACCTGCGGAGGACCGTCCATGATTTTGCTAATTATGATCGATCTAGAGCACAAAATCAAGTGATTTCAATTCTTACATGATTGTGGATGAATATCCTATGCTTCTATATGGTTCAAATCTTATTGAAGATTGCATTTCCTATTAAACTAACCACAACCAAATTATTTAAGGAAAAGCTCAAGTCAACAATGGCATACCTCAATTCGTTGGACAATTGGCCTTGAAATTGATCCTAGAGCTTCAAATGCTTGAACCAAACTTGCATGCCAAATGAATTAGGTTAATTCCTTACGGATTGCTCTCTAGACCAACCCTTGAGTGCTCCTTTTTGTCTTTGATGGTTTATAGTGGTTAAGGAATCTTGGGGGGAGGGGGAACTTTTGTTAAGCTTCAGTTTTGATGTGTGAAAGTGTGTGTGTGTTCAATTCTCCTTGGGGAAGACTCTCTCTATGTTTTCCTATATGGTCAAGAGCCTTTAAGCTCCTCCTTGGCTATTCCTTGGTCAGTTTTGGTGATGGAGGACCTTGGAAGCTAGCTAATTCTCTCCTTTTCCATCCCATAGCTATCCAATGTGAAGAGGTGGGACGAAGGAAGAAGGAATTTGACTTCTCCAATTCCTTTGCGTGCATTGGTTTTCCACATTTGGATTTTATACAATAATTCAATGATGTAAGAAAAGATTGATTAGGAATGTAAACCTTCATTAGAAAGGTTTAAGGAAGTGTCACCCCCATCCCATGTGATTTAGTTGGAAGTGGTTTGATATTTCTTTATTTCTTTTGTCTTGCTTAACTCACTTAACCCAAATTGGGTTAAGTGAATTAAACATAATTTCTTATGGGTCAAATGACCCATTTGACCCCAACTACACCAAATAGGGAGTTAGGTTATGTCCCATCACTATCCTTATATGATTTAGGACAATCAATTTAGATTTATTTTGATTTTTCTTGGATTTTAGTTCGATGTGGCTTATTTAGGTTATTTTGATCTAAGAAATTTAATTTACCTAATCTAGGTCTCCATGGACTCAAATTTCTTTTTCATTGTGATCACACATATTCATTTGATAATCTAAAATATTTTTGATGATTTAATTTAGTCAAATTTTAGTGGGTTGACTTTATGACCAAGTGTGCCCACTTAAGTCAATTCTAGGTAGACTAGAGTTGACTTTAGGTTTGACTTTGAATTTTTATTCTATTTTCATTATTTTACTTGATTTAATTTGTGTTGAATATTTGACTTGATTTTGCATAAAACCAAGTAAATTGGATTTAGCTCAAAATGCATTTCCTAAGTCACTAAGCAAAGTGACTTGAATATTGAATTAGAAAATCTCTATTTGAACTTGAGTTTTTTTCGTTGTTAAAATAACCTCTTTCAAAAATGAGGTCATAAATGGACCCCCAATATGTGTAGTGGATTAGCCAAAATACACTGCACATATTGGTGTTGACCAAATTGATCAACATCCAAGTATAAACTTGGGGTTCCAATTCATGATTTTGATTTTTTTTATTTAGAATTTTGTTTTGATTTTGATTGTGAAAGATAGGTATATGTATACCTATCTTTTCTTTGGAGTGTGATTCACTTCTAGAAACTTAACTTTCATTAAGTTCTAGGATGAAGAGGAATGCTATTAGGAGTAGACCCAAAGAATGGTTTAACCCTAATGCAATCACTATGCTCAAGGAAGATGCCTTCGGGGGACTTACTCTTACTTAAGAATAGTTGTAATCCATGTGTTTAGCTAATAAGATGGGGTCATTAAGGGCATGATCCATCTTAGTTAGCTGAAGAGAGGAGAGGGGTCTTTAAAGACATGATCCAATCCTCAAAAGTTATGCACGATAAAAGAGGCTTGAAATGCTTGATCCTAATCCGCAACACTTTGACTACTAAATAGGGGTCACATGGACTTAATCATGTTTAAGTAGTCCAAATAAATGGGGCCTTCAATAGCTTGATTCCATTGTTTAATTCTTTAAATAGAAAGCCAACTAGGGACTTACTCTTGGGCAGGATGTCGACTGAGGGACTTACTCCTATGTGATTAGGAAGAATGCCGACTAAGGGACTTATATCTTTCTGGCTATCAGAAAGGGATCATAAATACTTGATCCAATCTAACTTGCCTGTGTAACATGAAAGGGGCCTTGATGGCTTGATTCAATCATGTACACAAAAGTAGGATGCTGACTAGGGACTAACTCCTAGATGATTAGAAAGAATGCCAACTGGGGACTTATATATTTTTGGCTATTAGAAAAGGGTCATAAAGACTTGATCCAATCTAACTCTCCTATATAACATAAAAGGGGCCTTGATGGCTTAATCCAATCATGTACACAAAGGTAGGATGTCGACTAGGGACTTACTCCTAAATGATTAGAAAGAAAGCCGACTGGGGACTTATATCTTTCTGGCTATTAGAATGGGGTCATAAAGACTTGATCCAATCTAACTCACCTGTGTAACATGAAAGGGGCCTTGATGACTTAATCCAATCATGTACACAAAGGTAGGATGCCGACTGGGGACTTACTCCTAGATGATTAGAAAGAATGTCAACTGGGGATTTATATCTTTCTATCTATTAGAAAAGGATCATAAAGACTTGATCTAATCTAACCCGCCTGAGTAACATGAAAGGGGCCTTGATGGCTTGATCTAATCATGTACATAAAAGTAGGAATGGTGCCATGAAGGGCTTGCTCCGAACCTATGGGAATTGTGCACAAAGGCTTACTCCAAACCTAGAAGGGTATGAGAAAGGTGCCACAGAGGGCTTGTTCCCATCTCAAGTCATGCATAGGAAAGGTGCCACAAAGGGCTTGATCCTCTCCTACAGGTTATATGGATGAGGAAAAGGAGTTAAAATAACTTAATTCTTAATCCTCAATAGTTTTGACTAATAAGCAAGAGTCTCATGAACTCAATCCTTACTTAATTAGTCTAACATGAAGGGTGATAAAAAGTTCATTTTCACATACATTTGCGAATGAGTTTACAACATTCTTGATAAAAGATACAAATTGAAGCAAAAGCAATAAAGAGAAATAAGCTTTTATTTTATTGATCTTTATTTGGCAACAAGTTACAAGTTACACATAATATTCCTTAGGTAACATCCATTGATAGGTATTGGAGTTCACCATCACGTAATAAGTTGGTAAGAACCTCCTTCATAAGCTTTTTCCACTACAAATGGTCCTTCCCATGTTGGCTCAAATTTGTTGCCAATTCTTCAATGAGCTAGGATTGGTCATCTAAGAACCAAGACCAAGTCTCCTACTTGGAAAGTTCTAGGATCAACCAATCTATCATGTGCCTGACCATACGTGATTGGTATAGTTCAAGGTCTTGTTGAGCTTTCAATCATTTTCCTCCAAGATTATCTAGTTCTTCCAAGTGAATCTTATGATTTTGATCTATCGTAACATTATTATTAACAGGTATTCTTAATGAAGGCAGTTGCACTTTTAATGGAAGAACGCTCCCAAAAAAAACCAAAGTATTACAGAAGATCGAAGTTGGTGTCCTATATGGTCCGGATAGGCCCATAAGGTTCAACCAACTTTTCATGCCATTGGTGCTTGTTTTCATCAAGTATCTTTTTTAGAATTCTTACCAATGTTTTATTAAATTCCTTAGCCAATCCATTATCCCTAGGGTAATAGATGGTTGAGTATCTCCAATCAATTTTATGTCTAACTACAAAGTGATTTATTTTCATGGATCTAAAGGACAGACCATTATCAGATATGTTTCGGTGAGGAATGCCAAATCGATATACGATATTTTCCTAAAAGAGTTTTAACACATGATATGCTTTAACTTCTTTCAGTGGTCCCACTTCAGCCCATTTGGAAAAATAATCCATTGTAGTTTTAATAAAATGATGTCCTTTCGATGAAGGAGGGTCAATGGGTGCTATGATGTCGGTACCCCAACTCTCAAAAGGTCAGGAGGCAACTGTAAGGTGTAATACATTGGGTGGTTTATGTAATACCACACCATGTACTTAGCACTAATGACAATGATGTGCAACCTCCATGCAGTCATTTAGTATCGATGGCCAATAATACCCAAGTCTCTTTATTTTTAATTTCATTTTGGGCCCAGATTTGTGTGCTCCACACAATCCAAAGTGTATCTCGATCACAACCTTATGGTCTTCTGATTTGTCTAAACAATGGAGCCACATTTGGTTGAATGACCTACGATACAAAGCATTATTAATTAATCTGTAAGATAAAGCACGTTTCATTATTTGATTTGTTAATGATTTATTTTCAGGAAGCCTCCCCTTACTTAGATAATCAATAAACGGTTTCCTCCAATTGCATTCTATTTGACATTTAGTAAGAGTGGCTATTCTTTTCATTTCTTCTTTCCTAGTAATGTAGTCTAAATCTATAGAAGACAAAACCTGTTGATTTTGAACTTCTGTAGAAATTGATTCTTTTTCTAGGCATGTGATCTCTTTGGCTAGTTTAGCCAAAGCATCTACTATTGAATTCTCTTGCCGAGATAATCTACATAGCATTACATATGGAATCTTTTCAAGTAATTTCATTGTATATTGATGATAATTGAAGAGCTTTGGATGCAAAACCTAATAGATTCTGCTTAGTTTATAACCAATTGGGAATCTCCAAAAAAATTTATATTTTTAATTTCCTTAAGGATTGCCAACTCTAAACTAGTAATAAGAGTTTCATATTTAGCTTCATTATTTGTACAAGGCTCAGCCAAATGATATGAATATCTCATCATTCCTTTTCTAGGGTTATAAATTCCCCGCCTTCCCTGAGATGTGTTTGATTCTTTATGTCTTCTTGATGATGATGCACCATCAAAGTATAATTTCCAGGTGACATTAAGTTCACATTCTAATGTTATGATATGTTCATCTGGTAGATCATCATTTAAAGGAGACCCTTCAAGCATAGGGTGTGCTACTAGGAAATCTGCTACTATTTATCCTTTTACAGTATGAAAAGGAATATAAGTGATCTCAAATTGTAATAAAATCATTGACCATCATGCTAAATGTCCAGACAGTGTTGGACAGGTCATGAGATATTACAAAGGATTCACCCTTGAAATCAGGTTGACCTTATGAGAAAGCATATAATACCTCAGCTTCTGAGTAGCAAAAACTAAGGCTAAGCAATATTTCTCAATAGAAGGATAATTCTTTTCTGTTGGGATAATCCTGCGACTTAGATAATAAAGGGGATTTTCCTTCCCTTCTTCATTTGTTTGAGCTAATAAAGCCCCAAGAGATTCATCCATAGCCACAGTATAAAGAATTAATGGCTTTCCTGGAATCGAGGAAGACAAAATAAAAGGATTCATTAAATATTGCTTCAGGTTTTCGAAGGCACTCTAGCATTTTTCATCCCAAATAAATTTGGAATCTTTCTTCAATAATGCTGCAAAGGATTGACACCTTCCAGATAAATTTGATATGAATCTCCTTAGGTATGCAAGCCTTCCCTGGAATGATCTTAACTATGTAAGACTTCTAGGTGGCGACATTTTTATAATAGCTTTTATCTTTTCTGGATCAACTTCTATCACACGATGCCGCACTACAAACCTAAGAATTTCCCTGAAGTCACTCCAAAGGCACTCTTCAGAGGATTCATCTTTAAGTTATAGTGGCGCAATTACTGAAAAATGACCCGTAAATCATAAAAATGTTCTTGTTTTATTTTTCTTTTAATAAATAAATTATCAATATAACATTCAACTTGATTATGAATCAATTCATCGAATATTCTAGTCATAGCTCTTTGATAAGTAGCTCCAGCATTTTTGAAACCAAATGGCATGACCGTGTAACAAAAAATCCCTATCAGAGTTTTGAAAGTCGTATGCTTTTCATCTTCTGAGGACATCTTAATTTGATTATAACCAGATGATCCATCCATAAATGAAAAGATCTCATGCGAGGAAGCTCTATCGACCATGAGTCCATGTATAGGCAGAGGGAACTCATCTTTGGGATAAGCTTTATTTAAGTCTCTAAAGTCAATGCAGATGTGTATTTCACCATTCTTCTTTTTTACTAGAGCTATGCTGGCAACCCAATCAAGGTATTATTTTTCTCGTAAAGCCAGCTTCAATTAGTTTCTTTATTTCAATGATCACTTGTTGTTCTACTTCTAAGTGCATCCGCCTAGAAGCCTGCTTCACTGGGATAGCATCAGGTTTAATTCTTAGTTTGTGTATAGTGGCATCATGGGATAAACCTGACATTTTATCATACCTCTAGGCAAAGTAATCTTTATACTCAAAGAGTAAAGTAATTAACTCTTCAAAATCTTCTGGAGCCAGCAAAGAGCTAATAAAAATCAAGTTTGGGTTCTCAAGAGTTCCTAGGTTAACCTCGTTTAATTCATCTATAGTAGATTTATCTCTTCCTCATATTCAGGAGATGCATTCTAAAGTGAATCATCTTTGGATTCCTCCATAGTTTTTATGAATGAGTCTTCTAAAAGAGTAAAAGAGACTTCAAAGAGTAGATCTATTTGACGATTACTTATCATTAAATAATGCTCTGTATCAACAAATGATTCAATAGTACCAAACCCAATGCCAGCTTTGGAATAGAAATTTCTATGTTTTTCATTCCATAAGCTCTCCATGCGTTGGGCTTTATCTTTAGGCCAAGCATTTGTGATAAAACCATGTTTCACAGAATTCTTTACACAAGTTGAATACCAGTCAAAAGGAAGTTCTATTTTTTCATTGAAATATGGTTCCTTAAGCTTTACATCTCATTCTGAGCTTGAAGGACCAAGTACAGAATAAAATTTTGCTGACCTCCCCACTTCTCCTGATAAGTTAGGGGCTACTATGACCTCTAATTGAGATATTTTATTTTGATTTAGAGGAGTTAAAGTTAAAGTGTCCACATATTTTTTTTAAATTTTTCATATGTGGATAGCTCAAACTCTTCCTTTAATGTTTTGATTTCTTCCTCATTAGTGTCTAATTCTAAGGAAATCTCAAACATTATTGAAGCATTTCTATGATGGGATTCTTTGTCTAAACTAGATTCCAAATCAATATGAATTATTGGAGGTTCTTTTTTATTTTCTTTTTTCTTTTTCCTCCTTTTCTTTCTTTTCATCTTTATTTATTATTGTACTTTGTGCTTCAATAATGATAGATTTCATAGAATCAATTCTAGGTTTCTTAAGCATGTAGTAAATAGCATCTACATAGAGCTCAATCTCATGAATAGCGAATGGTTGTATATCTTTTTTTTTATAACATATTCCACTCCATCCCTAGTGTACTTAATACACTCGTGGAGTGAAGATGAAACCATTCTATACTCATGGATCGAAGGTCTGCCTAAGAGAGCATTAAAGGAAGTTCTTAAATCTATAATATGAAATTTAGCCTCAGTTTTCAATTTGTCTATTTCTAATAATAGAGTGATTGAACCTAAAGCTTTTTCACCTATTTCGTTAAAGCCCCTTAACAACATCTTATCAGAGCTAAGTCTTATACTATCAATTTTTAAGAATGCTAATGTTCTAGAGTTCATGATGTTAATAGATGACCAAGATCTACTAGAACTCTTGACAATCTTGTATTTTCAATTTTTACAGCAATATAGAAAGAATGGTTATGGTCACTGATTCCCAAAAGTAGATCCTCATTAGAGAAAGTAACCCCTGGGATTTCCTTAAAGTAATAAGCCTCTTCTGAGGAAGTAGTTGCTAGTTGAGTCAGGCATACCTTCGGATCAAGTAATGCATGTGCTAATGACTCTCTCATTTCTTCTAAAAGAATGAGAGCATCATAAATTGTTAATCTAGCAGAGAGCTTCCTAAGATGGGCTAGAACATTATAATCTACTTTAGGAACCTTTATTTTTGCTGGTGTTTTTTTAAGTAAAGAATCTGAATTTATGTTTTCATCCATGATTTGCTTCCCTTTTTCTTGAGGAGTAGTAGGCAAACGAGGTAGTAAGGCTCCTCCACTACAGAGATTTATTTCGGCAATATCTCCAGGGTCTGAATCAACCTGTTCCTCATTTTGACCATCCTTTTCTAATGAATGATCAGAGTTTGACACTTCTATATATATGATAAGTGGGTCACCATCCAAATCTTCCATGTAAGTTTCTGACCCTGAGTCATGTAAAATATCATGAAATTCTTCTTTTTTGATATTTAATTTTTCAACATTCTCAATTTCATTAGAAATAGCATCGATGTAAGAAATGTCATCAGAGACAGGCTTCTTATTCATTCTTTTGAAATAAGGACATAAAGATAAAGGCTTATATGGTACCGCCTTTCCATCTTTATCATATAGAGTTCTATCACTAAATACAGATGTCCCTCCTTCACCACACTTTTTGATCTTCTGTGTAGTTGAAAATGCTGAACTATGCTGAGGTGGAACTTGTACTCTATACTTTAGTAGATCAACCTAGGTGATCACCTCTCAGGTCTGACTCTGATCCTGCATGGCAAGTTTTAAATTTTTTATCATATGTTTCTTTGTAGGATGGGATAAAGCTATATCTCATTCATTTTGAAATAAAGAGCTGGAAGAAGAACTACCTGTTATAACCTTAATGGACCCTTGTCCAGGGTCTGTAAGGAACTCCTTTGGAATAGTCACTAATCCCTTCTTAAAATTTCTTTCAAGCTAGTCTTTGAAAGAAAAGCAATCCTCAATGGCATGCCCTAACATCTGATGATATGGGCAATAATTGGGATCATTTACCTATCCCACCTCCTCTGGCTTTTTTGGGTCAGGAAGTTTAAAGTCTGGCTTTTTCATCAGATTTTTGAAAATTTTTCTCACAACCTCTTTCTTAAAGGAATAAGTCTGGTTCATCCTTTCTGAGAAAGAGTTAGTTGGAAAATTTCTAAGAAATGATGACTTCTGTTGCTATGGTGGTTCATAAGATAAAGCTCACTCTGGCTATACTTGCATAGGAGCTTTCCCACTATCCACTGCAGAGACGTTGCCTGCTCCTTTTTCTAATGGATTCCTAGGCTTAGATAACTCAGATTGGTCTTTAAGAAAGACATCCTAGGAGCTTCCTCTTGTAAACTATAGGCTTTATTTAAAAAATTTTTGAAGATTTTAATAGTATAGCCTTTGAGCATGAAGGTTATAGGGCCACGTATGTTCCTGACGAGGATCTCTACAGCATGCTGCTCTTATAATTGAGGCTCACATTTTAAGCTGAGGATTCTCTGTCTAAGGATATAATCTACCAGAGACTCTCCAAGCTTCTGATGTGCTACCACTAGGTCTCCTACGATAACATGATGCCGAACACCTGTGAATCTCTTCACAAACATCTCTCCTAATTTGGTGAAAGTGTGCACCGAATCGTTTGGTAAATTAGCATACCAGTCAAAAGTAACTTCGATCAAGCTGCTAACAAACTGTCTAAATAAAAGAGCATCACTCCCTCTAGCATTACAGTAGCTTGCACGAAAGTGAGCCAAATGTTGCTTGGGATTTCCAGTCCCGTCAAATACTTTAAAAGATAGGGACACAAACTCTTTTGGATAAGGAATGGAATCAAAGTCCCCAGGGTATGGTCTACCTTTTGGAGTTAGGGTTGTGCTTCCTTCACCTGTTATTCTACCAATGTCTTTAGTTTAGTGTTGGAAAGTACTACAACTATAAGTTTTGATTCCTACTAGTACTCTTCCAAATCGGACCTCAAATCATCGATAGGACGCAATGAATCTAAAGGCTCAATCTGATGGGGTCTAGAAGGAGATGGAATCATACTTTGGAGTGATTGCTTGGTAGCAATCATCTCTTCCATCTTTTTGCTCATAGAATCAGTTTGCTCATCCTTCTTTTGAAGCTGAAGGATAAGCTGTTGACCTGAAGCTAAAGCAGGGTCTTCTTGTGTCTCTTCCTGCTCTTTTTTAGATGATCTGGTGTCAAAATATTTAGAGCTTATTTTCAAATTTTATTTTTCTTCATCTTCTTTAATATTGTTTTCCATCTCCTCATTGGATAAAGAGAGTGTACTATCTAAGATGAAATCTGTTGGTTCACCAATTTCCATTGGCCTTAATTCATATGATTCATTCATATTCCCCTGGGATGTAGGGATATTCCCAAGGAAGGCTCTCAGGCCTAAGTGACTGTCATCAATAATTTCCCTGACATAAGAAGATGGATGAGAAGAATACATTCCCTTACTGGAAACATCTAATGAATGTACCTCAACCTGAGGCCTTGGTGATGAGAATAAAGGCTCATATGAACTGGGCCTAACAAAAGATCTCTCTAAAGGTGAAGAAGGTAAGGGTGGTGAAGGAATCCTAGGCTTAGAAGTAGAAGGGACTTTCCTAATATAAACCCTTTTATTCTTTTTCTTAGGATAGGTCCTATCATTTTTTTGACCTAGTATATAGATCTCTATGCCATGTAAGTGAGTGCACGGGATGAGAATATTGTTCTGATACTATAAGCACAGGGTAAGAAGGTTTCCTCCTATCAGACATGACCACCCTCCCTTCCTTTTGATGATGGAATGTGGTAGGTCTTCCTAATAGTTCTCTAGCTAAATTTAGAGTAGCCTGATGCTTCATGGATTTCAATAGATCTTCTTTAGTGTAGGAAGAAGATCTAGGAATCTTGTGTAAGGTTTTGTGAAGTTGACCTTGGGATTCCCTATTTACTTGCTTAAAGAATTTCTTTTTAGGATAGATGAAAGGATGAAGTGGAGAACTAGCAATCCTCATCACATCCTCCTCCTCTAGGGAAGTATACAAAGGGAAGAATCTGCTTCCACATAAGAGTGGTGAAGTGTTAGGAAGAGTATATCCATCTCTCTTCATAGCTAGCTCTATTTTAGCATATCTCTCTACTTCCTCTCCCTAAGAGCTATCCTCTTGAGTCTCCTCCCTCTATTTTTCCTCTGATTTTTGGTCATTTAGATGTTTTAGAGGTGAAACCTACTTTCAAGGTTCTGAAGGGAACCATAGTAGGAAATGCCTCTGAAGTGGATAACTTTGGTTTCTTTTGAATAGGTCCTTGTTGGACCCTCTTAACAGCCTGACTAGTAAGCATCCTATCCTCAATAAGATTAGGAGAAGAAACACTAGAAAATTCTAATATAGGTTGCTTATTTTTTAGAGTTGCCTCAATAATAGGAGCAATAGTCACTATGTTGGAAATAATGTTGAGGTTTTCAAATCCGACCCCAAATTTGATGATGGAGCCATCAAGTAAGCAGCTACTATCAATAGAAAAGTTAATGTCAGAAGTGGTAGCAAAGATCAACTGGCCAACCATTTTCATGTTTTTAGAAACAAAATTTAATTTTATAAAAAAAATGTAAAATAACCAAAATATGGTCAAAACAGGTTTTTGACCTATCAGAAATATTTTAGCCAATAATATGGATAAGTTCTTCTCTCTCTCTCTCTCTCTCTCTCTTTATTTCCTTTCAGATTTTATTTCTAAATGTTGGATAAATTCAACCAAGGATGAAATGGAGAAGTATCCAATGGAAAGAAAGGCAGTCATGACCGGTGACTCACACTAGTACATTGCCGATATATAGAAATAACCCTTTATTTCTAAAGATGGAGGGAGGAACCAATCCTAGTGGAGTCTCCAAAAAATATGTTGGTGTTTTCTTTAGAATAGAGAAAAGAAATGACACCACATAGAGTTTAGGAATATTTTATTTAGATGACCAAATACTGTATTAAGGAATGAGCATATTATCTTGAAAGATAAACATACTCTCCTACAATGGATTCAATCATTTCAATAGAAGACCCGTAAGGCTAATGGGTCTTTCATGTACCAGAGTATTTTCTCCTAAACTACATGGAAAAGTAGAACAGGGTTTATTTTATCCTGGGATCATGGTTCCCTATAAAGGCAAGCCTCTATAGTTAATTACATCTTAGGAAGGTCTCTTCCTAGGAATACTCTCGATTAAAAAAATAAGTAGTTATTCCTAAAGACTACTAAGGTAGCTTCCAAAAGATTGATTTTTGGAAATTCAATTGGGAGAGGTTTAAATTGGAGAGAGTTATTTTCAAGAGCTAACTAGGAAAAAGTAGGAAATGTATATTGATACTGGGATGCCCAGTAGACATTGCAACTATCCTATGATTGGGCTTCAAATTTGGGATTTAATTTTAGATTTTGAGTTATCATTTTCTTAGAAATCTAAGGCATAGATTTTAACAGCACAAGATTGGAGAAATGGCTAGAGTTGAAGATTTATTTCTAAAAGAATGCTTCTGAACCTAGTCTATAGGTGCTTCTAACACATGTCAAATGCTTGGCCTAGTTCTATCCTTGGGAATCATTGGCCATTCTCCTCACTTGAGGGAACTAACATATCCCTGACTCTTCTGGACTTACAACCTGCCTAGAGAAGGCTACCAACTAACACCACCTAAGCATATTTTAAATTCATGAAGTCAAGTTACATGAATGCAAGATGGCTGGGCTATTGCATTTTTAGGAAAGGAATCTATGAACCTAGACTCACTCCCTAGTCCTTAAGATCATGTAGGGTATGAAGATGCATCTAACTAATGCATATTTCTTAGATTTTAATAAATTTTGACTCAAGATTCATTTAGACCATATGAATACAATTTATGCCTAATGCATGTAATTAAAAAATGATTATGGGCCATATCAGAATAGAAGAAGGTGTACTTCCATCATAGACTCTCAAAGGTCAAGCTAGACTCTTTGGCAAGGATGGAAGTCCTTCATTAATCAAGGGTGAAATAATATGATTATGCATGATGTTAAAACATCCAGTTAAGGGGTTGCTACATATTTTATCTTGCTTTAATACCTAAGCTTTCATATGAATATTATGAGTTGTATTTATCTTTATGTTTCAATTGATTTAATTTGGTAGAAAATTTAGTTTATTTTATGAGCCTACATCTAGGCATTAATCACATCATAAACACAATAAAGAAAGAAACTTAAGAAAAAGCAAGTTGTTTCTATTGCGCACCCAAAATAAATCAGGCCAAACTAAATTATATAAGAAAAAGGCCAATGCAGCCGGGTATTGCTATATGCCCTGGAAGAAAGAAAAATGGGTAGCTAAGTTCTGCCCTTATACAACCTAACCTAGAACTACAAGTTTAGATCTATGGGTCTTCTTTCCAAGAAAGTCTCCTTCTTCGGGGACATCCATCGAGCTCCATAGGGGACCACCAAACTATCTCCTAATTGGGTCAGCTCCTGCCAATCCTAGACCCTATAGATCCTAAACTAATTCTAAGCTCAAATTTACATTTAAAATTCAAAAAGAAATCCTAATTCTTGCAAAATAGATTTTAAGAAATACACACAGCACTCAAAACAGTTAATATTTTACATGCATACAGGCTAAGCATTAGTTTCTTGCTAAGCCCACCTGTCCTATGGGCTATGTTAAGTGATTTTCAGCACCTGGAAGAAAATAATAATTTTATGATTTATTTATTACAGCGATCCCTTTAACACAATCCCCAGTAAAAATTAGTGTTAAATCTAGAAAGAATGCCCTAACATCCAGTCTAATGAACAAACAAGCCAACGCATCCAGTCTAAAGAAAAACACCACACAAACATGTGAAGCACAACACAACATACCACAAGAGATTAAAAAAAATCACAGAATGATCTAACCTAGATCTAGAGTCCGTGGCCTAAGTAATCTAGTGTGTGTAAAAGTTGGGATAGTGTGGTAAGGCTTTGCTAGGCTCCTTTAATTTCATGTTTAAGTTTGATATTTGAAATTTTTTTAATTTTTACCATTGGTTGGTTTTAGTTCAAATGGCTTAGTGATTTAATTCCTATTTTTATTCCATTTTATTTTGTTAAAGTTATATAGGTTTTCAAGAAAGAGAAATAGAGTGAATTTTATTTTTAGGTGAAACTTCTTTATTCCACATCCTAAATCCGAATGAAGTTTTCAAAAGTCTAACTAAAATCCTTAGGTATTTTAATTAATCCTTTTGATGTTATTTATATTTGGATTGCTTTTATGTTTCTTTTCTTTTTAGATTTGATTTAAGCTATTTCATTTGTTTGAATTACTTTGTTTGAATTAATTTATTTGATTTGTTTCATTTTGAATTAAGCTATGTTGGGTTTATTTGATTTGGCTTATGCTAATTTTAAAGAGTTTAAATTTACGTTTGATTTCATTCAATTTAACTTAAGTTATTAAATCATGGATTTGTAAGCTTAAAGTTTAAATTCATTAATATGAATTAATATTTTAGATTTATTTATGGATTATTCTTAACCTAAAGTACTTAGGTTAATTACTTGATATGATTTGATTAACCTAGGTTTTAGATTCATTATTTAAATTTATTAGAGATGAGTGGTTTCATTAAATTTCATTTATTCAAAGGTTAAGGTTTAAGTTAATTAATAGTTTTATTAACCTAAAGTTTAATTTCATTAGCCTAACATTGAATTTGATCACTTTATATTATTTAGGATATTTAGAGAAGTTTCTGAATAGTTTTCTAATGTTTGATGGAGATTATTTTGAATTACCAATTTATTTAATAAGTTAATCAATTTCCTTAACCCAATATTTGATTAACATTGACCTAAGGATTTGGAAATTTAAGAACTCCTAATCCATAGATCAACTAGACTTAAAATATTTTTGACAAGTAGGGTTATATGCCAATTTTAAATCCCTAAAGTTTCTGCTTGATTAGATATGTAATTAGGGTGTAATCAATGTTTCAATTTTTATTTAAAACTTAAATTAAGCCTAATTTATTGAGATTAATTAGGAGATTTTATTTTTCACTTATTCTTCACTGAAATACCTTTCTAATGAGGGTTTATTCATAATTTTTGTTTAACTTGTTGATTTACTATGATTTAATTAAGTTCAGGCTATTTAATTAAATTATTTAATTCTTTTAATTACCTAATTAAGTTAATTCATAATTTACTAGGTTCATATAGGTTTAATTAAGTTTAATTAGTGTTTTGATGTTCATTAATGTTTATTATGTTGATTTAAGGTTGTTAGATTAACATTTCTTAATTATTTCATTAAGGGTTAATTAATTAATTAATTTAAAGGTTAAGCTTGTGAAATTTCAATTTACCTTGATTTCAGAGAATTAAATCCTAAAAAATTTACATAAAGTGTGTTTTATGCTTAATTTCATTTCCCCAAAGTTTCAAATTAATTAGATTATTAATTTGAGAGTAATTAGGGTTTAATATTTTTTAATTAAACCTAAATTAAGGGCAAAATATCCAGTAAAAATTAGCAATTTTAATTTCTATGGATTTCTCTCATCAAGATGAATTCATAGAGCTTTTATTTATAATTTTCTTATTTATATTTGATTTTCTCTAATTTTTAGAAGTGTTTTGCATTTTTTAAATTAATTAAATCCGTTGAAAAATGAATTTTAACAGTTTTAAGTGGCGGTCCCACGTAGGATCCATGTGCTGCATGGCACGCGCTTGTGTGGTGCATCCTGCCAAATGGCATGTGTGGGTTGTCCCGTGTGGAGCCACGTGGCATCCGCGTGATCATAGTTCAAAATGAGATCTCCTACAAACCATCCGATCAAAGATCGGACGGTCTATGTTACTCCTGCGGTTCCTTAAGGGATTTTAATCAGCGGTGCGCCTAGATTTGGACCATCCATTTTTTTAAAAGAAATGGATGGACCAGATTTCATCTCCCCCAACCTCTATGGGAGGATCCATTGTATTTTTTGCTATAAGAACGATCCGAGCTAAATCAAGTGATTTCAACGCACAATCGTGGATGAATATCCTATATTTTTATATGGTTCAATCTTATTGAAGATCGTGTTTCCTATTAAACTAACCACAACTAAATTCTTTAAGGAAAACCTCAAGGTCAACTATGGCATACCTCAATTCGTTGGACGATTGGCCTTGAAATTGATCCTAGAGCTTCAAATGCTTGAATCGAACTTTCTTGCCATAGGAATTAGGTTAATTCCTTACAGATTTCTCTCTAGACCAACCATTGAGTGCTTCTTTTTGTATTTGATGGTTTATAATGGCTAAGGACTCTTGGGGGGAGGGGGAACTTTTGTTTAGCTTCAAATTTTATGTATGAAGGTGTGTGTGTGTTCAATTCTCCTTGGGGAAGTATCTCTCTTTATTTTCCTATAAGGCTGAGAGCCTTTAAGCTCCTCCTTGGCTATTCCTTGGTCAGTTTTGGTGATGGGGGACCTTGGAAGCTAGCTAATGCTCTCCTTTTCCATCCCATAGCTGTCCAATGTGAAGAGGTGGGAAGAAGGAAGAAGGAATTTGACTTCTCCAATTCCTTTGCTTGCATTGGGTTTCCTCATTTGAAATTTATACAATAATGCAATGATGCAAGAAAAGCTTGATTAGGGATGTAAACCTTCATTAGAAAGGTTTAAGGAAGTGTCACCCCCATCCCATGTGATTTAGTTGGAAGTGGTTTGATATTTCCTTATTTCTTTTATCTTGCTTAACTCACTTAACCCAAATTGGGTTAAGTGAATTAAACATAATTTCTTATGGGCCAAATGACCCATTTGACCCAACAACACCCAATAGGAAGTTGGGTTATATCACATCACCATCCCCATATGATTTAGGACAATCAATTTAGATTTATTTTGCTTTTTCTTGGATTTGAGGTTAATGTGGCTTATTTACTTTATTTTAATTTAAGGAATTTAATTTACCTAATCTAAGCCTCCATGGACTCAAATTTCTTTTTCATTATGATCACACATATTCATTTGATAATCTGAAATATTTTTGGTGATTTAATTTAGTCAAATTTTAGTGGGCTGACTTTTTGACCAAGTGGGCCCACTTAAGTCAATTCTAGGTTGACTAGAGTTGACTTTAGGTTTGACTTTAAATTTTCTTTCTATTTTCATTATTTTATTTGATTTAATTTATATTGGATATTTGACTTGATTTTGCATTAAACCTAGTAAATTGGATTTAGCTCAAAATGCATTTCCTAAATCACTAAGCATAATGACTTGAATATTGAATTAGGAAATCTCTATTTGAACTTGAGCACTTTTCATTGCTAAAATGACCTCTTCCAAAAATGAGGTCAACATAGGGTAAGTTCCCCAGAGGCTCCTCTTCTCTTGACTACTCTTGAATTGATGTAAGTCCTCCAGTGGCGTTCACTCAGTAGTTGCCCTAGGTCGGATAGCACCTGTCAAGCCGAAGACAGACTACCCCAATAATCAGTTCTGCTATAAGAGGATATGAGTCCTCAAGCTTTCTTCCTAGGCTGATTGTTGCAAACTAATGGGCACTTTAGGTTGGTTGATGTTCGCTATGCTAACAGAGACTCACTCAATGGATACACTACTCTTGGCAGATGTGAGTCCCTATGCTTTCTTCTTGAGTTGGCCATCGAATACCTATGCATATTATCTTCTCCAAAGTTTTGGATCAAGCCCTTAGTGGCTCCTCTCCCTATGGGCACTCTACTTGGATCACAACCTTTACGACCACATTTAGACACTACCCGGGTTACTTTTAGATTGGACAGTCCCCCTTTCCTAGTAGCCACCCCTATGGTTGGAGAATTTGTTCACCGGATGAGCAGATTCTCCCTTGGTTAAGTAAATCTGAGATAGGTCTAGGCTGATATAAGTTCCTTCTCAGTGTTATCCCTTGCAAACTAATAGGGTCCATGATAAATAAATTAAATAAACTAATAAAATATTCGTTTGTGGATTAGGAATTCAATCCCCCAAAGGGCCTCTTTTCCCAAGCAGGCATCCTATCTTTATTGCCTGACTACATGAGTTGAGATAAGTCCCCAGGTTGGCACTCTCTTCGTAGTTGCCCTTAGGTAGAGTTCAATCTATTTTTCCATAAGCAGGTTATCCTGGCAGTCATTCTACTTTAAAAGATGTAAGTCTGACGAAGCATTCTTTCTAGCATGATCCTGGCGACAGCCCAGTGAGTTGATTTGTTACCCAAAGCAACCGATCACCCCAGTGGTCTTTTGTAGTGGAAGATGTGAGTCCCCACACTTTCTACCCTCGAATTGACCATTGCAAACTAAAAGTCACTCCTTTGGTTGGATAGTTATCTCCTCGACCGGGAAGCTACTCCCTTTGATTAAGTAAATCTGAGATAGGTCTAGGCTGATATAAGCTCCTTCTCAGTGTGATCCATCACAAACCAACAAAATTCATCAAAAATAATTAAAAAATGAAATTAATCTATCTTTGAGCTGATTTAAGTCCCCTAGCAGCATTCACTCAATAGTCAGCCCTAAGTCGGGTTCGATTTGTTGTCAAAGCAATCGATCACCCCAGTGTTCTTTTGTAGTGGAAGATGTGAGCCCTCGTGCTTTCTTCCCCTGAATTGACCATTGCAAACCAAAAGGTACTCCTTTGGTTGGATAGTTCACCCCTCAGCCGGGAAGCTACTCCCTTTGGTTCAGTAAATTTGAGATAGGTCTAGGCTGATATGAGCACCATCTCAGTGTGAACCATCGCAAACCAATGGAATCCATCAAAAATAATTAAAAAAAATAAATTAATCTTGACTATCCTTGAGCTAATTTGAGTCCCCCAATGGCATTCACACAATAGTTAGCCCTTGGTCGGGTTAACATGTTACCTTACTAATATGTCACCCAGTAGTTCCTTATTTTAGAAGATGTGAGTCCCCGTGCTTTCTTCTTAAACTTGATCATTGCAAACCAAAAGATAACCCCTTTGGTTGGATAGTCCTACTATGTGGTTGGTAGATTACCCCTTTTGATTGGTAAATTTTTGTTAGACCATGGCCTCCATGGCCCCTACTTAGTGCAGTCCATCGTAAACCAATGTATCCATTAAAAATAATAACTTAAAAAATGAAATTAATCTTTGACTATGTTTGAACTGATTTAAGTCCCCCAGCGGCATTCACTCAATAATCAGCCCTAGGTTGGGTTCAATCCATTGCCTCACCAATGGATCACCCCAGCAACTGATCCCTACTTTGGAGGATGTAAGTCTACTACACCTTCTTCCTAGTACAACTGCTGCACACCGAAAGGCAATCCCTTTGGTTGGCTAATCCTACTATGTGGTTGGTAGACTACCCTTTTGGATTGGTAAATCTGAGCTAGGCCCAGGCCTACATGGCCCCTACTCAGTGCGATCCTTCACAAACCAACAGGGTCCATCTGAAAATCCAAAAAAAAATTAAATTCCCAAACAAATTAAATCAACCTCCCTCAGTGGAGTCAAATCAAACAATCAAAACATTGAAAACAAACTAAATAATCAAGCAATCAAACAAATCATCAGCTTCTCCTCAATGAGATCCAAATCTTTCTAGTTCCCCCAACAGATCTCGAATTCTAATCCCTGAGCAAATTTCATAACATCTCCTCCCTAGTGGATGACTTGAACTTGCTCCTCTGGTGGAAAGTTCACTTTTCTATCCCTAATGGAGCACCAAATCCAAAATTAACAAATCAAATCAATTTCTCCCCAGTGAGAGTCAACTCAAATCAAACCTCTCATCCCCCTGTGGATGACTGGAACCTATTTCCCTAGTGGAAGGTTCACATACTCTATCACTAGTGGATCCCTCCTTCACTCTCTTATATCTTGGACATGAGTCGAGTCACATTGCACTAAACTCTTGATTCCTTCTACACCTTGGGTTGGGAGTAGATCATTTTTATTAGTGCTTATGATCTTTCGGTGTTGTTGGTTGTTTCGGTCAACACCAATATGTGCGGTATACCTTGTCAGGCAAACCACGCCTATTGGGCGCCCTTTGTTGACCTCATTTTTAGAATGTGCTCTCAACCTTTCCATCTTAGACATAGGACTTCGCTTAGACACTAAGAGTTCCTTAATCTTAAGACACTTCTAGTGATTAGGTGAACACTCAACCTAACCCTAGATACTTAGAAGGGTTAGCCATAGAAATAGGTTATGCCTTAGAGGTTTTAGGAAAACTTGCCTACCCCATAGCTTGAACCAAACCCTCACTTCCATCCTTCAAGTCAAATTTCAAAAATTAAATCAACTCCAAAATCAAATCAACTCCAAAATCAAATTAGCTCTAAGATCAAACCAAATTAAACCTTAAATCAATTCCAACTTAATTGATTTTTTCAAATCCAAATCAACTTCAAACTCAAATCAATTCCAACTTAATTGATTTTTTTTTCAAATCCAAATCAACTTCAAATTCAAATCAATTCCAACTTAATTGATTTTCTCAAATCCAAACCAACTTTAAATTTGAATCAATTCCAATGTAATTGATTTTCTTTAACATTAAATCAATTCCAATGGATTTTCTCAAATCATGAATCAATTCCAAATGATTGAAACCCATGATTGAATTCTAAATTCAAAAATCCTTCCTAAGTCACTTTGATTCCATCTTACGGACTTAGCCTAAATCAAATTCAAATCACCTCAAATTCAAAATATTTTCTCATAACCAATTTATTTTCTCATTTATATTCATAAATATAAATGAAATATAAATTCAAATTTCCAAAACTCAATCCAAAACTCAAATCCAAATCTAATAAACCCTTTCAAGTCAAATTCTTGAACTTGATCAAATCAAACTCACATCAAGCCAAACCCTTAATTTTTCTTCATGATTCAATCAATCCTTCAATCATGAAACCAAATATAAACATAAACTTCAATCATCAAATCAAAACTAAATTTAAAAATCAAACCCAAATCAAACTCATGTTCATCCTTTGAACTTGAAATTGTCAAACGAATCAAAACCCATTTGACTTCAAATCACTTGGAAATGGATTTATATTTCAATCATAAGTTCATATGTGAGTTCAATCAAACTTGAATCAAGCCTTGATCAAGTCAATTGACCCACTTAGGCTCACTTGACCCAAACTGACCTAAAGTACCTTTTTGAGCCAAATTTTAATCCTACCCAAATTGGATTGAACTAAGCCCATCTAAGCCTCATATTGTGAGAAACAATCATCATAAGATGATCAATTACTGAAATTAGGTCAAAGCAAGTCAAACCTAAGGACTGACCAAGTCAACACTTAGCCAAAATGAAACCTAAACTAGCCAAAATCCACCTTAGGCCAAATTGATTGAAACCATTGATCTAGACCCTAAATCAATGTTTGAACTTGACCAAGTCATCATTTGAGCCTAACCTAGCCCAATTGGCTACTTGACCTAAGTTGACCCAACTTGACCTAAATGTCAAAATGTGTCAAATTTTGATCTAAGCCAAATTAATTGAAACCAATGGGTCAAATTCATTCTAAATTAATTGTTGAACTTGACTAAAATCTCAATTGGCCAACTAGACCTAACCTAGCCTCAATTGACCATGAACCCAACTTGACCTAAAAGGTCAAATCAAATTCAAACTTAACCAAACCAAAATTGATTGAAACCAAAGCTGTCAAAACATTTCAAAAGACCAACCTAACCTAAACCAACCCATCACCTAACCCAATTAGGTCAAATGGGTCAAATTAGTCAACTTGACCCATTTGACCTAAATGAATTCAAATGAACCAAAACCAAATTTAAACCAAATTGAACCAAACTAATGATGCCAAAATATTTCAAGTGGTCATATGAACTTGACCCAACCCTTGGTTTGACCCAATTTGACCAACTAGTCAACTTGACCAAACTTGACCCATTTTGACCTAAATGGGTTAACATGAGCCAAATGATATCTAATTAACTCCAAATTCTTTGAAATTTGGCCCAACCTAATTTCAAACTAGTCCAAATCTGCCTAAATTGAAATCAAAGCCAAATAATCATTTTACCCCAAGGTCAAGGGATAACCTATGGCCAATTCCACTTGAAATTTGGTCATATCCTTTTCATGGCCACTTGGCACCCTCTTAGTGGACCAAGTGGACACTAATGAGTGTGGTGCACATGACTCAACTGGTTTGGGTCAGCCAAACCCAACCCAAGGACAAAATCGACCATCCAATAGAAAATTCTTCACATGGAATCACTCCTCCACTAAAATGTGCACATGGAAACTTCACCACTCCACTCCTCTACCAAAATCGAACCATGTGAAGCTTAAAATGGCCTAACCAACCCACTCATTGTGATCAATTTGATCAAAATGGAAGAGACAAGCATGACCATTTGATCCTTCTAGGGGGAGATATACTCCCCCTAATTTCACTTGAATTCCATTTATTCACACTCAATTGAGCCATAAAAACTCAGAGGAAGCAATTCCAAGCTCTCCCAAGGTCTCTCGATTTCATTCAAATTCTCCATTTTTAATTTTGCTTAAATCGAAAATAGGGGAGGTGAGTGATAAATCCATCTTATTCAATTCTTCACCATAACTCAATTGCTCTTGCAAGCACCTTCAGAGGACCCAATCGAGCCACCCAAGTCAAGTTCCAAGCACTCAAGCCGAGGGAAGGGGGAGCTAGACTAAAGCTACAAGCACTTGAAGAAAAGTTTGGCCAATAGGAAGATCCACTCCACCTCAAGCTTTCAAACTTTCAACAGGGCTTCGTCTACACTAGATGAAGCTACCTCAATGGTTGAGAGCATCAGTGATAGCCTCTGATGATGTATGGATTAAAACTAAGCTTAACTATAGAATTCTTTGGTCCTTTGTGAAGGAAACCTTAATCCCAAGTGAATTCCATCATTGGATGTCTTCCTCTTTTCTCTTAGATGGTGTGTTCAATCCTCACATAATTTGAACTCAAGTGAGCTCAGATCAAGCCTTAATGGACAGACAGTCGCTGTCTCCCGTAGGCGAGGGCAGGGATGAACCATGGACCATCCATCCCGCATGTTTTGGATGGATGTTCCTGATTAATCCATGTTAGATCCCGTGATTAATCCCTTTGATACCACATACTTGATCTCGACCGTCTGATCTTTGATCGGATGGTTTAAGGAAAAGCGCATAGCACTGCCGACTGACTATTCAGCCAATTTGACAACTTAAATAACTAATCCCATCACGCCACATGGAAAGCGCGCCACATCAGCAGTCTACATGGCAATGACGGGATTAGTTATATAATTAAGGATTAATGATCTATTAATCATTGAAACTTCAAAAATACATAAATAAATGTCAAAAAATAAAAAAAATAAGAATGAAGGGTCATTTTAAAGATAATTAAAGGGGGAATAATATAAAATTAATTATGATTGATTTTGAATAGTGGGTTTTCCTTAATTTGGGTTTATTTGAAATATTAATAACCTTAATTACTCCCTAATGACTTATTAGTTAATTCTAAACTTCTTAGGCATATTTTGGGGGATGACTTCTACCTCCCCTAATTTTCTTGAAATTTATTAGTGGGTTAATTAGAAAAATTAATTAATGAATCCCTAGCCACTCTCTTAATGTAATTAAGGTTAATTAAGCATGTGAATAGTGGTTTAATCATTTAATTAAGATAACTAAACATTGTTTAAGAGATCAGGAGGTTTATGAAATACTTTTTATGATATTTTCCTTAAGCTATTCCGTAAAGCCCCATTCTTCCTTAATCCAAACCTAATTAAGGCTTAATCCACTAATAACCTTCTTAATTAACTTAATCAAATTTTCAAAATCAATCTCAACTTAATCAATCCTTTGCTAGGTAGATACTTAGGTATTTAATAACCTAAGTAAGCTTAAGGAAATCAAATCCAACCTACATGTGTGGGAATGGTTATGAAAGTACTTAATTAAACCCTTTAGCTTAATTAATCATCAATTATCAGCCAATTGCATTAGGCCCTTTCTTTCTTAGGGTGCATTGCTGATTTAAATTGAATGTGATTGCATGTCATATGTTGGCTCACAATTGTTTGAATAATTATGTTAAGGAGGTGTAGGTAAGGGGTAATTAATGAACTTAATTTACACCTTAACCTAAACAAAATATAAAATCAATCTAATGGTTCTAAAAATTAAACTAAAATAACACACACATGTGGGAGATGGGTTAGGACCAACAAAACTTCTCACATTTCCTAATTTCAAATCAAACTCAAAACAAAAATAAAATTTTCTTTAAATAATTTGATTCACTTTAAATGATCTTATTCCATAGAATTATCTTTAGGAATTAATTAAGGTGACTGAAATTATATGCTAACATCACTTTGTTTCTTTCCTAGCATGCTAAATGTGTATGTCATATGAAAATCATGCATTCATGTCATTTGAAAAATCAAATTACAATGAAATGTTTCCTTTATGTCAAATTGCATGTTTTGGCTGTAGTAAGAATATGAATGGCTATTATCACTACTAAATCCAAAATTATTTTCAAAACATAGAAATTAAATATTACAAATGAAAGGTATGCTACTTCTAATCACTTATAAGCTTGCATGTAAGTATAATATATGATGTGCATTATGTGACTTTTCCTTCTATTCTCTTTTAACATAGTTTTGAATAGGATTTGGAAACTGTATAGTTCATTTGAAAAGAACATAACACTTGCTTAAATTCATTCCTATTCATTCATGTGTTATCCTTTAAGAGGGACCTTCACATTTACATATATAAATTGCATAACCAAATCGAAATGAACAAACATAAACTTTTGGCATGATTCTTTTTCCATTCATTTCTTTTTGTACACGCATATATATTTAAGAAAAGTGGTATATAAGTCTGGACATCCCGGGATTGTGAGGCTTTAAGTGGCCTAAGTAGGTCTTGTACCTTACACCCTTGGTGTAAAAAACAATGGTGTTGTACTCACTTATGTTTTCCATACATGTAAATGTTCATATGAATAATGGATAAAAGAATATCTTTCTTTTCTACTTAACAAAAAATATGCATACATGAAACATTCCAAATTTCCTTAAATAAACTCCCTTAGTATTCATCATGAAGGTGTCATAAACATTTCCATCTGCATGTATAGATATGCTTAAGATTCATCCAAATGCATGTTACATATGTCAAGAAGAGATAAAGTGTTGTGTGTTTTGTGATAGTAATTCACTTTACTTAATCTTAAAATATATTTCTCTTTGAATAAGTCATTTAGAAAAAAAATCTAAACTTAGGATTAAAACACATAATAAAATAGTCATTAAAGCAAAAAATCATTAATGAATCTACTTTAGAAATAATTTAAGGTAGGGAGGAAAGAGAAGTCCTCTTCTCTGTTCCTCTCTTTACAACACTTAGTAATTAATTGTAGGTTCATTCAAACTGAATCAAATCATGAAATAAAACTTAACCAAATCAACTAAACTACTTACATGAAACCACCCTCCAAGTTGAACCCTTCATACTTAGAAAACTCTAACCTTAAAACCTAGCTAAGACATGCCACACCAACCTTAAATGGCACACACATTAGGCTAAGTCACCATTTCTAGTCCTATGTTAGGGTGGTACATGGTTTGATGCTTGCTTTTATTTTATGATGTGATCTTTTAGTTTAGATGTTAGGGTGTATGTGCATAGTTTGAATGGTAGGATGATTTTAGTCTAGTCATTATCTTCTACAGGGGATTGTGCTTAAGGGGCGCTATAATAAAAATATAAATGCTTTTGCTGTGCAGGTTGCTTATACCCCTAAGAATTATCCAAAATAGGATAGGTGGACTTGGTTACCCATGTGTGGGGTGCTATGTCCAATTTAATCATATACATGCTTGGAATTGTGTGGTTTGTTTAGCTAATCTCTATTTTGCAGGTTTTAGTTAGATTTACTTTTTCCCATTTTCATATAATTTTGCAACTAGGATTTGGAATGATTGTTATGGGGGATTAAGATGAATATTGGTTATAAAACTATGTCTTATGTACCATGTGAAGCCTTTGGACATTCCAAAGAAGAAAGAAGAAAGAAGAAAGAAAGAAAATAAGAAAAGAAGAATGGAGAAAGAAAAAATGAAGAATGAAGACCTCCATAACATGAATTCCTTCTTGATTGTAATTAATTCATTTGTAATTTGGGTTGTATAAGGGTAGAGCTCGGCTACCCAATTTATTTTTGGGTTTGTGCAGTGGAGCCCGACCACAAAGGCTTCTTAATCTTTTGCGTTAGCTTTATAAATTATTTGATGTTTATTTAGCTTGTGCATTAAGATGGCATATTTTTCTAGTTTCTTCCATGCTTTGATGTATGGCCTGGATGATGATTAGGCTCTTAGAAAAATAAAATTTTTATCCAACTAATCAATTCAAATTTAAAATAAATAACTCATAATCTCACCTAAAGCTTAGGTTATAAAATAAGATAAAAGATTTAACAACCCCTTATCTGGATGTTGTATATTTTCACAACATGCATAAAAAAGTATCTTATCTCACTCTTGTTATGGAGGGCTTCCACCTTTATCAGAGAACTGGGCTTGACCTTTGAGAGCCATGATGGAAATACACCTCTTTTTCTTGCTGATTTTGGCCCATAATTCAATTTCTCATGCATTAGGCATATGAATCCTAAAGTCTGTGTCTAATTAATTGTCTAAAAATAAAAACAAAACATAACAAAAATTTGTATTATATTTAAGTCATTAATATGCCCTACATGATCTAGTCTCTTAGGGAGTGTGTTTAAGGACTTAGTCTCTTTCTAAATAACAACAGCCTAGCTATCTTGCAAAAGCATATGACTTTCCTCCATGTATTTAAAATTGTAGGAAGAGTTAGTTGGCGGCCACCCCCAGGTGGTTCTAAGTCCAACAATCGGGTAGTTTATCCTCTCTTGTGGAGGTAAACCAAATACTCATTTTTATCTTAGATTTAGGTCATGTTTTGGCCCTCGCCAAAGCTCCTTAGATTTAGGTTCAGAGGTTGCTACTTCCCTGTGCTGGCTATAAGCATAAATCCTCACCTCTTAGGCATTTTCATGATCTTGTGTCATGAAATTATAAGTCCTAGATTTCTAATAAAAATTTAACTGAAATAAATAAATCCCCTCAATTTCAAAAATATAAAGCCCAACCATAGGATAGTTTGGGATTTGAGCTAGCTTGATCTTCTAAAAATAAACCAATTATTGATAGTCTCATCTTTGAAATCTTTGGAGACAATGATCATTTATCTTAATCAAGAGTATTCCTAAAGAATCTCATTCCTTAGGATGTAATTAACTATGGGGGCTTGCCTCCATAGGGAACTTAACGAACCCAGTTTAAAATAAACCCTACTTTAATTTTCCATATAAAGTAGGGGAAGAATCTCTGGTACATCCGAAGACTCATAGTCCTTAGGCATCTTTATTAAGGTGATTAGGTCCATTTGTAGGATGGTGACTTCTTTCTCTTGAGATAGTACTGCATTCCTCAATGCCATACCCGATCACCCTAATAAGAACATCTACTGATCTACATGGTGTCCAACATAAGAAGTGTTTGAGAATATTTTTGGTTCTTCATTTATTTCTTTTCTCTCTTTCAGAAACTATTAAATGAAAGAATTTGAAAATAATTTCACCACATACACGTAAGTACCAGAGTTATTGCATATTACAAAAATTAACAACGAAGGTAGGTCATGTTACACAAGATATTACCTAAGATTTAATTCATCGAAGCTCCTCTGTGTCATTAAGGTGGCAGCTGAGATGAAATATTACATAAGGTTTGACAAAATATCTCTTGGCCTTAACAACGGATCAGCTAGTGTGGATGCAATATTAACATTTTTCACTTCTACATACAACACCAATGTCTGACGAGAAGCTTCATCTAGTATAACATCACAAACTTCATCATCATAATTGACTGATGCTATAAATTCATTCTCCACTGGATAACAACTTGTCAGACTAACTGTGTGATGCTCTGAATCAATGTGTAGCAATCTCATAATTTGTTTATTTCAAATCCAATAAGGTGTTGTGTCGTTGAACTTTAATCGGATGATTTTGACCACCAACATAAGTTGGAATAAATTGATCGTCAACACTTAGTTCGCCACTGTAGAATAAGATCAATGAGACCAACTCTCGACTCATTCTTGACAAGATGACTGATAATAAATAAAGAGTTAAAATACAATCAATCACAGTAGAATTTAGTAAATTGGATATAACTTGCACAAGCTGCTTTAACTGTATTACATAAAGCAACTGACTTAACTTACCCAAAGATACCATTTCATTGGATTTAAATTCAATCCAGAAGAAATCTTACACTAAATCCCATAAATTCATCTGTCAATAAGAATTAGTGAATTTCTATTTAAGCATACGAAATCAACTTTACTAGATTACACAAGGTATGAGATTTAACTCAATTAACACTCCGATTACACTGGATTTAAGTTAAATCCATCTCAAATTGTACTCCCACTAAAGCAACCACATTACTACATTTCTAAATCCTATAGACCAACCTACCAACAAGATTTTCCCTAAGCTAATCTAATAATTCATAAGCTCCTTCATTGGATTACACAAAGTAGCTAACTAAACGGGCTTAAAATTACCATTAACAACTGAAATCAAAGCCTAATTCTACCAATCAGGACAACCCTAAAAAACTAAAAATGATTATAGTAGAAACTTACTGTATGTGTAGGAAGATCGACATCAATGTGTGCTGTGAACAAGAAATGGAGTCACTGGAAGCCATTATTCACCTTCCACGGGCTGTCGGATAAAGAGGGACGGCTGCCGGACATGGAAGAGGCCGATGTAGGCCAAGGGGGTTGCGGTCGGATGCGTGGGAAGCCACTATCAGACGGGGAGAGGCTGCTGCCATTGGGGAGGCTGGCTATCGGCATTGGTGGTGCACTCAGATGGAAGGAGGGTCGCTCGTGGAACCGCTATCGGGGTTAGGACGAAGGACATGAAATGAAAATGGAGTTAACATTTCCATATCAATGCTAGTAGCTTCGTTTAGCGCAATAAATTTTAATTTAAACTATTCAAAACCATACTTTATAAAATTCACCATACCTTTAATACAGGGATATTATAGTGTTTTGACTAGGTATTTGTCTACTTCATGGTGGCCATTATTGTCATCATGCTTGAATTCCAATGAAACACCAGTGAACTCACACCTAATCTCTCAAATTTAGAATAAAAAGTGGGAGTGATGAGCTCTCTCTCTCTCTCTCTCTCTCTCTCTCTCTCTCTCTCTCTCTCTTCTTCTCTCTTTCTCTTTTGGTCATTTTTTTGCCTTTGATGATGAGGGTGAGGTAGTGATTCATTTGAGGTCATCTCAACCTCTAGAATATTTTGGAACGTTCAATTTGATTTAAGAACCTCTCCCTAGGGTTTTACCATTAGAGAGGCTTGGTTTTCTTTCGTTCTCTAGCGTGCTGGCGACAAGGGGTCGGGGGAAGGGTCCCCTCCTTCATCTCTTTGTTTGGTGGACATTTTGGAATGGAAAGAGGGAGGGAATTGGCCTTGCCTCTCCTCTTTCCATGTTTGGCTAAATGGCATCCTTCTTGATTTCTAAGTGGCCAGAATCTGGCCACCAGCGATGGCAAGGCCTGCCAAGGGGTGGATTCAATCTCCCTTGGCCTTGTGAACATGCTTGGATGGTCACATGAAAGGGAGGATGGCATCTTGGTTGCTTTCCTTGCTTGGTCGAGCAATCTTCCTCCTTCTCTTCTTTCTTTTCCTTCTTATTCCTAAGCTTCTCTCTTGGAGAAGGAGAAAAATAATTTCAATTATGCTTTTGACTTATCCCCTTGCCTTTAGCCCTTGGAACCATGCTCTTAAGAGGTGGTCAAAGGTCCATAGTTACTTGAATAAAGCCAAATCATTTTCATGATGGAAGGACGAATTTACCAAAATGTTTCCTTTTGGTCAATTTGGATTTGGGATTTAGGCATCATTATCAAAGTCTTTAGACTAGTATGTGGCTACTGAACTCAATCTCAAGTGAATTTGAGGTCAAGTGTGAACCCATTTGCCTTGGATTGGAAAATTGAATCCAAACCAAGTATTTTTATTGAAAGTGTTTGCTTTTAATTTAGTTCTTATAGTTTTAAATTTAAACACCTTTAATTGATGATTATTGAGTTTTCATTTTATTAATTCATTTAGTTTTGAATTAATTTTGAATTTCATTTCATTTAAACTCATTTGAACCTAAATGAGTTAAGTTCGATTCTGATTAGGTTCAAATGACTAATTTGACTCAATTGAATTGATTTTGCACTTCATTCATGCTTGATCACATGTGTGAGATGATTTGGAGTGATTAATTTCTTTTAATTTCAATAAAATTTCAATTTGAATCCATTTGAACCAAAGTGAGCTTAATTGGTTAAGCTTCGGTTTCATTTAGGTCAAATGACCAATTTGACCAAATTAGACCCAATGATGGGTTGAATTGTCTTTTATTATCATTTCCAAATGATTTTAAGCAATCAATTTGATTTGGGTTTGAACCCAATAGGACCCATTTAGATTAATTTGGACTATGTAATATAATGAATCCAATTAAGGCCTAAATGAATTTGAATTTATTTAGATTTTGATCAAACATATTTATTTGATCATTTGAAATATTTGGAATGATTTAATTTAGTAAAATTCTTGGTGGGTTGACCTTTGACTTGGTGGGACCCACCTAAGTCAAACCTATGCCAAATGGGTTGACTAGATTTGACTTTGATTTAGTTTTTGATTTATTCCTTTGTTTTCATTTGATTTCAAGTTGATTTATTTGAATTTAATTTGATTTAATCCAAATTTAAAGAATGGATCGAATCTGCCAAAGCTCATTAGGTTAGATCAAACCCGAAGAAAGCTCCTTAGGTTACTAGGTATAATGTCCTAAGCATTAAATTAGGAGATTCTTATTTAAGATTAGGACATCCTAATTATTGGTTTCAAAATTATATTAACCTCATCCAAAAATGAGGTCAACAATAGCACTGCGACACTATGATGCCAACGTTGAGGCACTATCACTATGACCTTCAGTTTTAAAATAAAAAAAAATCACCATTCCTGCCCTAGTAATAATAACCGCCTAAGGGGAGCAAAGAGAGTATTTATTGACCACAAAACCACCCTTATAATTGAAAATCTACTACAAATGGGGGAGAATAGCCCTTCATTCACACTCACTCTAAAACACCTTCACTATTCTTGTTCTTGCCCATTTGTGCTCTTAACAGTGTGCATCCTATTTCTATGAGAGTGATCTCCTTATGCAAGGAGAAAGATCAAGGTTTACTCTCATCAATTCTAAGTAATAAGAACTTATGGAAATGCTTTCTTTATACAAGTTTCTTTCTAAAAATTAAGTTTAATAAGATTTCCATCATTGATCTTGGATTCAGTGAGAAATAAAGAGGCTCCTCTCCATCGATCTTGGATCCGAAGTAAAAATAAAATTGCCCAAACCAAAAAATTTCAAAATCTTGAAATATAAATTCCTTCGCCATTGAACTTGGTTATGGCATGAGAATAAAATCCCTCACTCCATTGATCTTGGTTCCAGAATAAGGGAGAAGACTGTGTGTACATTGAATAAGAAAAAATCTAGCACTGCTAAGGTATTATGTCATCGAATATGTACAAAAAGTTATAAAATTCTCCAAAAAATTTGTTCAAAAATGGATTTTTTGCTTCATGGCACCGAGACGCCCAAGTCCAATGCTAAGGTGTTGTAGTCTTGGAAATGAAGTTCTTGGTACTTCATCACATTAAATCAAGGCTCTACATATTTGGCACCATGGTTCTAAGCTTTCGAGTTTAGGAATAATTTTTACAACACTGTGGTGCTATATTTTAGTGTTGTGGTGTTATATCTTTCACCATTGAACTTGATTCAGATGTGAAATAAAATCCTTCCTCCATTGATCTTGGATTTAGAACAAGGGAGAAGGGTGCTAATGCACTAAAATTCAAGAAATCTAGCACTACTAAGATGTAATGTTGTAGAAATTTTAAATTTATCCAAACTATTAATTTTTAGGCATAAATGAAATAGTGCTTAAGCGTTGAGCTCTTAGGTCATATTGGAAAAGGCTTCTTATTAGGCCACAACATTGTACCTCAAGCACCGATGTGCTGGAGTAATTTCAAGATTTTGGAACACTTGGAATACTGACCTTGATAACTTTTAGGTCTAAGCCATTCTACCTAGTTCCATAATGCCCTATATCAAATACTGTAACACTAACTCCTCGGGTAAAAGGAGAAGAAATGACTATCTTAAGACATTGTAGCGTTGTATATCAAGCATTGCAGTGCTGATCCCTCTAGTAGAATGTTAAGAATTTTCTATCTTAAGAGCACTAGAGCGCCCTATATCAAGCGCCACAGCACTGACCCCTCAGGTAAAAGGACAAGAAATGACTATTTTAAGAGCATCGTAACATGGTATATCGAGCACAACAACGCTAATCCCTCAAGAATAATGACAATAATTTTCTATCTTAAGAGCACCGCAGCGCCGCATATCAACCACCGTAGTGCTAACTCCTCAAGCAAAATGACAATAAATGATTATCTTAAGAGCACCCGAGTGCCACATATAAAGCGCTATAGCGCTAGACTTTTGTGTTTTAAGCTTACATGCTACAGGCTAGCAGCACCTAGGTGCTGCATTCTCAGCACCGAGCTGCTACTACTACAATATCATTTTAACTTAAAAAATTTATATTATTTTAAATTCTAAAGTTTTTAAATGATAAACAGAAAGACACATACACAAAAATATACAAAAATGTAAAATAAAAATATATTTATTAAAAATAAAAAATAATTACATAAATTGTACAAGAAAAGAAATATACAAAAATTAAAGAAAAATGGGGAAACAGGTAATCATATTCATCACCCTCGTTCTCTTATTATTCTTCTTTTGATGCTAGAGGGGAGCTCATGTAAGGTGAATATTGAAGCACCATAGGATAAAGAAAGAAGCCTGACCCAAACCCACAAAGCCATAATTTTCAAACATATTAACTAATACTAAATTAAATTGAGCCATGTAAGGAAACTAGTTTTGCTAATGATCCATATGATTAGCGAATTTTCTTTCTAAGCCCTCTTGCTTATGGCTACTCTCACCAACCTATTTCCTCAAATCTGCTTCTCTTCTAATTTCTTGGAGTTGCTTGTTTAATATTTTGGAAGATTGGGAACGAGGTTATGGGGTATGTGAGCTTCCCCCACTCTCAACCTAAATCCCTCAATTATCCTCTTCATTAGAAGAGCCTTCTGAATGAGAATTTCATCATTAGGCTCCCCCAATACACCAACTACGATACATAAATCATAAATAAGAGAAGGATGATCATATCCTACATTAGTACTTCCCCTAAGTATATTATAAATGGAATTATAAATAATCTTCCCTATATCAATTGTAAAGTTCTTTTGAATAGCAAAATTCAAAACAGCCCTGTTCTTAGTCACCTCACTGATATTACCAGTCTGCATCAACTTGGTACAAATAAAATTGTGCCAAGCCTTAGACATTGCCTTTAAGTCAGTGGAAAGAAAGTTGATAATATTTTTCTCCCATCATTTCCACTCAAAATCGATTGGGACTGAAAAGCACATCAAATATTTTATGTAGTTTCATAGCGCTAGTCAAAAAGTTTATCCTTTCTATTAAATGTGCCTACCAACCTGTCTATCTATTTGAATAGACTTTTGACTAGCACTGAGGTGCAACACAGTCAACACCGATATGCTACATAGGTAGCATCGATCCACTGGTCAATCTACCAACTTACTTTCAAATATCCTTTATGGCACCTATAGTGCCATGGAGCTAATTTCACAATGCTGAGGTGCTATCCTATTAATGCACAGATGCCATGATTTATAGCGTCATGGTGCTCCCCTTTATAGCACCTAGGCGACATACTATCAGTGTTGAGGCGCCATCCCTTAAAAGCAACCTATTTATGTTTGCCATGCAAACAACCTATAATTCATTCACCATGTGAACGATTATATAAATATGACATTCTAAGGAGATGCAAGTCTAGTCTAATAGTTTTTTAATTATAAATGTAAGTATAATCTATTTGGTAACAATGTGAACATGTTTGCTAGCATTCCAAAGGTATGTAAGCATATTCATCTATCTGTTTACCATGAAAACTACTCTAAACCATATAATTCATTTACTATGTGAACACTTATAATGCTAGCTTTCCAAAGGAATGTAAATCCAATCTAACAACTTTCTAATTGATGTTAGTTGGACCCATACTTACAATGAAAGGATAACTCAAACCTTATCTGGCATTCTAAAGGGATGTAAGTTCAATCTATCCATCTGCAATACAAATGGCCTTATCCTATAATTTTGGAAATCCAAAGGGATGTAAACCCAATCTTTTATTCATTCGCTATGTTAACACTCTATAATTCATTCACCATATAAACACCTATATCTCTAGCATTCTAAAAGGGATGTAAGCCCAGTCTCCTATCTATTCACCATGTGAATGCCCTATAATTCATTCATCATGTGAACATTCCTATATTCTAGCATTCCAAAAGAGATGTAAGTCTAACACATATGGTCATCATGCAGACACTCTAATGACTTTTTAATCGATGTAAGTCTAACTTATGCTTGCAATGAAAGCACAATAGCAAACATTATAATTTTGGTATTCCAAAGGGATGTATGCCTAGGCTTCTATATGTTTGTCATGTGAACAACTTATAATTCATTCACCATCTGAATGCTTATAATTTTGGCATTCAAAAAGGTTGTAAGTCCAACTCATGTATTCATCATGTGAACACTCTAACAGCTTTCTAATTGATGTTTACGCCTGACACATACTTGCAATGCAAGCATAACACTCTAATGGCATTCCAAAGGATGTAAGTCCAATCTATATGCTTGCCATGCAAATAGCCCTAAACCTAGCATTCCAAGGGATGTAAGTCCAATACATACATTCATCACGTGAACACCCCTACACTAAATGTCTAGTCTACTCGAGATATTTAAGACGAGGCAACCTATGGCTATTAATCAGACTCATTTGACATTATGGCTAACCCTCTAATGTTGATAGACTAGAATAATATAGTCCTGGAATGGCAGAAGCATGAGATCTTGATCAGGACTATTCTCTTATTTTACTTATACAGTCATCTGTACCACACCACATGCACCATTAGAAACTGATTCATATCAAGAAGATGTGTTTGTTTCCAACCTTAATCGAGAGTGCTTTCTTGCTGCGGTAAGAGGGGTAATTAACTATGAAGGCTTGCATGCATAGGAAGTAGAACCCATATCTAAATAAATCCTAACATAATGTTAGAAGAAATCTAGTTGAAAAAATATAGCAATCTTTCTCATGGAAAAATAAACTAATACTAATCTTAGTAAAAATGGTGGAGAGCATCCTCAAAAGAATTTTTTTAGCAATCAAATTTTTGGTGACTCCACTAGGGATTTTTTCTCTCTCCATCTCTAGTTGGAAAATTTTAAATATATGCTATCATCGTAGACTTAAATATTGGGTTATAATATTTTAAAATTTTAAGATCTATAAATAGGTCTAAAAACTCCAATGGCCAATATTACAAATATGATGATTGTTAAGTTATGAGAGGGGTCCAGTATTAGATTCTCTCAGGCCATAATTAATGCTAGTTCTGTTGGAGCCACTCCCTAATTTGGAATAATTTTTGAAGTTTTCAAGTTTATATTTGTTAGACTTATAACTAAACCTCTCAGTAATGGCACTAGAATGCCAAGGTCAATCAACAAGAGGAGGCCGAATATGATCATTCCCAATGAGCCAAAGCCTAAAGCCCTAATCTCCAAGAAGGGTTCTATTTTTGATAGGCTTTCAGAGGAAATGTGAACTACCCCCACATTAGATAAGGTGGTTGTTAAGCTCAAACTAAAGTCCACCATTATTAATTTAGTTTGAAGTATATTAGGGGAGCCTGCTATCCCATAAGATGCCACATTTAGTCTAGGCCATAGTGGCCACAAAGCATCTTCTTCGGACACTAAATTGTTAAGGAGAACTCAAAGAAAATATAACGCTTGTCACAGAGCTATTGGATTACCTAATATGACCCAGTGGTGGAAGCAAACATACCCACCAACAACAACTTTGATCTGCTTTGATGGGTCAAGAAAAATAGATCTAGAAGAGCTAGAATGAAATCATTCTGGGATAAACATATACATCCCAGTTCACAAAATCAACCATGAAAGGAAGAGACTATCTCCTCCAAAATTTATAAGGTCCTGAAGGCTATTAAAAAGAAAACTTATCAAAGAAGAATCAATAAATTAGTAAGCCAGGTTGACAACTTAATAAATTCCTACTATACAAAAGGAGGGAATATCAAAAAATATCATGTCTGCCTAAACCATAACTCATAGTCTAAAGGTATTATATTCTGTGAACACCAACAACGAGCCTTTATATATAAAGATACTAAGTGGCTAATTATTGGAAGGTCCCAACAACCATTACAAAAAAAACAATATAATTCATTTGGTGACATCTAGGATATATTCCCAGAGATCCACCACTAGAAGGTCCCAATCAATTTGGGTACCTAAAGAATCCCAAGTCATCAATGACGAGATAACTTAATATGAACCAGACCCAACAGATGATAATGGAACTGAATCTCTTATCATCAACTCAAAATGTAGTCTAAAAAGAATCAGCCAACAGATGATGAGGCTAATAATCAACCCTTCTAGGCATATGAGAATTTTCTAATCAATGAAGAGAAACCTATTCCAGACTTCCAAAATGATGAAGATATAAATTGCATGGAAGTCAAAGTTGTTCATATGGCTGATTCATGTATACAAAATGAAAATGTGGCACTAGAACAATAACATAAAAAAGAGCATAAAGAGAACCTAAGCCATCAACAACTTGGAGGTGAAGCTCAAGTAGAAGTTGAGGTAACTGAGGAGCTAATAGATGATGTAATAAGGTTACAATGACAAATGGGTTCTTAGCTCCGAAGAAGAGACCTAGAAATTTTCCAGCTCAACAATCACCTCAATGAAATGAGTGGGCTAATGAAGCAACTACAAAATAGGAAATACCTTCGAGAAATACTCCAGAGATAGTAAACCCAATAGCTAAAATTGGGGGAATACGAAATGCTACATCCAACTTGCCAATAACTTCAACACAAAGGCAAGAAGATCTAGGAGAATGTCCATTAAGAGGCTGGCGTTATCACCAAATCTCAAGTAGAAGATCTTATCAGCTAGAAAGTCAAAGTAGTTCTCAGTTTAGAAGTTGTTGAACAGCTAGTTAGAAAAGGCCAATCATACCCAGCCGAATATGACCAAGTACAATATCCTAAAGAATATATTGTGTCAAAATTTAACACTTTTTAGGCATAAAAATTCTACGATAGCATCTAGCCCAACTTAAATCCACATGTGGAAACACCAGAGAAAATGATGCATCGCTGTTATGATAATTCATTAGCAGTCTTACCAACATAGCCTTTGAATGGTATGTATGCTGAGTTACCCAACAACTCAGTAAAAGCCTTCACTGAGTTGAAAATGCTCTTCATCAAGAGATTTATAGGAGCAACTAAGAAAGTAATAATAGCATATCCTGCTTTAGAAAAGAGAAGGAAAGATACGAGTGTTACCAAATATATCATGAGATGGATAAATTTAAGCATGAAATGTGATCTCACAGAAAGGCATACAACAGAACTCCTTATGGGGAATATCGATGATCAAATGGCCATATATCTAGATCTAAAAAATATTAGATCATCTAGCCATGTTTAGAAGGCTTCTCAAATAGAAAGGCCTTAGTGCCAATTACAATAATAATCTCATTAAAAATAGAAAACATCCAAAATCACATGATGTGAAGAAAAATGATGTGAAAACAACATTCACATTCACCATTGAGAGAAAGGGACATGGAGGTGCGACAACCTCACAACCAACAATAGTCTCGTGACTAGCAATAAAGCTGATAGCGGATAACAAAAAGAGATCAACCCTCCAAGAGAATATGTCTAAATATTACTTATTCAAAAGAGAATATACTACTAAGATCTTTAGACACCCCCCTGAAATTGAGATTACAATTACAGAGCCATGCTGACTAGACCAAGTAGATAAAGTTTATGATCCCAACTATTATCCATTTCATAAGCTCATAAGTCATCTAATTGAAAATTATTTTATTTCAAAGATTAGGTAGAACAAAGCTATCAAAATGGAAAACTCACCTTATCAAACACTATGCTGATACATCTTAAAAAGGAAAATGTAAAGTTATTATAACACACCTAATACACAATGCAAAAGTTAAAAATGCTGAGCTAGCTCAAACTCAAAATATAAATGATAATAAGGACAAAGCTCTACAAACATAAGAAGAAGAAGAAGGTGGTTAGGAAACCTTCATCTCAAAAAAGACTAAAAGGATATATCTTATTCATTCAATTCAAGTTACTTTCAATTATTCATTTTTATTAATGTTCATTAACTTAAATAAATTTACATTCAATTGATTATGTTTAGTATTATTTAATTCATTATACTTCAATTTTATCCCATTCGCATTAATGACTTATTCTTGTTTTAATATATTAATTTCATGAAATTTTCTAAGGTTTATTAATGTATTAACACTAAGATGATAAATTCGAAGTTATATATTTCATACATTATGCAATGATTCAATTCATTTTGACTAATTTAAACGGAGTGATGATTATGTCATTTGAAATAACACTTAGCATAATGTAATTTCCCTTATTTATCATGATTTAAGAAGTTAAAGAAAGCTTATTAAACATTCCCTATGTTACTTTAGAGTTTTAAGTCATTTTGAGTTTAAGTCAACCTAACTTAAAGTTTAATTACACTTATCCTTTTATATTTGCATTTGTACCATTTCATTTCTTACTATAAATGCCTCTAATGTATGTATGTTGATAACTTATAAAATTTAGAGGTAAATGAACTTTATATTTCAGTTTATAAATGGATTCATTATGGTTTAAGGGGTTATTATTCTTAAATATGATTGTATTTCATATTTTCACTTATTCATAATCCTTAACTTAGGATTAATTAGGTTCTTTTGCTTTCAGTTTGCTTGGGTATTTTTATTTAAATGTTTTCATGTCAATTATGATATTTTTAATTTATATTATAGGTTTTTAAATTTCTATGATTTTTTTTATTTAATATTTCCTTTAAATTGACGTAGAGACTTAGAAATTCAAATACTCCTAATCTAGAGATCAACTGGATTTGAATTTTTATGGCAAGTGGCGTTCCATGCCTATTTAATTTCCTTAAAGTTTCACTTCAATCACATGTGTAATAAAGATGTAATTATATTTTTAATTATTTTATTAAAACTTAAATTAAGCTTAATTTAATAAAGATCATTTAGGGGCTTTATTTTTCTTGATTTCCCTCTAGAATTTGCATCCAAAGATGTTCTAATTATAATTTTGTGGTTTTGGTCCATTTATTATGCTTTATTTAAGTTCAGGTTGATTAATTAAATTAATTAATTTAATTAATAGCTTAATTAAGCCATTCTATGATTTATTAAATTCCAACGGGTTTCAAAGGCTTATTTATGTTCATTAGGATATATTATGATGTTTTAAGTTGCTTTGATTAATTTCTATCATTTACTTTATTTATTATTTATTTATTTTATGAAATTGAAGGGTCAGGATTTGAAATTTCCAATATTAAAATTTATTGATAAATAAATTATGAAAAAATTACCTAAAGTGTATCTTAACATCAATTTCAACTCTATAAAGTTTCATTTCAATTTGATCATTGGTTTGTGAGTAATTAGGGTTTAAAAAGTTTCATTCAAACCCAAATTAATGCCAAAATACCCCATATAATTTGGAGTCTTTAATTTTAATATATTCCTCTTGATCGATTCCTCTTATCAAGAAGAATCCATAGAGTCCAAAGTTACATGTTTTGAATTTAAATTTAATTTCTTATAAATTTTTAAATTTTAATGCATCTTTTCTTAATTTTTTAATTTGGAAAACCTGAACTTCTCATTTAGGTGTGTCGGGTCCATGTGGATCTAATGTGGCGCCTGATTTCCATGTGATGCCACATCATTGTGCCATGCGGGATCCACATGGATCCGTATTAAAATGATGGAATACATGGGTTAATTGCGAGCCATCCGATCGAAGATCAGATGGCCATGATTCGACCCGTGGTTCCTCTTATTTATTTTAATCAGAGATCCGGCTAGATCTCAGTCATCCATTCCTTTTGAAAAGAAAGGAAGGAAAATATTATATCTCCTAAGGGGATAGTGGAGGCCGAGAGCTGTCCGTCATTTTTGCATGATTCTCGGTTATCCAACATGTGATTTCGATGCCAAATCTATCAGTGGATGAAATCATGGAGATCTAAATGGTTTGATCTCACTTAAGATTAAATTTTCTTCAAAAAGTGTCAAAACTAAAAGCTTAGGGGAGGTCGTTAATGGCATACCTAGGTCCTAGCAATCTCCGACGGTGGAATTGACTCCAATAGTGATAGAATAATGTGTGGAGCTCGTGTACCAAAGGAATTTAGTTGCCTCCCTATGGATCACCTAATAGACCAAGCTCAGCTTCGATTCCATCGGCTTTGGTTGTTCTCTGGCCTCCCGGTTGCAAGGGGATCGGGGGAAGATGGGTTTCACTTCTTGCAAGGTGTGGAAGGTGATGGGATAATTTATTTTACTTGGGAATGGCTCTTGGTGAAGTTGGCATTGAAGCTGAGCCTCTTAAGCTTGGTTTCTTCTCCTCTTGGTCGACTGAGCTGATTGCAATCCTTGGAAACTTGTTACATGGCTCACTAGCCATTTAACACCTACCTAAGCTAAAGAGGTGGAATAGGGAATGAGGATATAGGGTTGGATTTGGCTTTACATGCCTTTGACTTGGCATAACATCTTCTTTGGCTTTGGATTTATTTGTAGTTGATTAAATGGCTTAATATTGGCTAGAAATCTATATTAATTCAATTAGCAAAAGATTTGGTTGCATCCTGAGAGGAATAGATAAAGATTAGGCTTAAAAGTCTTTTGAATTATGCCATTTAATGATTTTTTTAGTTAGTTTAATCTAAGTTGTTTTACTTGATAGATTAGCTTTACATCAATGCTTGGATTGTGTCCATTTAATCATTAATGAACTTGTTAATCAAAGGATTTTAAAATTCATGGAGTGCTTACTTTAGGCTTAGTCCATTTGATTTAATTGGATTTGAGTTGATTTTAATAAAGTTAAATGGTGGATCACTTTAGCCTTAGGTAGAGATCCATTCTGGACTCTCATGTTTGCTCCATTGGACATGATGGATCACTTTCAGATCATTCATAAATCACCTTTTCATAGTCTACTAACTCAGAGCTTAAGATAGAAATTCATAGATTCTCCCACTGACAAAGGGACCTGCTTGGCTTTGTTACCGGCATCATGAGTTTCTGATATTAAAGGGATACAAGCCCAATAGGGTGGTTAAGCCATACAACTTCACTCAAGCTACGCCCGTATATGGACTACCATAGATATTGGATATAGCAGATACAAATTCCCTAGGGATGTTTCCACTGTCTATTTATTTAGAAGTAACTTCAGTCTGGGCTTTTAACTTCACCTTAAGGACTAGTTTGGGTTCCTATGTAGCTTCATAGGAGACTTACACAGGAGTTAGTCACTTATGGTTACTATGGACCTGCCATACATACTCTTCTTTCTTGAAACTAGGTTTTTGTATATACAATACTAGATTGGGGAGAGTTAGACTAGTATGATACTTGCATTCCACCCAACACATGACTCATTCTCCTAAGAGATCATCAGATGAGCTGGGTAGTAGTAAGAAGCAATGATGAAAAGCTTTAGCTTATGAGAGAGATGATAGAGAAATTCATAGCCCCATGATAGTTGGTCATGATATGGGAGTAGCAAGGATAGATGACCTTACTTATATTCCAATCTCGCCAGTAACAGCTGAGCCACCTGCAAGATAGATGGATAGTGATGTCAAGTTAGTATTATCCATAAACACTAGTGTGTTACCTTAGCATCTACTCAGCCTATTAGCAGCAACCATTATACATATTGAAGAAGACCCTTATATAAAGGAATGAAGTTCTTGGTGCTTCATCGTATATCATCGAGGTGCTTCATCATATTGCTCCGAGGTGCTTCGCTATGGTGCTAAGCTCTCAAATTTAGGAACAATTCTTGCAGTACCATGGCACTATACTTAAGTGCCATAACATTAAGCTTTTAGATTTCATATCTTTAAAGCAGCATCGAAGCACCATTTTTTAGAGCTGAAGTGTTATATCTTCCACCATCGAACTTGGATTTGTTGTGAAATAAAATCCTCCCTCCATTAATCTTGGATCCGGAATAAGGGAGAATGGTGCTAATGCATTAAAAATCAAGAAATATACTACTACTAAGATGTTATACTGCCAAATTTCCAAATTTCTTCAAAACTATAAAATTTTAGGCACAAATGAAACTGTGCCTAAGCACCATGGTTCCATAGCATTGGATTAATTTTACAATTTTATAACACTTGAAATACTGATCTAGATAAATTCTAAGTCTAAGCCTTATCTACCCAACGCCACAGTACCCTATATCAAGCATTGTAGTGCTAACTCCTTGGATAAAAGGATATGAAATGACTATCTTAAGAGAGTCATTGCTCTATATATTGAGCACAATAGTGCTGATCCCTCAAATAGAATGACAAGAATTTTCTATCTTAAAAGCGCTATTGCGCCCTATATCAAGTGCCACATTGCTGAACCCTTGAGTAAAAGGATAATAAATGACTATCTTAAGAGCTCTGCAACGCCGTATATTGAGCACCATAGTGCTAATCCCTAGGGTAGAATGATAAGAATTTTCTATCTTAAGAGTGACACAATACCGTATATTAAGCGCAGCAGTGCTAACTGATTACATAAAATGACAATAAATGGCTATCTTAAGAGCACCATAGCACCACATATAGAGCATTATAGTGCTAGACTCTCTGGTTTTAACCTTATGTCTGCTGATAAACTTTAGCCGCTTTCTCAATCAAGCGCTACTATTATAATCTCATTTTAAGTTAGAAAAATTTTATTATTTTAAATTTTAGAGATTTCAAATGATAAATAGAAGGACATATATATATATATATATACAAAAAATTTGAAATAAATATATTTATTGAAAATAAAAAATAATTACATAAATTGTATAAAAAAAAAAGCAAAATGGGGAAACTAGTAATCATATTTATCACCCTCCTCTCTTTTTTCTTCTTATGACATCGAGTCACGTAAGGTGAATATTGAGGCATCATAGGAAAAGAGGCTTGATCCAGGCTTGCAAAGCCACAATTTTCAAACATATGAACTAATGTTGAATTAAATCAAGCCATGTAAGAAAATAATTTTGCTGTTGATACATATGATAATCAAATTTTCTTTCTAAAGCCTATTGCCTAGGGCTACTCTCACCAACCTGTTCCTCAAATCTGAGACTTTCCTTTAGTTTCTTAGAGTCACTCGTTTAAGGTTTTAGAGGATTGGGAGCGAGGTTGTGGGGAACATGAGCCACTCGGGCTTCCCCCACACTTCAAACCTCTGCCCAAATCTCTCAACTATCCTCTTTGTTAGAGGAGCCTTCTAAATAGGAACTTCTTTATCAGACTCCCTTAACACACCCACCATAATACATAAATAATAAATAAGAGAACGATGATCATATCCTATAGTCGTTCTTTCCTTATGCATATTATAAATGAAATTATAAATAATCTTCTCTATATTAGTTGTAAAGCCCTATTGAATAGAAAAATTCAAAAATAGCCCTTTGACCCTCATTGATATTACCAATAGCCATCAGCATGGATGAAATAAAATAATACCAAGCCTTAGACCCTATCATTAGGCTGGTGATAAAAAAGTTGATAATATTTTCCTTCCCATCCCACTATTTGCACTGAATATTAGCATTTTTGCTAGTGGGAAAACCAAGGACTTCATTAGAATTAGGATGATTATTATAATAGGAAAGATATTGATCGCACACTATATTTTGTAAACTATAATATGCATTAATGGTAGTACTATCAAATTGACTGATTTATTCTGAATAAAAACTTTGTTATCTTGTTGCTCCTTCATGTTGGTGAAGAACTCCCATACCACAGGAATAATGCAAGGGCTACTTTAGTAGGCTAGCTTCTCTCAACCTCATTCAATGATGATCCAATCCATCCTTCCATCCGGATTATAAAAACTTCTCTCTGAAATGTGGTGTTTGTGGATGAGGTCATGTTGATACCTCTCCTCTGCTTCCATGCTAACAAACCTATTAGCATTGCTTGAAGTTGCCCTTCTATTGCTAGCGAGCCTCTTAAGTAGCATGATTATCTTCCTAGTGTGAGAAAAAATGAGAGAAAAAAACTCTAAGAATTCCTATAGCAAGGAGATAGTAGAATGAAAAATTTATAGCCTTGGGATCTATTTATAAGATAGGCCTAGCACCGCGGTGCTATCCTCTTGAGTTCTAGAACAAAAAATCTATATTACTGTGTTACAATAGCAGCACTGAGGCACTATACTCTAGGGTTCTGAAATAAGGAACTAGCATCACGGTGCTCACATATAGTGCCTAGGCGCCAATCAACTAGTCAAAATGGTTACTATGACAATCAGAAAGAGCATTATTACCATTTTTTACTTTTAATTTTGTAACTAACCAAGAACAAAAAGCTTGCAAAATATTAATGTGGTGCCATGACACTTTGACGCAGCACCTAACACTGGCCAAAAAATTGGTCTTATCTGTTAAATGTGTCTACCAACATATCAGCCAATTTAAACTTGTTTTTAGGGATGGCACCGAAGTGTTGGTCAATTTGGCAACCTGCTTTCACATATCTTTTATGGCATTATAGCCCATGGCATTGATTTCCTAGTGTCAAGGTATTATCTTATTAATACCCAGACACCATGATTTACAGTGTCATGGTGCTCCCTTTTATAGTGCTTAGGTGCCATACCTTTAGTGCCAAGGTGTCATCCCCTAAAAGCAACTTATTTATTCACCATTGGAATAACTTATAATTCATTCATCATGTGAACAATTATATAAATATGGCATTCTAAAGAGATGTATATCTACTCTAATGACTTTTTAATAATAAATGTAAGCCCAATCTATTCATTTGCCATGTGAATATGATTATTGGCATTCTAAAGAGATGTAAGCCTAGTCATCTATCCATTTGCCATGCAAACAACTCCAAATGATATAATTTGTTTCCTATGTGAACACCTATAATGCTAGAGTTCCAATGGGATGTAAGTCCAATCTAATGGCTTTCTAATCAATGTAAGCCCGACCCATGCTTGCAATGTAAGCACAACTACCCTATTTGGAATTCCAAAAGGATGTAAGTCCAATCTATCCATTTATAATGCAAATGATCTTATCCTGTAATTATGGCATTCCAAAGGGATGTAAGCCAAATCTTTTATTTGTTCGCTATGAAAACACTCTATAATTCATTTACCATGTGAACAACTATATCTCTAGCATTATAAAAAGGATGTAAGCCCAGTCTGCTATCCATTCTCCATGTAATCACCTTATAATTCATTCACCATGTGAATGCTCCAATAATTCTAGCATTCCAAAGGGATGTAAGTCCAGCCCATACATTCATCATGTGAATACTCTAATAGCTTTTTAATTAAAGTCTGACTTATGCTTATAATAAAAGAACTACAATAAACTCTATAATTATGGCATTCTAAAGGGATATAAACCTACTCTCCTATATGTTCTCATCCTATAATTCGTTCACCACACCTATAATTTTGGCATTCCAAAAAGATGTAAGTGCAACACATGTGTTCGTCATGCAAACACTCTAACATATTTCTAATTGATGTAAGCCCAACACATACTTGTACTGAAAGCATAACACTTTAATGGCATTCGAAAGGATGTAACTCCAATCTATTTGTTTGCCACATAAATGACCCTATACCTAACATTCCTAGGGATGTTAGTCTAACACATACATTTTTCATGTGAATACCACTACACTAAGCCTCTATTCTACTTAGGATATCTGAGCTGAGGCAACCTATGGCTACTAATCAAACTCCCTAGAAATTATGGCTAGCCCTCTGATATTTGTAGATTAGAATAATATAGTCTTGGGATGATAGGACAATGGGATCTTGATCAGGACTATTCTTGTATTTCTCTTAGACAGTTATCTATACTGTGCCACATGCACCACTACACACCAATTCATATCAAAAAGATGTGTTTATTTTCAACCTTAATTGAGAGTGCTCTCTTACTATGGTAAGAGGGGTAATTAACTATGAAGGCTTGTATTCATAGGAAGTAGAACCCAGATCTAAATATATCCTAATGTAATGTTAATGGAAATTTGGTTGAATATATATCAATCTACCTCATAAAAAATATAATCCTACCCATCTTGATAAATATGGAAAAGACTATCCTCAAAGGTATTTTCTTTGATTGATAAATGTGAAGAAGTGATAAGTTAAACTCAGCCATGTTCAAAAATTGTTCATGTTGCTAACCTATAAAATAGTCAAATTTCTTCTCCAGTTCTTGCTGTCATCGGCCACTCTCACCAACCCTTTTCCTTAAATCTGAGACCTATCCTCCAATTTCTTGGAGTTGCTTGTTTAAGGTCTTGAAGGATTTGGTTCTAGAGTGAGAAGCGCATGAGCTTTCACACACCTTAATCCTTAAGGCAAATCCTTTAATTATTCCTTTAGTTAGGAGAGTCCTTGAATCAAGATTTCTTCATCAAACTCCTCTTACACTGCAACACACAAAAAATAAATAAGAGAAGATTAACCATACCCAATGATAGTACTACCCTTAAGCATATTACAAATAAAATTACAAATAATCCTTCCTAAATCCATAGTAAAGCCCTTTTGAATCACAAAATTCAAAACAATTATATACCTAGTCATCTCACTGATTTTCTAGAAGGCATCAACTTGGTGGAAATAAAATAATGCAAAGCTTTGGCCTTCGCAGTTAGGCTAATGGTAGGAAAATTCATAATTTTTTCCTCCTGCCATTATCACTAAACATTCAAATTTTTAACAATGAGGAAATTAAAAACTTCATTAAAATCAGGATAATCATTGTAGTAGAAAGGATATTGATTGTATATTACATGTTGCAAATTATAATATGCGTTAATAGTAGTACTATCGTAACCAGTTTCTCGTGAACAAAAACACTATTATTTTTGTGCTCTTTCATGTTGGCGAAGAACTCTCACACCACTAGAATGACATAGGAGTTGCTATTGTATGCCAGACTTCCTTAGCCTTGTTCATTGATAATCCTCTTCACACTCCCACTTGGATTGTTGAAACTCTACTTTGGGATGAATTGCTTGTGAACAAGAGCACGATGGTATTGTTCCTCCACCTCAACACTAATGAATCTATTAGTATTGCTTGAAATTGCCCTCTTCTTACCCTTGTTAATTTACTTCACCGGCATGTTGGCTTTCCTAAAATTTAGTAAGGGCTAAGAGAGGAAGGGTATGGGAACTCTTGAAATGAACCAAAGCTTTTGAATGGAAAAATGAGTAGCCTAGGGAGTTCTTTTTATAGACTTGACCTAGCACTACAATGTTGATTTAATAGTGCCAAGGTGCTGCCCTCTCAATTTCTAAAACATGGGACCAACCTATAGCATTCATCGGTATACCATAATGGTTATCATACCGGTCAAAAATATCTATTTATGGTATTTATTATAATTAATTTCATAACTAACTTTGTACAAAAAATGAGGCCATGCATTGATAGGCGCCACGGTGCTCTAACACAGCATCGCAGTGCTAGTAAAAAAAAAGTTCATCCTTTATGTTAAATGTTCTTGTTCATCTGTTAATCTTTCTAAATCAACTTTTGATTGGCACCGTAGCGCTATATTATTGGCACCACGGTATTATATTTCCAACATATAAGCATAGTTTAACTAGTCAACCTGGTGCCTTTTATTCTGATTTCATGTCTGATAAATCCTTAATTGCTCACCTTGCAACACCAAGGCATTGAACTCTCAAGTGTTTGAGATATGAATCCTACCTTCCAAGGTCATAATGCTAATTGCTCAATGCCAAGATGCCATCCAAGTAGCACCGAGGTGTTACCATAATAGCACCTAAGCTTTATATTTTTAGCACTGAGGCATTGTTCCTTAGAATAACAAATTAATATTCACTATATAAAAACCAATATACCCATTTCCATGCAAACACCCTTATAATTATGGCATTTCCCAAGGAATGTAAGCCTAATATATTTGTTTTCCACATGAACTCTAATCTTATAAACTTGGTATTTCCTAATGAACCGAATATATTTGTTCATCATGCGAACACCTTATAAATATGGCATTACACAAGGGATGTAAGTCCAACCTACTCATTTGACATGTGAACACCTCAATAATATGGGATTCCTAATCTATTCATTCATCATGTGAACTCTAATCCTATAAACTTGGCATTTTCTAAAGAATATAAGCCCAATCTATTTATTCACCATGTGAACACTCTTATAAACATGGCATTCCAAGGGATGTAAGTCTAATCCACTTGGTTTCCATGCCAACACCCTATAATTCTGACATTCTAAAGAGATGCAACTCTAATCCACTTGTTCATCATACGAATACCCCTATTATGATATTCCAAAAAGATGTAAGTCCAATCTAACGGTTTTCTAATAAATGTAAGTATGAGTTGTGCTTGCAAAGCACAATTTAAACTCTGTCTAGCATTTCCCAAGGAATGTAAGCACAAACTATTTGTTTTCCATGTGAACACCTTATAAATCTAGCATTTTCTAATGAATGTAAGCCCAATCTATTTTGTTCGTAATGTGAACAACCCTATAAACCTAGCATTCCAAAGGGATGTAAGCCTAATCTACTTGCTCTCTATGCGAACACCCTATTAAGATGACTAGATTGCAAACATTATCCCAATAAAATAAATAAATCCATGTCTACATTGACTTTGGGATTTAAATAAAGCATGCCCAAAATAGGACTTCCCATTACCCAATGTAGAACTCATGGTAGACAACACATCAAACTATGACATGTTCTTCATCATGGATAGTTCATCGTGGTATAACCTAATTAAAATAGCTCTAGAGGATGAAAATCATATGTCCTTGCACACACCAATCAATATTTATTACTATAAAGTGATGTCATTTAGCTTAAAAAAAAATGCTAAGGCTACATACCAAAGGGAAATGACTTGCATCTTTAATGATCTTATACATAAATATGTAGAATGTTATATTGATGATTTGGATGTCAAAACAAAACTCAAAGTGAGCACATAAGTGATCTAAGATTTCATTTGGTAAAATTTGAAGTTCAATCTTAAAAATGAATCTTTTGAAATGTGCTTTTAGAGTGACTTCTAGAAAATTCGTAGGCTTATTGTGTGCGATCGAGCAATTGAAAATCAATCCCTCCAAAATAAAATTAATAATAAAAAAATGCCACTACCTAAGACCTTAAAGCAACTACGTTTAGTACAAGGTAAATTAGCTTACATCAGAAGGTTCATTTCTAATCTTTCAACTCGATTGATAAAAAGAATGCGCCCTTTTATTGGGATGATGTTTGTTAAGAAGCATTCGATAGTATAAAATAATATATGTTACATCCCCCGATCTTGATGACACTAATAACATGACAATCATCTATAATACATACAACAGCTTTAGACGAATCCTCGGGAGTATTATTAGCTCAAAATAATGAAGAAGGAAAAGAAAATACCCAATATTATATAAGTTGATGTCTAATAGGAGCTGAGATAAAATATTTACTTATTCGGAAGTAATGTCTAGCATTAATATTTGCTACTTAGAAATTGCAACATTGTATGTTATCACATAAGATAACTTTGATATCTAAAGTTGACTCCCTTAAATTCTTAATGATTAGACTTACCCTAAAAGGTTTCTTAGCTAAATGGATAGTCCTATTATTCTAATTTGACAAAACATATGTCCCATAAAAAGCTATAAAAGGGCAAGCTCTAGCTAATTTTCTAGTCACTCATCTTATACCAGTAGATTCTCCACTCAATGATGAATTGACTGATGAACAAATCTTCAAAGTAGAACACCAAAAATCATTAGAATCTGAGCTTTACTTTGATAGAGCTTCATCAATAAAGCTAGCTAAATTGCCCAGTTTACCTATAGTACATGTCAAAATTGGCTTAATATTTGTTACACCATAAGGTGGTATACTCTAATATCATATAGCTTGATCGAGCCTATAACCAACAATGAGCCTAAATATGAAGCATTAATTACATGCTTGAAACTAGCAATTAACATAAAAATCAAGAAGCTACATGTTTACTAAGATTCCCAACTCATAATCTAATAAATAGTTGGGACCTTCAAGATAAACAAGCCTGAATTGCAATTTATCGTAAGCATGTTTTGGAGCTTCTGAAATAAATCCCTAGAGTAACAATCACAAAGTGTCACATCATAATAATAGCAAGGCTAACACATTAGCAAAATTAGCTAAAGAAATGACAGACTCTCAAGGAGAGCCAATTATAATAATAATCTAGAGCAGGCTAACATTGGCACTAACTCTCCTACAAGATTATAAAGCTAAAGAAAGTCAAGAGATTTTAATAATAATAGAAGAAGATGATTGATGAGAGCCGTTCATCACTTATATTAAAGGTGGTGGGTTACCAAAAGATAAATCAAAAGCTCATCAAATCTCGTAAATAGCACTATGATTTCAAGGATTTTGAGCAATATCTATCATGGTTCGCAAAAGCAAATTATTTCTAGTTTCTTTTAAGTTGCACCTTAGGCTTTATTTATGAGTGAAGTTCTAAACTTCTTTATTTTTGTTTAAGTTATTTAGATTTAAGTTGGGTAGAAAATTTAGTTATTCTAAGAGCTTAACATCTAGGCATTCATCACAGAGATAGTGTAGAAATAAACTTAAAAAAGCAGGCAATTTTTATTGCCCACCAAAAATAAATCACACCAAATTTAATTAGTAAGAACATGACAGTGCGACTGGGTACCATTGTACATCCTAAACGATAGAGAGAAATGGGCAGCCAAGTTTTGCACTTATACAGCTGGGCCAAGAACTAAAAGTCTAGATCTATGGTGGATCTTTTGTCAGGATCATCTCCTTCTTCAAGGACTTTCAAGGCCTTAGAATATTGAACTTCATCAAATTCCTCTGGGTAGGGTCTAACCCTTTCGAACTAATGAGGCCCCATTAGGATTTCACCAACGCCCCCTTCACTTGTTGTTTCACCATCCATTTAATGTCCATTTATTTAATAGTCATGCTATATGTACTATTTTTATGAAGGCTACTGATATCTTCTTCTAAGTAAGTGGTATTTTTCTGTTGGTCTATAGTATGTGCTAACTCAGGTCAATCAATATCCATATGAATAGGTTACAGTGCTGGTATTTGACTTTGGAGTGCTAAGACAACTAACATAAGCTTGTCCATTCTCCTCTCTATGTGATCAATTTGATCATCCTTTTACTTCAACTGGTGCAACAATCACTGAGTTGAGTCTACTGCATTACCCTCCTCAGCTACAGCTCCATGTGCTTTAGTGCTATGATGTTGCTCTCTATGGAAAGTGGTTCTTGTCTCTACCATGTGCACCTATGTTGATTAGAAGACTTGATTTCTCTTTCTTCTTTGATTGAATTTAAGTTTGAGCCCTTATCCAATGATTTTAGTTATGCTAGATAAGGTTCCTAATCTAGAGAGATTTTATTTTGGGAGAGAGATTCTTGCTTTGCAGTCCACTAATGAAGTGATTCCAAGTGAATTTGTAATGATTAGTAAACCTAAATTTGTCAATTATGAAAAGGACAACAGGTTTACAGATTTGTTGGTTTTGATATTGCATGATTTATATATGTATGATTGTTTTTTATCTTCACCTATTGGGGGACCCATTATGGATTCTAAACCTAGCTAGAGAGAGATACTAAAACCAAGGAGATGTTGGCGACACTTACCCAATGATAAAATGGGGGCAAGGAATTCAACAAAATGAAGGGTAATCTTGAGACCTATATAAAAATATAGGTTTACTACTGATATTTGAAGACATTAGTTGACTACTAAAGATGGAGAGAAAGACTATCTCCAATGGAGTCATCAACAAAATCTGTGCTATTTTTATGAGGATTCATAGAGACACCACCCAGATCCTAGGTAGTGCTTACTGAAATGACCAAGTATGACATTAAGAAATGATGTACTATCTCAAAAGATATAAATATCATCTTATAATGAACTCAATCACCTAATAAGGACTCCTAAGACAGATGAGTCTACATGTATACCATAGATCTTTCCCCTATTTTAAATATATAAGTAAAGTAGGGTTTATTTGTGATGGGTTCTTTAATTCCCCATGGAAGCAAGATTCCATAATTATTTACATCCTAGGAAATGAGAATTTCTTAAGAACACTCTCAATTAAAGTAGTCAACTAATGCCTCCAAAGTTTTGAAAACTAAATAATCAAAGAATTGGTCATTTTGGAAAGCAATCAAGAAGAGCCCAAATAAGAAGAGTTCTTAGCAAATTCCAAAGGAGAATATGTAGGAAGAAGCCTAGTGAGTACTTCAATCTAACCTATTGTAAAGCTTTACATTTTTAAAAGAGAGAAAATTATTTATTTGAGTTCAAATTTCATTAGAATACTAGGACTTATATTCCAAGAAGACAAATTGTGGAAATGCCTAAGAGGTAAAAACTTATACCCATAACAAAAGAGAAACAAGAATCCTCAGAACCTATATCTATGGTGCATTATCACTAATTAAGACCTTGATCTAATTCTACTCAAAGGAATGGGTTATATTGATTCATGTCCATTAGGGAGATTGGATCGATCCATGCACTTCTAGACTTACAACCACATTATGTGACTATCAGCTAACACCTTCTATGATTTTAAAACTATGTGAACTAGTCATATGTAAATGCAAGATGGGCATACCATTATTAATTAAGAAAGAATTTAAAATCCTAAACTCACTCCCTAAGAGACTAGATCATGATTGGTGTGCAAGTTATGACCTAAACTATAACAACAACAACAATAATAACAACAACAACAAGCCTTTATTCCACTAAGTGAGGTCAGCTACATGAATCCTTCATCTCCATTGTGTCCTATTATGTGTCAGATTCTCATTTAATTCAAGCATACTAAGATAATTTTTTATACATCTTAACCAGGTCTTTTTAGGTCTACCTCTATCTTTCTTAACATAAGGAAATTCTAATGCATCTACTCTCTTAACCAGGTGATCCGATGGTCGATGCTTTATGTGGACAAACCATCTAAGGCAACTCTCTCTAATCTTATCTACCACTGGAGCTACTCCAACTTTTTCCCGAACATACTCATTTCGCATTTTATCTCTAAGAGTAAAGCGACTCATCCACCCAAGCATCCTCATCTCTGCAACACTTAACTTAGTCTTATGCTTCTCTTTTATTGGCCAACATTCTGCACCATAAAGCATTGCAGGTCTTACCACCATCTTATAAAATTTTCCATTAAGATTAAGTGGTACTTTTCTATCACACAATAGGCTAGATGCATTCCTCTACTTCAACCATCCAGCTTGAATTCTACTAATAACATCTCCAACTATTTTACCTTCATTTTGAACAATAGAGCCTAAATATCTGAATCACTCACTCTTTTTAATGACTTGTTTGCCTAATGTCATGACACTATCACTAGAACTTTTACAACTAAAATTACACTCCATATGTTCATTTTTAGATCTCTTTAAACAAAAACCTTAGACTCTAAGGTTGACCTTCATAATTCAAGTTTCTCTTGGACTCCCTCTCTAGTCTTATCAATAAGAGGAATGTCATCAGCAAAAAGCATACACCAAGGTACATCATCCTGTAAATGCCTAGTAAGAACATCTATAATTAAGGCAAAAAGATATGGGCTTAGAGATGATCCTTGATGTAATCCAACATAAATAGAAAAATATTTTCTCAATCCTCCTTATGTTTGGACACAAGTAACAGCTCTAGCATACAAACCCTTATTGACTTGAATATAACCAATATTTACTCCTTTCTTATCTAGAACTCTCCAAAATCATCTCTTGAAACTTTATCATAAGCTTTCTCTATATCAATAAATATCATATGTAGATCCTCCTTACTTTCTCTATACTTCTCCATCAAACCTCTTAAAAAACATATAGCATCCATAGTAGATCTACCTGGCATGAGACCGAACTAATTATGAGAAACCTTTTGTATCACATCGTGACCTATGCTCAATTACTCTCCCAAAAATTTAATGTATGACACATTAACTTAATTCCTCTATAATTTGCACACTCTTGTGCATCCCCTTTATTCTTAAATATAGAAACCAATAAACTCTTTCTTTGCTCATTTGGCATCTTTTTAAATAACATTAAAAAAATTGTAAGCCACAAAATTCCTTGATCTCCTAAACATTTCCACACTTCTATTAGAATATCATCAGGTCCAATTTTTTGTTCACATTTCATTTTCTTTAAAATTTCTTTAACATCAAATTTACTAATACTATGATAAAATAAAATTCTTTATATTTATTTAGGGTATTAAGGTTGCTAAATAAATCATATTTTCAGATCCTTCATTGAAAAGTTTACCAAAATACCTCATCCACCTATTTTCAATATAATTTTCTAAGAAAGTACTTTATGATTTTCATCCTTAATACACCTCACTTGAACTAAAATTTTACTTCCCCTTTCTCTTTGGTTAGCTAACTTATGCATACATCTTCCAGCTTCTTTTGCATCTGATATATTATATAAATCACTAAAAGCTAACTTATATTATTTTCTTAAAGTCTCTATAGGTCACTTTATATCTTTCTCAATTCTCTAAGTTTTTACACCTAAACCAAGTTTTATAATAATACTTCTTATTTCTTATTTTTTCTGACACATTTTGACTCCACCGCCAACTATTTTTATTAAAAGAACCTTTTCCTTTTAGTTCTCCAAGCACATTTTTTATAAGTTCCTTAATTTCACTTGCTATTTTTTCTCACATAATTTTAGCTTCCTTATGAACATCCCAAATTCTAAGCTCTCGTAGCTTGCTCTTAAAAATATTTTTATTAGTGTTCTTTAAGTGCCCCCATCTAATCCTAGGACAATAATCCAATCTTTCATCATTAAATCTAAAACCTACAATCAATGTTGGGTACTTAGAATTTAACTTAGAATGACCGTACAATCTTAATAATATAAATGATCTATTTTTCTTATGAGAAAATAATCAATCTGTGTTTTACTAGATCCATTTTTCTATTTTTATAAGTAAAAATTTATTCATCTCTTTTCTTAAATAAAGTATTAGCAACTACAAAATCATAGGTTAAAGAAAAATCTAATATAGTTCTACTTTCTTCATTAGTCACTCCAAATCTATAACCACCATGAATACTTTTAAAATCTTCTATCACTCTATCAACATTTCAATTTAAATCTTCTCCAATAAATATTATTTCTTTAAGAGGTAACTTTTGTATTAATCGCTCTAATTCATTCCAAAATTTTTCTTTGGAGCCTACATCCAAACCTACTTGAGGAGCATAAACACTTATAACATTGATAATCTTAGCATCAATAATAATCTTTAAAGCTATAATTCTATCTCTACATCTATTAATATTTATAACATTATTCTTCAAACTTTTATTTATAATCACACCTATGACATTTCTAATTTGACTTTTACCTAGATACTAAAGTTTAAAACCTAAACTATCAATCTACTTGGCCTTCTCACCAACCCATTTAGTTTCTTGAACACATAAAATATTTATCTTCCTATGAATCATAATATCCATTAATTCCACTAATTTACCTATAACAGTACCTATATTCCAAGTTCCTAACCTAATTCTAGTTTTATGGACTAACTTCTTTGTTCACATCCATCCATAATGTGAAAACCTTATTTAACACTGCACATGGGCGCCGATGCAGCAGCCATTGCACACTTTGCACACTTGTTATGACCTAAACTAATGTAGTAAAATTTACATATTTTTATTTTATTTTTTACTCATTATTTTGGACTCAGGCTTGGGAGGGTTTATGTCTAAATGCATGATGAAAATAGATTATGGGCTAAATCAAATAGAAGTGGTGCTCTCCACTACAAGGAACTTCCCTCACATGTCAAGCCTACCCTCTATCATGCAATACTAGAGATCCCTTATTTGCAAGAATGAAATAATATGCATGCATGATATTGAAATATATAAGCATATGGCTAAAGGGTTGATAAATTCTTATTTTCTTGATTAACATCCTAAGCTTTATGATGAGGTTATGAGTTGATTAACTTTTAATAGAAGTTATTAAATTGGGGTAGAAAAATTAATTTTTCATAAAGGGCCTACACATCAAACAATCACACTTTAAGAAACCTATGAAAAATATGTCATTTATATTACACAATCAAAGTAAACACGAAAGGCAAACAATCAATTTCATAAAAGAGTAAAAGGCCAGTGGAGTCAGGTACCGTTGTACACCCTAAAAGAGAAAAAAATTTGGTAGCTGAGCTCTACCCTTATACAACCGGGATTACAATTAAAATTACAATAAATGGAAAAGCTGTGGGGGTCTTCAATTCTTCATCATCTTCAATTCTTGGATTTGAACATTTCAGGCTTCATGGAGCATCCCAAGTCTATGTCTTCTAGTCAATGCTCATCCAAAACACAATACCACTAATCATATTCCTATTGCAAAAATTACATTTTATATAAATGAAAATCTAACTACACCTATAAAATAGTAGTTAGCTTAACAAACATAAAAATCAAGAAATTATATTTTATACATTTGGACTTAGAACCTTACCCTTGGGTAACCAAACCCACCTATCCTTAAGCTGTAAGAAAGAAGCATTTATATTTTTATTAGTATAGTAGTCTTTTAAACACTATCCCTTATGGAAAACATCATTAATCTAATATCATCCTAATATTCAGACTATGCACAAACAATCATAACATCTAGTCTAAAATATTACATCACAAAATAAAATATCACACCACTACAATCATCAAATGGCTTAATATTTTAATGTGTGTGCTAAGGCCAAGTGTGGTATGTCTTAATTAGACTTTAAAGTTAGGATATTTTAATGATTGAATGTCTAAATCCTTAATTAAAGGAGGTTATTCTTTAGTTTGTTTAAAGTTTGGATAAAAACTTAAATTATGTGTTTTATGTTTTTCATTGTTCATTCTTTAATTGTACTTTTAAAAAATAAAGAGAAGAAATAGAGTTGATTCTCTTTAATATCTACCTTAGATTGATCATAAAAAATAACTTTTATGAATTTTAAGGCTTTTAATGAAACTTTCATGAATTTTAATTAGACCTATTTTTGGATTTGACTTAATGAATCTTATTTAAACATGAAAGACATCATAAGATTAATGAAACCAAATCATAATCAAATGAGCAGTGTTTGTTATTTTAGCTTCATTATCAATTTACATCACTATTTTATTTTTCTTCATTTTTGAACATACATCTTACATATATATATATTGAACCCACTTGAAGTATGAATATGCATGAATTTTATAACAAAAAGAGTTTCACTTCATATTTGTACATATGTATAAATATATAAAAGCTATACAAGTATGTGGCTTTCTCAACTAAAGAAGTCAAGTTATCTAGGACCTCCTTTGGTGCTACTTAAAGGCTCATTTTCCCGGGATGTCTAAACTATAAACTTATTAGCCCAAATAAACACATATACATATTCAAGTACAAAAATAAAATCATTAAAAGTCACAAGTTGTTATCCTTTTAAGCATGAAAGATAAGTAAACCTCACTTTATTTTATCATTGATAATTGAAATTTATGGATACAAAGTTTAGATTTAAATTATTAAATTAATAACTAACTTATGATTATTGATTAAAGAGAGAAAATAATTTGAGACTTATTAGTGATAATAGACATTTCATATATTTATATCTTTTAACATCATGCAATTGAATGAAACATATCTTTTTTAAAATTTATAACATGAGTGTATGAAATATATGGCAAGAAAATTTATGATAATCAAAGAAAAATCATTATATATTATAAAATGATATATTTGACTTCATTAAAACCTAAGGACAATCATCTTAAATAAACATGCCTTAATCCTAATCAAAGTCCATTTAGGATTTTAGTTTTATGGTTTTGAGTTATTTAATCCTAAAGAGGAGAAGTGATAATTAGTGTTCAATCCATCTCAAGTTTGTTTGTTAATAAATTTAAAGAGAATTTAAGTAGTTTTTATGAATTAATTAAGTTTAGCCCATTAATAATCTAAGAAAAAAATTCCTTAATTTGATTAATTATTAAATAAGAGCCCATGAATCATGATGATATGCTTGGAAAATAAAATTTGCAATATCCTAAGGATTCTAATGCAATTAGGTCCATATTTAATAATTAATTAAGTTAAGAAAATTAAGATAATTACTTACATAATTCTCCGCACCCATGGAGAATCATGATTTCATTAAGGAACCTTATATTAACTAAGCACATAAGGAGGATTCAATTAGGCATCTTGATTAATTAAATTGATTATTGATATTTCACATTTATGAATTTCATTTTAATCATTTAATTAATTAATTAATCAAATATGGCTACAAAGGAGAATTTTGGAAAATAATCAGAATGAGGGGACCTAATTATTACTTCTGATCATTTTTACTATCTTAGTGATTAATTAGCCTTCCCTAATCAATTTTATTATTTTATTCATTTTAATAATTATTAAATAAATAAAAAAGATAATTAATGCTTAAAATTTTGATTCTCCTAATCCACTTGAGAAATAAACTCAAGAAAATTATGGGAGGTAGAGGTCATCCCATATATTCAACATACCAAATCTCAAGTTAATTAACAGATTGATTATGGCTTAATTGAGGTAATTAATTAAACCTTTTAACCATAATTATTTACTATTTAGTGGATAATATATGAGGATTTTATTTTCCTTGGATTCTCCTCTATCTAAGCTTTTCAAAGTGGGTTTATTTATATTTTTTTGATTTTTCTACAATTAGTTATGAATTTTTAAGTTTTGGCTAATTAAAATATATTTTAAAACCTAATTAATTCATTTACACAATCGATGCCACGTAGACACTAATGACAACACTTTCCACGTAGACTCTAAAATGATTAAGGAGTGATTCTAAGGTGATCCTACTATGAGATTCACATGAAATGATAATTTCTTTTACAAAACACCAAAACTCATACAATTTTCTATGTTTGGCCGAAAATGACCTCGATGGAGCTCAACATTGATGTTGTATTGCTAAGGTAGCTTTGTCTTTAAGAGATGAAGCCCTATTAAGAAGCTCATAAGTTGCCTCCATGTCGGTTGCTCCCTAGACTAAGCATCACCATGAAGCTAGCTGGAGTTGGTATTGGAGTGGCATCCAACACTCAAATTGATTGGAAATTGATTCAATTTTATTTGCCTGAGCGAGGTGAAGGTGCGGGAAGAATTAATTTGGCTTTCATGGAGTTATAGTGAGCTTGGATAGAATGGAATCTTGGGTTTGTATGGGGATCAATCTTGTCAGCAATCAGAGGCACGAGGGGCTCTAGGGATGCTTGCAGCCTACTCGGAATGCTCTATGGATCGTCTGTGTAAAGTTTGAGTGGATGAGGGGGAGTATCACTTCTTTTCTAGGTAAACCAAGGCATGGGATTAGTTTAACCTTTATAAACTATCCAGTCAGCACAAGTAGCTGAAGGTGGTAGGGGACTGATGATGTGGAGGATGCTCGAGTGGTTGAGGGAGTTTAGTAGCCTACCATGGGGTGTACACCTCTTTGAGGCAGACCTAGGGACAACCAAGAGGACGAGGTCCTCCCCTTGGTCAAGGGTTGCACCCAACAGCCTTGGGTTAGGTTGGGTTATTGGGCCTATGACCAAAGAGGCTAAAGTTGGCAACCATGGGCAGAAGGGGTGGGTAGGACTTCCAAATGGGGATTTTGTCTTATTTGGAATCCTTGGTTCACATGATTTGACCCAAACTGGGTTCACCATAGCTTGGGTTCACTTGGGCAGGTCAATGGGGACCTAAGGATGAGTCATGCTAGGTTTGGTTAGTTTTGGACTTGGTTTGGTTGGGTTTGGCTCAACTTAACTCATATATGTCAATTTGGATTTATTTGGGCTAAGTTGACGAATTGACCAAATTAGGTAAAAAGGGCAATTGGATTATGTTCATTTGGATATTTGGAATGCATTAGTATAATTGGTTTGATGCAAATTGAAATGGATTTGAATTTAGCTCATATATAGGATCATTTAAGCCACAAGTTGACCAATTTTATCAAATAGGTCAAATTAGCTTGAGTGAGTGGTCTATTTATGTTTGATTGGTCATTCGAGAGTTATTTTAAGTGTTGGTTTGAATTAATTTGAATTAGAATGAGATTTAGTTCAATTTGACCTTTTAGGTCAATTTGGGTTAAATGGGTCAATTGGATTCATTTGACAAAATTAGCTTCAATTGGTGACTGGATTGTTGTGCTCAATACTCAATTGGCGATTGATTGAAGGCATTGGTTGCATTCAATTTTGATTAGAATGGGATTTATCCTAATTTGTCCCTTTAGTTTAATTTGGATCTAAAAGGTCAAGATGGTCAAATTAGCTTGACTAGGTCTGATCGGATGGAATTGGATGATCAATGATGATCAATAATCATTTTAGCATGGATTGAATGAATAAATTCTGTCCAATTAGGGTTTGACTAAAGTTTGATCAAATTTATCATTTTAGTCAATTTAGGTCAAGTAGTCCAATTGGATTGATTAGGTTCAATTAGGGTCATATGGAGATTGGAATGTGTTCAAGGATGAACTTATAGTTGATTGAAGGTCTTGATGGTAATTGATTTAAGCTAGATTGAATTTAGGCCCATTTGAATCCTTTAGGCCAAATGGGTCAATTTGGGTCAACTTGGGTTAATTACATTGATTGGCCTGATTGCATAGATTAGAATGGATTATTATATTCAATTGGGCATTTAGAATAATTATGAGGTTCGGATCAAGTTTGATTGGCTTGAATCATGTTGAATAGGGTTTTAGCCCTATGGAATTCAAATGGGTCAACTTGGGTTAAGGCCTAAGTTGACTCAATTTGATTCAATTAAATTAAAGTCGAGGCTCAATCAAATTTAATTGGAGTTTAAATGAGTTGGATGTGTTATATTTCAATAATGTTGATTTTATTTTTAGTTTGGCCTTCTTAAGACCAAATTGGTTAAGCTGGATTAACTTAGCCAAGTCAAATTAAGATGAATCGAATTGAGCCTAGGTTAAGTTATTGTTTGGCTTGGAGCTTGGATTATAATCATTTGGTTTGAATTTTCTTGACTGGCTAGATATAGAAATTGGTTGGGCCTTAGGGTAAGTGAGGTTTCACTTATTCTAAGATAATCTCTAACCTTAGGGTTGTACCATATAGATCTCTAAGCTTGGGTTTGATGTCCCCTTAATCATTAGAACTGTCCTAGCACTAAGATGTCTTAGTATCTAAAGGAATCCTAGGTGTAGGATAAGGGTAGTCAATCTTACTCTAAAAGTGAGGTCAACACCTACTTATATAGCGAAGCTCCTCTCTAGAATGAGGTGCTTGCTAGTAAGAGCTTGCTTGTTCCTCCCCTCTGTGTCCACATTAACAAATATGTTAGCATCACATGAGGATGCCCTCTTCTTGCCCTTCTGGATGGCCTTAAGTGACATATTTATTATCTTTGAGATAAGAAAAAACTTAGAAGAAAAAGAAAATAAAAGTTTTAAAATTTAAATTTTGGCAGCTTAAGGTTTATATTTATAGACTGAACACAACACTATGGTGCTGCATTTATAGTACAAGGTGTTGGCATCTTAGTTTTGAAAATGTAGAACCAATGTTATGGCACTCCACATACAGGACTTAGGCACCAGTTATCCTGTCAATATGGTTACTATGCTGGTCAAAAAGATCATTTATGAATATTTATTACCATTAATTTTTTAACTGATTGGATCCATAAAGTGCATCAGGTATTGACGAAGCATCGTGACACTGTTCAAAAGTTTTGTCCTCTTCTGTTAAATCTACTTGCCAGTCTATCAGCTCATTGAATAGCTTTTGACTGATGCCGCAGTGCTACTTTGGTAGCTCGTAGGCACTAGTCAAATAGTCCTCTTGCTTTCTATTATTCTTGTAGCACCGAATCACTAACCTCTCTAGTTTTGAAACTTATGTTTCTACCTACTGACGCTAGGGAGTTGACTCGCCATCATCGAAGTGTTGAACTTTAGGCACTGAAGTGCCAACTTTTCAGCACCATAGCACTACTTCTACATTGCCCAGGCACTATCCCATAGAAAAAAAATTCAAACATCTTTATGTTCATTATCTGAACATTCAAACCCTAAGGCATTCCAAATGGAGGTAAGTCTAATATGTTCATTTATCATGTGAACATCTAAATTCTAAATTGGCTTTCTAATGGATGTAAGCTCAGTCATTTGTTTGCCACATGAACTTATGTATAATTTATGGCATTTCAAAGGGATGTAATTCCAATCCATATGTTCACCAAGCAAACATTCTAATTGGCACTCCAAAGGGAGGCAAGCTTAATCTATTCATTTTTCATGTGAACACCTAAATTCTAACTAGCTTTACAATGGATGTAAGCTCAGTCATTTGTTTACCATGTGAACTTCCCTACTTATTTCAACATTCCAAAGGGATGTATCTTCTATCTTCATGTTCACCATGTGAACACCCTAACAATGTTCTAATAGATGTAAGCCCTATGTATGTTTACTAAGCAAATTTCATTGAATTATTGGATGAACTTATAAATAAGTTTAGCCTTAATTCACTAAACACCTATACAATAACTCTAGTCACTCGGGATATCTGAGATGAGGCAACCCATGGCTACTAATCAAGCTCCCTAGAAATTACGGGTAATAGCCCTCTAATGTTGGTAAATTGGAATAACAGAAGTCCCGTGATGACAGAACCATGAGATCTTGATCCTGACTACTCTCCTTTTTTTCCTTTTGATAGTCATACACATCACACTAGTAGACACTGATTTATATTAGAGACATGTTTATTTCTAACCTTAATTGAGAGTGGTGTCTTACTATGATAATAGAGGTAATTAACTATGAATGATTGCGTTCATTGAAAGTAAAACCCATATCTAAATAAACTATCAGTCTCCTTCATGAAGAGCAAACTCCCTAAACATCTTAACAAAGATGATAGAGTTTGTAACGATATTTTTCCTAAGCGATTAGATTTCTAGTGACTCCATTGGGATTACTTCTCTCTCCATCTCTGATTGGAAAATTTGAAATATGCACTATCATCATAGATTTACAAATTTATGGATCTTTTTTTCTTTTCAAAAGTTTAGGTTCCTAAAATTTAGTAGAACCTAACTTCAAATCTAAGACCATGTGTGAAAATGTCAAATGGATAACATGAAAATCTGATGACTATTAAGTTTGGTGAGGGATCTACTGCTTGATTCCCTCAGACCGTGATCAATGCTAATTCTACTAGAGCTACTTTCCAATTTGGAATAATTTCTAAAATAGCACAATTTATACTAGTTAGACCTATGACTAAGCCCTCTATTAAGGGAACTAAAATGCCAAGAGCATTCAAAAGGCTACCATGCAATGGAAAGAGACCTAATGTAGTCATCCCTTATGAGCCCATTCTGCTGAATGCCAAAGCCTTACATAATCAAGAAAAGAACTCAACCTCTAAAAGGGGTTTTATTTTGATAGATAATCAAAAGTAGCTCCAGTAGCACTTTCTAAGGGATGATGGACATGGACCCTAAATTAAAATCTATCATTATCAATCCACATAGCAATCCATCAGAGGAGCCTACCATTTCACAAGGTGTTGCCTTTGCTCCAGGAAATAATTATCATGAAGCATCTTTCTTGAGCACTAATATCTCCAAGATAGCTAAAAGAAAATATAATGTCTATCGTAGAGCTGTCGGATTACCTGTGCAAGCTAAACAATAGTATGAACCACTGTTGGAAGCAAACAAACCCACCAATAACAATTTCCACCTGCTTAGATGGGTCAAAAGAAATAGCTTTAAAGGAGCTATAAATAAGGCTTTCTGGGCATATGCAACCCATTTCACAAGATCAACCAAGAAAAGAGAAAATTATCTCCTCCAAAATCTACAAAGTTCTAAAGGCTGTTAAAAATAGAAACCTTTAAAGAAGAATTAAGAAATTAGTGAGCCAAGTCGCCAGCCCAACAAATTCTTACTGTAAAATAGGTAGGAATATTGAAAAATATTATGCCTGCCTTGAGTAGAACTCAAGACCTAGGGATTTAATATTTGGTACACATACAATGAGCCCTTCAGTATAAAGGTACTAAGTGCCCAGTTGTTGGAAGGTCCTGACAACTTTCATAAAAAAAGAAAATACCAATTACCTCATCTTAACCCATTTGGTGAACACCTGGGTGTAACATCTTGGATGTGTTCCTAGAGATCCACCACTAGAAGGTCCCAATTAATTTATATACCTAAAGAATCATAAGTCATTAAAGATGAGACAAATCAATATGTGCAAGCTCAATCAGTTGTGAATGGCTGAATCACCCATCATCAATTACAAATACTAATCTAAAAATAGTCAACCAATGGCTGATGATGTGAATAATTAGCTCTTTTAGAAAAATGAAAACTTTTTTATTAACAAAAAATAGCAAGGTCTTGATTTCCAAAATAAAGAAATTATTGATTGCATGGAAGTTAATGTTGTTCACATAGTGTTTATAAAATATGAATGTGGTACCTAAATATCCAAATGAGAAACAACATCATGAGGGCCTAAGTAACCAAGTAATAGATGGTGAAACACAAATGGAGATTGAAGTAACTAAAGAACTAATTGATGTTGTAATAAGGTTATAATGACAGATGGGTTCTCAACTCCAATGAAGAGATTAAGAAATTAACCAATGCAATAATCAGCTCAATGGGATGAATGGGCTAATGAAGAATTATTTGGTTAGCTTAACTTAATAATATATGCAATACAGCAAGCACCTTTGAGAAATTCTTTGGAGATGATTAATCCAATAATTGAATTTGGGGACATGTAGAATGTCTCACCCAACTTGCCAATAGCTTTGACGCAAAGACAATAACCTCTATGAGAAGTTGTACTAAGTACTCACCAAGAGGTTGATGTCATTACAAAATCCCAAGTAGAGGATCTTATCAACCAAAAGGTTGAAGCGGTCATTGCCTCAGAGACTGTTGAACAATTAGTTGAAAAAGGCTAATCATATTTAGCTGAATTTGATCAAGTACAGTACCCCAATTGATATGTGGTGCCAAAAATTAACAACTTTTCAGACACAAAAATTCCATGATAGCCCTTAGCTCAATTCAAAGTTACTTGTGGGAATACAAGAGAAAATTATGCTTTATTGCTTCGACAATTCATTAGTAGTCTTACAAACATAGCTTTTGAATGGTATGTGGCACTAACTAATGACTCAATAAAGACCTTTGCCAAGTTAGAAACAATCTTTGTTAAGAGATTTGTAGAAGCAACCAATAAAGTGATTATCGTAAATCTTGTTGAGAAAACAAAAGAAAGGATGAGAGTGCCACTAAACATATCACGAGATGGAGAAATATAAATGTGACCAACAACTCATAGAAAAGCATGTAGTAGAAGTCCTAATGAGAATACTGATGACCAAATGACTCCAAATCTAGCCATGACTATAATTAATACATTCCAAGACCTGTTGGATTGTGTAGCCATGTTTGAGAGGCTACCCAAATGAAAGGACCTTAATACAAATTATAACAATAATTTCACTGGGAAAGGAAAGCAACCTAAGCCATATGATTTAAAGAAAAATAATGTGAATACAACATTCACATTTACAATTTATTAAAAAGAAAATTGAAGTGCAACGGCCTCATGATAAGCAGAAAAATCAATTGAGGATAAGAAAAAAGGTCCTACCCTCCAAGAGAAAATGACTCAGTAATATTCATTCAAAAGAGAATGTACTGCAAAAATTCTCATGCATGCCCTAAAGTTAGGATTTCAATTGCTAGAACCACATCGACCTGACCAAAGAGACAAAGTCAACAATCCCAACTATTATCCCTTCCACAAACTTATAAGTCACCCAATCAAAGATTATTTCATCTTAAAGACTAGGTAGAAAGGAGCTATCAAAATGGGGAGCTCACTCTATCTGATAGTGTATTGGTGCATCTTAAAAAGGAGAAGGTGAATGTTATCATAGTACCATTAAGTTGAGATGCTAAAGATAAATATGTTAAGCCAATTGGAACATAGAATATAAATAATAATAGAGGCAAAGCTCCACTAGCACAAGAAGAAGGTGTTTGGGAGATCTTCATCTCAAAGAAGACTAAAAGAATGATTAACATTCTTTTAGCCATAAAAAGCATTTATTGGAAGAACTCTTTAAAACCAAAAATCGATCCAAGAATGTTCTTGGCCAATAGGGGTAATTTTAATATAATATACAAAAGAGCAGATGAAAATCAATCAGGCTTCTTTGTCAAAACCTCAAAAATTAAAGAAAAAGAGAAAACCTCAAAAACCAAAATCTCATATAAAAAAGATGATCGACTTTTTGGAGGAGTATGAAGAACCTCTATGAAGACCAATTAAGTTGGAAGAATACATACTTCACTTATAACTTGATAAGAAAAATTTTGGAGAAGTGGTTTCAAAAAAAATGTGTCGACTCATAAGCATACGTGAAAATTCTAATTATCAAACCCCAAGAGAGGCATGTTATATGATCACAATAGAAAATGACTCTGATGAAGAGCTATGCTTTCCCGAAGAAAAACCTATCAAAAGGAAGGTAAATCAAGCTCATAGAAATTGTCATGATCAAGGAAACAGGTCTAAGAGTTTTGAAACCTCTGATAATTTGGAAAAAGTATAAAGTTTAGAAACTTCCTCTGATAAAAAAATATTTTATAGAAGAAGTAACTCAAATTCAATTAAGGAGTGAAAAGTGAATATCTCCACCACCACAGAGGAAAGTTAGGGATAAAGGCAAAAAAATTCAAATTAATGAAGAATCCTTACCCCCACCATTAGCTAAGCCTCAAAAGGCAACCAAAATAAGAGTGAACTATAATGTTTTGGCCCATCTACGTAAGCTATCGGCTTTACTAAGCATCCACAATGCTCTCATATTACCTGAAGACATACAGGAGACATAAATTAAAGCATTTCAAAAATCCATAACAATATGAAGGTTTCATTGTTGAAGAAAAGATGAAAGAAGACTTAACTTCTGAGAAGATATCAACCATCACATTCAGTGGTGACCTATTGCTAGGGACAACCAAACATAATCAGCCCCTTTATGTTACAGCTAAAAACAATTTCACTCATATAAAAAAAAAACATTGATTGATCCAGGTGTTTTAGTCAATCTCTTAATAGCTAAGATGCTATGAACATTAGCTTTAGATGCTCATTACCTAGATAAAAGTATAGTATTCCTATGAGGATTTAATGAATAAGGACAATAAATCCTTGGATCTCTTATTCTACATATACTCTTTGGAAACTTTATACCATAAGCTAAATTCCATGTGATTGAAACTAGTGTTTCTTACAAAGCACTCCTTGGTAGGTCATGGATTCATGAATACAGCATAATGCCTTCAATTCTCCATCAATATATGAAATACATTCAAAATGGTGAAGAGTGTTGAATTGATGGTGAAATGAACCAATTCTTGATACATGAAATTAAGATCTATGATGATGCCAAGAACTTTATTCTTAAGAAGGTAGGGGAAGTCAACTCCTAAAAGCAAAAGGCTCCACCTATTGAGATAATGCTAAAAGATGATGATTCAAAAAGTAATTCCCCACCTTGGCAGTGATATAGAGAATCATGAAGAAGAAGTGCTACTTTTTCAACCTAAGAAAGCCCAAAAGGAAAGAAGGATCTAATACTGGTGATATAACAAAAAAATAAGAGAAAACCCATGTTTCTCCAATAAGCCACACACACCTTGGAAACTGAGTTGATGTCCTTAGACTGCAATCATTTAAGGCTTGCTCTCTTCAAGGATTCTCCTCCACCTCTGAAAATAACAGGCATATCTCCTGGGAAGTGGATCACATGCACTAGGGTGTTTTTGTTACCTATTTTAGCAACTTCATTATTCTTCCTTCTAGTTTATTTTTTGAGCTTCCCAACTTTTTTTAGCTCATCTGCTAAGCTCCTCAGGTTACAACATTCCTCAATATCATGCCCATGGTCATGGTGATACGAGCAATATCTAGATCAATCGCATACCACATCGACCTTCAAGGGTAGTGGCGATTTAAAATAATGTTTATTCTAGTTGGCTTCTACTAACTTGACCATTGACACTCTAAAAGAAGCTACCAAAAAAAGTTATGAGTACTCAACTCTTTGAAAGCTACTCATGGGATTTTTGAAATCTCGCCTAAGCATAGATGATTTAGGTCACTTTCTCTTATCTAGTTTTCACCCTCAATACCTATCTTTGGGTGATTGCTCTAAAGATCTCTTCACCAAATCTTTTATATGAGCCAGTGATGCTAACTAGATGACCTTGTTATACTCTTTTACACTCACATGGTTATTTGTCAGCTCAAGTAATTTAATTAGTGTTTTGGGCCATTGAAGTTGGAAGGAGTATCTAAATGGCCCTTCTCTCAAGCCTTGAGCAAGTGAAGTTTGGGCCACCATGGGTTCTAGATATCTAATCTCTAGCATTTCCTATTGAAAATGAGTGATAAACTTTCTTAAGGACTTGTTAAGATCTTATCTTATTTGGAGAAGAGCCTGAGAGCTCTTCAGAGATTTCTAAGAGCTAGCGAATTGTGTAATGAACATTATTTTAAGACACTCAAATGATGTTATAACCCTTATTAAGAGACGTGATAACCACCTAAGGGCTGACTCTTTAAAAATGGTAAATAAAAGGTAGCACTTCATTGCGTCATTTAAATTTAGCAATGATGTTATCGACTCAAAGTATGTTATATAATTAGTAGGGTTTGCTTGACCTTTGTATGATTCCAAATGTAAAATTTTGAACTTGTGTGAGGAGTGAGCCTTCGCAATCTTCGTAGAGAAAGTATTAGTAGGTTTAACCCATTTTCTTTTTGTACCTTCATCTTCACTTACATGGTAGGTCTTGTCATCTAGACTAGGAGTTTTGGATAATTCTTTACTCACTTGGTGAGCCCAGTGGGTCGCCGATCATATAGATCCCTCATTTTCTCTTGCCTTTTATTCTTTATGATCACTTTCTCTATAGCCACCTGCACCCTATCTCTTAAGTCCCACTGTGTAATGAATTATTGGTGTTCTGCTCCATGTTTGCTAAGAGATTTCATGTTAAGGGTCCTACTATTCTTGGTATCTAACTCTTAGTCCTCAATCTCATCCATCTCATAGCAACTAAAAGGATGTTGAATACAAACTTATCCATAAGGTGATGCAAAATCCTCTAAGATACCCAAAAAATAAGATAAAAAATAGAGCAATAGGAAACTCAAAGAAGTGTTAAAAAAGCATTTGATTTATTATTCCACTAAAGTTTAGTACAAGTAGTAAGAGCTATGGTCTTCTTAGAGAAGAAAAGAGAAAAAGAGAAGTCCCCCACCCCACATTGGAATGACCTTTTTATAATAGTTGGGGAGGGGAGAGCTATGGTCTTCTTAGAGAAGAAAAGAGAAAAAGAGAAGTCCCCCACCCCACATTGGAATGACCTTTTTATAATAGTTGAGGGGGGGGAGGAGTGAAATTATTTTGTTACATATGATAAATGCATGTAAGGTAAGTCGAGTACAAATTGAGACTCGCCCAAGCACGAGACATGTATTCTTTAGTCGAGTGGTTAACCCTATAGCCCACTGGTGAGGGCGACCTACTTTTTCTTCTTATATGGAAACTTGATAAGTTCTACTAAAATCATCTAACCTTGGTTGTTCATGCTTATCTGGTCTTCCTTGGTTACTCACCAACCATGATCGAGTCTAGATATGTAGTTGATTTTCATAGTTCATTCTTTGAGCTTCTTTATTTGACTCTCCCGATGCATGATGAGTGTTTATTATCATGCAATTCTTTTCTATAGATTTAATCTTATTCTAATAATGGTTCACTATGAAGATTATTCTGGCTCGCTTGTATATTTGTGCATATAGAAACCACTCCATTTTACTTGTTTCATCTACAAAAGGTCATATGAGATCACCCAGCAACCACCACCACCACCATCACATCACACTAGCCCATTCATGCCTATTAAGCACAATGGGGTGAGACACTTAAACTATGCCCTTATATTCAGCTGGAGGAGACATGTAAGTTTGTTTGCATTACTTTTAGTTTTACTGTGGTGCTAACTCTAATTTTTTTGTAGGTTTAATCCATCTAGGCAAGTAACACATAAAATAAGAGATATAATAAAGAGCAAATTAAATGCTTCATATGTATCATGGAAGAAGGTACCAATAGAGGTGCATGATATGCGGTTTAAATAATTCGAGATATTAACTAAGCTCTTTAGACTTATATAATGTAATAGGTTATAATCAAAGTCTATTGATTCTCGCTAATGTATTTTTATAGTATAAAGAATTTTGGTGGTTCCTAGAACATAACCTCAATATTAGAAAGAATTTTGAGTCAAGAGGTGCTACTCATATATGAGATATATTCACAAACATTTTCAAGTCTAGATAGAGACTCTTTGGATTAGATAGAAAGTATGGTCCTTTTGTAGAGCCTAGGCCTCTCCAAATTATATTCATAAAATAGACCAAGCTAAACAAAATCGATCATCTGATTATGGGGGCATAGGTAACTCACAACATAATTAAAGCTCAGTTCCTCACACAGTGTAAAAGAGAAGATTGGTAAGTCATTAACTACTTCTATTAATTAAGATTATAAGCACTATTTACTAACTCTATTGATATGTTTATAGAAAGAGAGTTCACTATTGTGGAATTACATAAGGGTTGTTTGGTTGGCTGAAAAAGGAATGTAGTGTAAAAGGAATGCAGTGTAAAGTGAATATAGTGAATTCTAAATACTTTACAGTTATTTGGTTGTATGTAAAGTAAATACATAAAAAATATATTTTCTTTTTGGAAGGGTATATGTAAAGTAAAGTAAATATCTGTATTCTAAATACTGTTATATGTAAAGTAATTGCAGAATCTTTTTTATTAATTGAGTATTAAATTAATAAATTAAATATATATTCAAATATGAATAAATTATAAATAAAAATTTACAACTTGGTTAAAAAATGACTAAGATATATTTATTTTAAAATTAAAAGCTTCTTTATGATTTATATATTAGAGGCATATAAAATAGAAATAAATTCAGTCTCCTAGCTTAATATGTAAACTTGAGTGGAGTTCAAAGTCTAGCTACTTAAAACTAATCAAGTTAAGCTAAGATTTTTATATGACCTACCATTATAAATATTTATTAAAAGCTCAATTGCAATGGACAGCGAATCCACACGAGTTTCCAAATCCCTTGTGACAATTTCTAAATAAAAAATAAAAAAAATTAATCCATATGACATATAAAATAAACAAAAAAACATGTAATGTTAAAGTTCCTAATAGATACCTAATGCGTGGCCAAGTCATCGCCATTTTGCCAAATGCCTTATTTCTAGATTCATAAAACTTATCTTTTATTATCATAGGAGAGAATGATTCCAAAGCCTAGTTCACCCACACATGAGGCTACCTTTGGTTAATTTTCCACATTTCAGAAGGTCAATGATGATGCTTGTAGTCCAATATTTATGATGTTGATTGATAAATTTATGATATATTTCAAAAAATAAAGTTTTCAATAATATTCAAACAATAGGAAAATATCCCAAGAAAATGTAGAATACATTAACAATCTAAGTAAGATTTATTATTTTAGAATAGGTACAAAACCACATGCTAGAATAAGTAATTGAAGATGAAAATTATATGCAGGCCAACATTCATAAATAAACCAGCAAGAGGAATTTAGGTTATGTTTGGTTTGATGGAATTGAATGTAGAGAAATGAAAAGGAAATGTTAATGGAATGAAATGAAAATTAATTCTCACTATTTCCTTTGTTGAGAGAAAACCAAGAAATTTGTATTTTCATTTCCTGTTTTGTTGATGATAAATTCAATTTTAATTTGCCTGAAAAGAACATGTGCATAATTAGTGGATAAAAGTTTTCACAATGGATAAATATGAATAGTAAAATGCACTTGTTCACATTTTATACATAATTATAATTATCTACTAATTATATTTAAACAAAACATCAAAAATAAATTTGGTAAGCAAAACAAATTAGCCTTCCATTAGCCGAACAGCTGATTCATCCAAAAAAGAAAAGGGGTAAACTATTTTATTAGCACAATCGATTAATTTGTTTACTTAGAAAGAGTAACGAAGGCACCATGATGCACACATAATATATAAAAAATAATAATATACTTAGACACACAACATATACGCACACACTTTTGATATTTACCTAGGGATGTGCTATAGTTCTCACAAGCATCACATGAAATAGGACTGAAAAGCTGAAAAATATATCCTGAGCCAATGTTTCAAACATATCTCATTCTTTATTTGTCCGGATTGGATGAAATAGGAATTGTTAGAAAGCTAAAAAATTTATCTACAACTTTCATGTTGATCTAGTAATTACCTATGAATTCACTATAGTTCTCGCAAACACCATATGAAAAAAAGCTAAAATTCTGAAAAAAATATGCCCTGTCCCAATTTTTTGCACATATCTCACTTGTTCATTATCTGAATTGGATGAAATAAGCATCGTTGGAAAGATAACAAATTTCTCTACAACTTCATGTTGAAAACTTTTGCTAATTACCTATAGATTTGCTACAGTTCTCGCAAACATCATAAGTTTAAAAGTCTGAAATGCTGAAAACATTCGCCCTATGCCGATGTTTCATACATATCTCATTTGTTCCTTATCTTAGTTGGATGAAATATACATCGTTTGAAATCTAATGAACTTCTCTATAACTTTCATGTTGATTACATTTGATAATTATCTACGGATTCTCTATAATTCACACAAACATCATATAAAAAAAATCTAAAAAGCTAAAAAATATGACACCAAAATGATTATGCTTTCAGAAATTCAAGAATTACAAACCTAAAAAGCAAAGATGGAATTTCATATTTACAAATTGCTATTAAATTTAAAACATTGAACTTTCAACAATTGGATATGCCTTCAGAATTTCAAAAAGTTGTATAGTAGATTTCAACTAAAATATCTTGAAATGCAAAATATACAACTGTTAATAGAGCTTTTCAATACATTACATTTTATAAATCCAAAATATATAACTTTAAATGTAGTGATCATGAATACAACACAAAATATGACACCAAAACTACAAACCCAAAATGATGACACCTAGAATAATTCAAACTGCCCCAAAATCATTTATCTAATTCCTTTCGCATCTATCTTGCTTTTGACTCTTTAGGTTTTGGAAGGAAAGATTAAATCACTATAGGATTCTTTAATAAATTAGCATATATTGTGCCAACCTCTTCTTTTGAGAAGCCCGGAATGCTTGATAGCTCTGCCATAAATTCAGTAAATAATTTCCTAACCTCAGCAGCTTTTGTTGTGCTTTGAATCACATTGGCAATTTGAGTTAGACTATCAGCGATCACAATTATATATATTCTTGAAGATTTTGATCAACGGCAAAAATTTTACTTTTTTTCATGCAATGTATCCTTTAGAAGATGATGGCATTCCTCGCTTTATTGCTCCTGCAGTGTCCTCTTTAAAATTTACTTCAATCGAATCATCAGCTTGTGATTGATCAAAGCTAATTTATATAAAAATAGAAGATTCATCATCATCCAAACACAATTAAGCTTTTGAAGAAACCTTAGATGAGCATCAGACTCAAACACTTTACTATAGTGTCCTAAAATATTGGATAATCTCATATTTTAAGTACTTAACGGCTGATTTTCTCACCCACAACAAGTTGATAGAGCTACACATAAATACAAATATCAATTTATATATATAAATACATAGAAATATAATTGATCCACTTTATACATACATAAGCTCATTGTAATTATGAGAACAACCATTTTCTTCTCTATGGTTTGCAAGCAAAACATAGTAATATTTGGATGTCCTCATAGGTTTTTCAAGATGTTTGCAAGGTTAATGGTCATAGCACAAAGTCAACTTAGAATAGCTGATCTAAAACACTATTTTGTTGATGTAGTAGTTGCATGGAAAGTAGAAAGCTTGTTTTTTTTTTCATTTTATTTGCAGCACTATGTTTGATCAAATTTTGGTATAAGGTATATTGTAAACTTAGTTGTATTCTTTGTTGACAAAAATCTACTATATATTGAGAAGATTATGATTATAAACTTGGCATAAATTTCTACAGAAATGTCTAATCATTCTGGTGAAAATCAACTGATACTTTCTTTCAAGTTCTAAAGAAAAAAAAGACAAATCCAAAAAAGTGAATCACAAGCAATTGGGTGATGTTACTATTTGGTGTGACCCCAAGCGTACACGTTTCCACCTTAAATCTATGGTTTGCAAGAGAAACATTAGTTAATTATGAAAATTAAGAATATAATGCATTAATACAATTTCCCATGATCAAAAGAATATAGTTCAAACTGCAAGAAAAAGGGAGATCTTTGTTACTAACTAAAAATCCTAAATCTATACATTCAAAATTAAAAATAAGAGGTTGAAAATGAAACAAGGCATAGGTGGATAGCTCGTGAGGAGAATGGGGGCTAAGATGAAGTTAGGTATGAAGGACATCTCAAGTGGAGGCATCAAGATTGGAAGTCGATCTGTAAGGACTTCTAGAGTGAGCAGTGGTGGAGGAGAACAAGATCTTTTGCCAAAAAATTGCAAGGTACGAAGAGTGTCGGGGGATGAGATAAACATGGGAGGAAGAGTGGGAGGCACTCACACGATTTCGAGGAGAATTTTGACAGAATGAAACAGAGTGGTATAATTGTGGTGGGAGCAACATTTTAAGTGTTAGAACCATAAATTAGAACTTTCAGGTGCTAGATAGTATTTTGAGTGGTATGTGTGTAAATCTCCCAAAAAATAGGGGCAGCTTTTGCTGAGCTTGTGAAAGCAAGTTATCGATTAGGCCGAAGCAGCTCTGTTGCTTTTTGGCTGAGAAGCAGAGAGTATCGGCCACCACAACCATCGATGTCGAGCAAAACATTCAACAGATCTGGCAACAGCAACATCGCCTCCTCTTTGGAAAGGTCTCATGGCTGATTCTCGAACTCAAGGAATGTTCTCCAAAAGGAAGCCCAAACTCTTAATCCTCATAGCTCAAAGATGTAAAATGAATGCAATTTTTACATAAAAAAATAGCGGCCATACCTACAACGGGCTTCCAATGTGGGATACGTATGCTAATCCAAAGGTTTGCAATAGTTGCGATGAAAATGGTGAGGTGTATGTTGTACGAGAGAAGACGAGGCTGCATGGGGTGAAGATGGTGAAGAAATGCAGTCAAAATTACTGAAAGGAGAAACAAGAGTCAATGTACGATGAACGTCAAACTATGGAGAAAATATTACATACCGAGTTCGGACGTAGCTTTACATCCGAAAGCCAATTGCTACGCAACACCTATCCAATATAAAAATATGGCATTTTTTCACTTAACAGTGCTGTAACTTGACAACGCTTAACGACACCGTTTACGTTACCCCAGGCCCGGCCCGGGCCGGCCCGTTCAAATAGCGGGAGAAATGGCATTCGAATGCATGGGAGAAATTTAAAAGAAATTTATAAATAGATTTACGACATAACATGTTTTTTTAGACAAATTGAGCTCAGAGAGAGAAATAAAAAATCTCATTTCATTTTTCGGGAAGAACCGAGAAGATGGAGAATGAATTTCAAAGTTATGGCCTTGATGATATTATGACCAATTTAGCAGATGATGTATTAAATAAAAATACATCGGTAAATTTTCTGAACCATTTTATATGTACAATTTTTTTAGGGTTTATTAGTGATAATCTTTGAAATTCTTTTATTTAATGTATATTTCCTACATTATTAGGGGTTCTTTGCAAGAGGACTTTGCTTATTTTAGGAACTATTTTGCATATGTACTTTCTATACTCTCATGAGAGTGCAATCCATTTTGCCTTTTTTTTTATTTTTGATCATGTTTGGATATAATATGTTTAGTATATGGCATTACAAGCTGTTTGAAGGCCGATTGGTTGATTTTTAGGGCAGATTTGCATGCGTACTCTATGTACCCTCATGAGAGTATAGATTATTTTCTCAATTTTTGGTAGATTTTTTGGCCTGTTTGGAGAGAATATGTTTAATAGATTCTATTAGAAGTAATTTTGAGGCTGGTTTGTTGGTTTTGGGGGCAGATTTGTATGCGTACTCCCTGTACTTTCATGAAAGCACACCCTATTTTCTCTTTTTTTTTTCCAAATTTTTTGGCCTGTTTGGAGAGAATATGTTTAGCGGATTTCATTAGAAGCAATTTGGAGGTTGATTGGTCAATTTTGGGGGCATATTTGTATGTGTACTCTCTGTACTCTCATGAGAGTACACCCCATTTTCTCATATTTTTTTAACTCTTTTGGCCTGTTTAGAGAGAATATATTTAATTGATTCTATTAGAAGCAATTTGGAGGCTGATTTGTTAGTTTTGAAGGCAGATTTGCATGTGTACTCTCTATACTCTCATGAGAGTACACCCTATTTTCTCTCTTTTTTTTCAATTTTTTTGGCATGTTTGGAGAGAATATGTTTAATAGATTTCATTAGAAGCAATTTGGAGGCTGATTGGTTGATTTTTAGGGGTGTTTTGCATTTATACTCTATGTACTCTCATGAGAGTACACCCCATTTTTTCATTTTTTTTCAGCTTTTTTGGCCTGTTTGGAGAGAATATGTTTAATAGATTCTATTAAAAATAATTTGGAGGCTGATTGGTTAGTATTGGGGGAAAATTTGTATGTGTACTCTTTGTACTCTCATGAGAGTACTCCCCATTTTCTCTTTTTTTTCAGATTTTTTGGCCTGTTTGGAGAGAATATGTTTAATAGATTCCATTAGAAGTAATTTGGAGGCTGATTGATTAGTTTTGGAGGCAGATTTGCATGTGTACTCTCTGTACTCTCATGAGAGTACACCTGATTTTCTCATTTTTTTTCCAGATTTTTTGGCCTGTTCGGAGAGAATATATTTAATAGATTCCAATATAAGTCATTTGGAGGCTGATTGGTTAGTTTTTAGGAGTGTTTTGCATCTATACTCTCATGAGAGTACACCCCATTTTCTCATTTTTATCATCTTTTTTGGCCTGTTTGAAGAGAATATGTTTAATAGATTCCATTAGAAGCAATTTTGAGGTTGATTGGTCAGTTTTGGGGGCAGATTTGAATGTACACTCTATGTACTCTCATGAGAGTACACCCCATTTTCTCAAATTTTTTCAGCTCTTTTGGCTTGTTTGGAGATAATATGTTTAATAGATTCCATTAGAAGCAATTTGGAGGCTGATTAGTTAATTTTGGAGGCAGATTTGCATGTGTACTCTCATGAGAGTACAGAGCATTTTCTCAATTTTTTCTAGTTTACTTGGCCTATTTGGAGAGAATATGTTTATTAGATTCTGTTAGAAGCAATTTGGAGGCTAATTTGTTGGTTTTTGGATCAGATTTGTATGTGTACTCTCTGTACTCTCATGAGAGTACATCCCATTTTCTCATTTTTTTTTCAGGTTTTTAGGTCTATTTGGAGAGAATATGTTTAATAGATTCTATTAGAAGCAATTTGGAGGCTGATTGGTTGGTTTTTAGGGGTGTTCTGCAAAATAATTTCCAACAATTGGGATCGAGAAAGAGACGATGATATATAAACAGTGATGTAGAGTTGATATGCAACATATAAGGTATTATAAAATATAATTTGTAATAAGAGTATAACTACCCATCAATTCTCTCTCATTTACTCCACTTTAATGTGAATTTGATTTTTTCAGGTGATCGGACTGACCTTATGATAGGTTCATTATGATTAATACTCTTTTAAATTTTAAATTCCTCCAATCAAATCGCACCGTTGGTTGACTACCATGTATATGATTTGATATAATTAAGTTTCATTTGGCAATGATTTTTTCTAATGATTTGTTTTTTGTTTGTCATTTTAAAATTCTTATTTAATGTTCATTAATTCAAGAAAATAATATAATTTATTTCAGAAAAAATTGGAAAGAGGCAAGAGAAGGTCAATAGAAGCTTTGTGATAGAAAGTGTGTACTGAAAGAAAAAAAAACAAAAACAAATTAATGATTGAACCAAGACTTCTAAACTTGTTCCTGCTCGCTTTTAACATTTAAAAAATCTAGATAATCTTTTTTGAACCGATCAAAATTAAATGATCTGAATTAGTTTGGAGATGTTGTGCGAGCAGCTACAAGAGAGCATAGAGAGGAGCTAAATCACTTCAATGCCCATAAACAGGGTGGCATTACCCTATTAGCCTATTAGCTTGTGTGCTTGATGAAGGTTAATTTAGAGCAATAATTGAAATAAATAAGTTAGAAGGCATTGTTGTCACTTTGTAACAATACTTTCTATAGCTTTTAAGCTGCTGCTTGTGCTTCCTGAACCAGTTTGTTCCACGTAAATATGTTGTGCTTCTCTTTTCTACTTTCAGTTTGTAGCATTATGTATGTGAATGAGAATAATGATTTATTATTGCGTCTGGTTTGATATAATCTAGTATCATTTAGTAATGATTTTGTCTGATGATTTTTTTTATTATTTTACATTATTATAATTAACGTTCATTAATTTGTGAAGCAAGGAAGATGAGAATCATGTTAAATAAATTGATTAATGAGCAATTTTTAAAAAATGCAGCTTCATATACATTGCTGGAGAACTTTCAATTTAATTGTACCTCTCCAAGCAAAATAATAAGTATTATTTAATAAATTATTAGAATATATTGGACTATGACATTCAGTTTCGGTAAACGGTAGTGCTCTTAAATTGTTTTCCTCTTCAAAAAAAAAACTGAAAACAAAATAAAATAAAGCATGGTTTTCAGTTCTGATCCAAATTAGTAGGACTAAATGGAATTTTTCTTAAAACGCACGATATTTATAAGACATGATTGGAATGATTGTAAGTTTGGATCCGAACTATTTTGACTAAACGGTAATGCTCTTATCACACACGTATTTTATAAAGCCCAAAAAAGGTATCCACAATTGCGTTTACATTTTTTCATCTTAAATTTGATAATTTATATTCAAAAAGTCAATTAATTAGTTAATCTATACTATATCATTTATTGCTATTTTTACAAACAAAGTATAGTTTCAGAAATATTTAAAATATTTCTAATGTAAATTTCTGAAAATTTTACTATTTTACCTTCGATTAGTGTTATATATCATTATTTTATACATATAATTTATGTATTATTTATTGAAACTTCAAATACATTTGTAGTATCTCAAATTTATTTTATTTCAAATTACAATCTATGCCAAATAAAATAGAAAATGAGAAAATCTGGAAAAAAAATTGAGAAAATAATCTATACTCTCAGGAGAGTACAGAGAGTATGCCTATAAAAGAGCTCAAAAAAGCTAACAGTCAGGCTCCAAACAGCTTGTAATGGAATATATTAAACATATTCTCTCCCAAACATACCAAAAATTCTGGAAGAAAATGAGAAGTAGGTATGTACTCTCATGAGAGTACAGAGAGTACACATACCAAACTGTTGAACAACGCTACCCATCAGGGTCCAATTTGCTTCAAATGGTATGTAATAAACATATTCTCTCCAAACAGGCTAGAAAAATTGAAAAAAAAAAGAGGAAATAATATGTACTCTTAGGAGAGTACAGAGAGTACACCTGCAGAAAAGTTCAAAAAAGCTAATATTTAGGCTCCAAACAACTTATAATAGAATCTATTAAACATATTCTCTCCAAACAGGCCAAAAAAATAGACAAAAATTGAGAAAATAATATGTACTCTCATAAGAGTATAAAGAGTACACCTGCAAAGCAGCTAAAAAAAAGCTAAAATTCAGGCTCCAAACAGCTTGTGATGGAATGTAATAAACATATTCTCTCCAAACAGGCTAAAAAAATTTAAAAAAAAAAAGAGAAAATAGTCTGTACTCTCAGGAGAGTACAGAGAGTACACTTGCAAAATAGCTCAAAAAATCTAATATTTAGGCTCCAAACAACCTATAATGGAATGTATTAAACATATTCTTTCCAAACAGGCCAAAATAACCTGGAAAAAAAATCAAAAAATATTAGGTACTCTCAGAAAAGTACAAAGAGTACAGATGCAAAATAGCTCAAAAAAGTAACCCATCAGCCTCCAAATTGCATCAAATGGTATGTCAGAAACATTTTCTCTCCAAACAGGACAGGAAGAGTAAAAACTTGAGAAAATAGTTTGTACTCTCAGGAGAGTACAGAGAGTACACCTGCAAAATAGCTCAAAAAAGCTAATATTCAAGATCCAAACAACCTATAATAGAATCTATTAAACATATTCTCTCCAAACAGGCCAAAAAACTAGAAAAAAAATGAGAAAATAGTTTGTACTCTCATGAGAGTACAAAGAGTACACATGCCAAACTGCTTAATAAAGCTACCCATCAGCCTCTAAATTGCTTCAAATAGTTTGTAATAAATATATTCTCTCCAAACAGGCTAGAAAAAGTGAAAAAAAATTGAGGAAATAATATGTACTCTCAGGAGAGTACAGAGAGGACACCTGCAGAACAGCTCAAAAAAGCTAATTTTCAGGCTCCAAACAACTTGTACTAGAATCTGTTAAACATATTCTCTCCAAATAGGCCAAAAATATATAAAAAAAATCAAGAAATAGTCTATACTCTCATGAGAGTACAGAGAGTACACATGCAAATCCAAACCAATAAGCATCAAGCATCCTACAAATAGCTTATAAGGTCATCTACTGAATATATTATATCCAAATAGGTTAAAGAGGCTGATGAAATACCTAAAAAAAATGGGGTCCTAAAGCTCCACACATGTTATCTACTAAACATGGCATCTACTAGACATGTTATCTCCAGAAAGGGTTTAAAAGAAAAAATAATAGCTTCTAATGGCATCCATAAACACACTGCACAGATACATTTCTAAAGCAATTGATTTCTAACATATCAAACTTCAATTGTACATTTGTCAAATCAGTTTTTTCATACCCAAACAGAAGATAGCGTAAGTGAACTCAGCCTTGAAGCAATTCAACTTCTTTGGCCAATCCTGGTGGTCAGCCCAGTCCACTAGAGGTTTGCTAATTGTTGCCTCCATGTATTTGCAGACAAACATCCCACAGTCGACACTATTTTCTTGGACTGGTAGCCCACTCATTATTTCGATTGGCCATTTTGTGGGATCGCTCTCGAAAGATTGACCAGCATCTTTGACAAGTAATTTGATATAAATAATAAGAAATATAGTCAATAAGTAGGCACAAAATATGCACTTTAGGCAAACTGAAATGAGAACAGTTCTTATAATCTCAGGAAGAATAGTTCCTACTAATCTGAAGATGTAGAATATACCATTAGAAGAGTGACAAAGCCACTCATGTATTCGGGTGCCTTCTGTGTCAAAATCTTTGATGTAATATCATCAAATTGTGAAACTAAAAAGGCCCAAATGGCATCTGCCCAATTGTACTCAGCAAATTTGTCTATGTCGTTGGCAAAGGCAATCAATTCTGATGTCACTCTATAGTTATGATATATAAAAAAAAGATTTGAAAGCAAAAAAAGTATGTGCAACTGCACAAATTATGACATAGTCAATGAGCGATCCAAATTCTCAAATTTATTCTTAAAATTCACTGAGCTAAACTTCGACAGTGGGGATTTCTGCCATATGACATTCTCCCCTCTATTTGGCATCCCTATAATTAATGTAACTTCATTGGGAGTGAAAGGAATGCATTGGCCACCAAAAAAGAATGCTTTCTTTTCTATATCCCAGAAAGACATGATTGAAGTGATGGAAACTGAGTCTTGTTGAATTACATGCAGTCTAATAAATTGATGCAAATGAAGCCTTCTTAAAATGTCAATAACTTCATCAGTAAAACGTGCTAAAATTTTATCGAACACCTCTCTAATGGTGGTAGTCCTGCATATGGAACTTATCCTTTTCCTAGACATTGCAAACTTCAAAATAAAAAGTCAATTAATGAGAACATTATCAGCACAATAGAGGCCTAAAGAGTACACAAGCAAAACAACCACTAAAATAATAGAGTAATAGCTAGAAAAAAATGAAAAAATAGTTTGTACTTTAATGAGAGTACAGAGAGTACACATGTCAATCTGCCTTCAAAATCAACTAATTAGCCTCTAAAATGCTTCTAATGGAATGTAATTAACATATTCTCTCCAAACAAGCTAAAGAAATTAGAAAATAATAAGAAAGTAGTATGTACTCTCATGAGAGTATAGAGAGTACACATGCCAATCAGCCTCCAAAACTTAGAAAATTAGAAAAAATGCTTCTCATGAGAGTACAGAGAGTACACATGTCAATCTACCTCGAAAAATAACCAATTAGCCTCCAAATTACTTCTAGTGGAATGTAATAAATATATTCTCTCCAACCGGCCATAGAAAGTTGAAAAAAAAGAGAAAATGTTCCGTACTCTCATGAGAGTATAAAGAGTACACATGTCAATCTGACCCCAAAACCAACCAATCAGCCTCCAAATAATTTCTAATGGAATCTAATAAACATATTCTCTCCAAACAGGCCAAATAAATTAGAAAAAAAAATGAGAAAATAGTTTGTACTCTCATGAGAGTACAGAGAGTGCACATGTCAATCTGCCTCCAAAACTAACCAATCAGCCTCCAAATTACTTCTAATGGAATGTAATGAACATATTCTCTCCAAACAGACCAAAAAAAATTGAAAAAAAAAGAGAAAATAGTATGTACTCTCATGAGAATAGAAAGTGTACACATGCAAATCTACCTCAAAAATTGACCAATCAACCTCCAAATTGCTTCTAATGAAATCTAATAAATATATTCTCTTCAAACAGGCAAAAAAATCTAAAAAAAATGAGAAAAAGGGGTGTACTCTCATGAGAGTATAGAGAGTACACATACAAATCTGACCCCAAAACTAATCAATCAGCCTCAAAATTGCTTCTAGTGGAATGTAATAAAAATATTCTATCCAAATAGGCCAAAGAAACTGGAAGAAAATGAGAAAATGCTCTATACTCTCATGAGAGTACAAAGAATACACATATAAATCTGACCCCAAAACCAACCAATCAGCCTCCAAGTTGCTTCTAATGAAATCTAATGAACATATTCTCTCCAGACAGGCCAAAGAAATTGAAAAAAATGAGAAAATAATATGTACTCTCATGACAGTACAAAGAGTACACATGTCAATCTGCCTCCAAAACCAACCAATCAGCCTCCAAATTACTTCTAATGGAATCTAATAAACATATTCTCTCCAAATAGGCCAAAAAATTGAAAAAAAATGAGAAAATGCTCTATACTCTCATGAGAGTACAGAGATTACACATGTCAATCTGCCTCCAAAACCAACCAATCAGCCTCCAAATTACTTCTAATAGAATGTAATGAACATATTCTCTCCAAAGAGGCCAAAAAAATTAGAAAAAAAATAAGAAAATAGTCTGTACTCTCATGAGAGTATAAAGAGTACACATACAAATCTGCCCCCAAAACTGACAAATTAGTCTCCAAATTACTTTTAATGGAATCTAATAAACATATTCTCTCCAAACATGCCAAAAAAAACTAGAAAAAAGTGAGAAAATAGGGTGTATTCTCATGAGAGTACATATAGTAGATATACAAATCTGCCTCAAAAATCAATCAATCAGCCTCCAAATTACTTCTAATAGAATGTAATAAACATATTCTCTCCAAACTGATCAAAGAAATTGGAAAAAAAAATGAGAAAATGCTATGTACTCTCATGAGAGTATATAGAGTACACATACAAATTTGACCCGAAAACCAACCAATCAGCCTCCAAATTACTTCTAATGGAATCTAATAAATATATTCTCTCCAAATAGGCCAAAAAAACTAGAAAAAAAGAGAAAATATTATGTACTCTCATAAGAGTATGGAGAGTACACATGTCAATCAACCTCCAAAACCAACCAATCAACCTCCAAATTGCTTCTAATGGAATCTAATAAACATATTCTCTCCAAACAGGCCAAAAAAAATTGGAAAAAAAAAAGAGAAAATGCTCTGTATTATCATGAGAGTACAGAGAGTGTACATGTCAGTCTACCTTCAAAACCAACCAATCAGTCTCCAAATTGCTTATAGTGGAATGTAATAAACATATTCTCTCTAAATAGGCCAAAGAAATTAGAAAAAAATGAGAAAATGCTCTATACTCTCATAAGAGTATAGAGAGTACAGATACAAATCTCTCCTAAAAATCAACCAATCAACCACCAAATTACTTCTAATAGAATCTAATAAATATAGTCTCTCCAAACAGGCTAGAAAATCAGGAAAAAAATATATGAAATTGGTCTATACTCTCATGAGAGTACGGAGAGTACACATGCAAATCTGCCTCCAAAACCAACCAATCACCCTCCAAAATACTTTTAATGAATGTAATAAACCTATTCTCTTCAAACAGGCCAAAGAAATTAAAAAAAAATAAGAAAATGCTATGTACTCTCATGAGAGTACAGAGAGTACACATGCAAATCTGATCCCAAAATCAACCAATCAGCATCCAAATTACTTCTAATGGAATCTAATAAACATATTCTCTCCAAACAGGCCAAATAAATAGGAACAAATTGAAAAAATACTCTGTACTCTCATGAGAGTATAGAGAGTACACATTCAAATCTGCCTCCAAAACTAATCAATCAGCCTCCAAATTTCTTCTGATGGAATCTATTAAATATATTCTCTACAAATAAGGTTTAAAAGCTAAAAAATGAGAAAATGGGGTGTACTCTCAAGAGAGTACATAGAGTACACATACAGAACAACCCTAAAAACCAACTAATCAGCCTTTAATCTGCTTGTAAAGCAATGTTCTGAACATATTATATCCAAACAGGGTCAGAAGTCTTAAAAAAATATGATAAAATGGGTTGTACTCTCCTGAGAGTACAGAGAATACACATACAAAACTGAAGCAAACAACCATCATACAACCTACAAACAAATTGTAATGCCATCGATTGAACATATTATATCCAAACAGGCCACAGAATTCATCAATTTCTTCATGAAACAGCACCAAACATCCTGCAATGGGATATACTAAACATATGACAAGCCTCATAGTTCAAAAATTTGAAAATAATGATTTGTACCATCATGAGAGTATAGAGAGTACACATGCAAAATATCTCCAAAATCTAGTAAAACAGTCTCCATTCATTTAAAGAACTCAAATATTCTAAATGTTCTCCTATTCGACAGTGAGAATAATAGAGAAAACCCTAAACTTATTAAAATTCAAGAATGCAGGAACAAAATACTTCATGCAGTTGCCTATAATACCTTAATTTTTAATGCCCAAGATTTGCTAAATCTCTGAGGGAAGGTCGGACGTGTGCCGGAAGAGAGCGGGAGCTGAGCTAAGAAAAATTTTTGCACAAAAAGATATCCCTAAACTGTTCTCTAAAGAAGAATGTGGAACGATACACGTAATATTTTCTCCTCCCATGTTAAACAGAGTCGCCAATGTAAACGGCGTTAAGCATCGTGTTCTGTTGTTAAGTGAAAAAATTCCATATTTTTATATTGGATAGGTGTTGCGTAGCGATTGGTGTCCAGACGTAAAGCTATGTCCGGACTCCGCATGTAATATTTTCTCCGAACTATGAGAGGGAAATGACCGCGGGGAGTAACGAGGAGCCACGATGAGTTTTGTTTTTGCTCAATTTTGGGAGAGTTTTGAATACACGAAAATAAGGTAGAAATGAATACCGCGATATACCCATAATACATTACGGCAAAACAGTGAATCACCCCAAACATAAAAAAAATTAAATTTTTGGTATATCGTTTACATTACACTGCTAATACAAGCAACCAAACAGTCCCATAGTAGAATACATCCACATCAGGTGGACCAATAATGGGTTAATGTCAAGTCAAAGAGAGCTGACATAAGTAAAATTTTTATTTTTGAATTATAATTTTATTAAAAATATATTTTACTTTAATAATATCATAATTTTTTATAGGATGATTACATGAGACTAAAGGCAGTGTGGAGTCAAAGTTCTACTAGTGTAAAAAGTTCAAGTGGCTAGTTTGAGCAGTCATAGTATGACATATGGAGAGATATTGTTGAAGGTAAGAAAAAGAGAAGAAAAAATAACCTAGGCTAGCATGAATTGGCTTATGATGCGCGTCGTTCTTTCTTTAAACCAAGTACTAACTTGATTGATGAGTTAGTTAGAAGGCATGTTGCTATAATGGCTAAAAACATAGATGACTATTCAGATGGAAGCTTGAATGACTACCATGAAAGAAATGATGAAAAAGATAAGTTGAGATAGGTGTAAGCAAAAAGAGGCTGTGGTGGATGAGTAGGATAAGGAGGACTATAATAAGGAGATGGAGGATGAGTTGTTATATGTTTTTATTTTCTATCTACTTCCTATTATTGTTTATGTATAACTTAAGTTAATAATTTTAATATTTTCAAACTATGAAATGAAATATTTGGCTAAATTTGTGATCATGTGATAACCAATTATATGTTATTAGCTTTTATATATGTTATTTATTATTGTTGTAGGTATAAAAAAAGGAAATATGTGAAGCTCTTTTAATTTATTTATTTTTTCAATTTTATATATGTTTTCGACACATTTTGGGTCACTTTTGCTTGATAGGATATATCACATAAAATTCCAATAGAGGAAATTTTTAATAGAAATCTAAATAGATTTTTGGCAAAAATGACCATTGAAAATTTCCTTCGTCGTAATTCTACTAGAAAGTTCTGTCGAATTTTTTTTTGTTGAATTCCCCCATCCGGCAAATTTTTCGATGTCTATATCCATTGATTCATCTTTAAAGGTTTTAGATGGAAATTTTGTCGAAAATCTATCAAAAATAATTTCTGGTGATTTTTTCCCTCGTCAGAATCAATATTTTATCAATGGAAAATAGTTCGTCGAAAATCCATATTTTCAATGTAAAATGGGTGATTTTTGATAGATTTCTCTATCAAAAAATGGTTGTTTTCCTGTAGTATGCTTATCTAACTTTTCCAATTTAACTAATTAAACTGTTTGACAAATTTTCAGAAAAATTTGAAATAAGTAATTTATATCATTCAATTATATATTTGTTATCATCAAAATCAAATAATTTTATCTTAGAGCTCATAAAGTCAATAATATCAAAATCATATCTGATAAGACATGTATCATAATCTCACTTGTACCATAGCTTCATCAAGGTCTCCTTGAAAAGTCTTATTTCTTATCACAATCATTCTTATCAGAACTTGTGCAATAATCTGATTTGCATTATAGTCACCTTTCTCCACATTTATAACATAATCTTATTTGTACATAGCCATCTCGAAGAAGAATTATGTCAGAATCTCTTTCATATCTATTACATCATACTCATTTATAATAAGACTTGAATAGTAAGGACCTCTAATATGATTTGTACAATATTCACCTCAAGCAAGCCCTATATCAAAATTTTCTCTTGGATTACCATATTTCACTAATTTAGGCAACATTTTACTATAGATGTTTAAAACCCATGGCTATAGATGACCTTTAGAAGTAGTTTAAACACTACAAACTAGGCATAATTTTGTGTCCTTTTTGGTGGTTTAAATAATGACCAATTTTTAATGATTAACCTACTTTAAAATCAACCTAATCCTTTCATTTTCAGTCCCATTTTTTCAATATCCTTAGCTAAGCCATTTATTTTTCCTCCCTTCACCAAATTCATTTCAAACTATCGTTGGTTGCTCTTACCTATTACTGGCTACTTGTTGCCTCCTACATCGGCAAGCTTATGTCACTAACACTCATTTTTTAGATAAGAAATTTTTCTAATTAAAGTTTATATTTGTATTTTTTTTTTTTTGAATTTTTAAATCAATAATCTATCAAATCTTAAGAAGTCATTTGTGTCATAGATCTCCCTAAGTTTTTATTAGATATATATATATATATATATATATATATATATATATATATATATATATATATATATATATATATATATATATATATATATATATATATATATAATTTATAATTTTTTTAATGGCTGAGAGTTTAATTTCTCATATTAAAAGATCAAGAAAAACATTTTAGTAGAGCTAAATTTTCCTAAGTATATATAATTTTATTTATATTATAAATAAATGTGTTTATATTTTTTTTTGTATGATTTAAATTGTAGAAATCCTTAGATATATAATAAGATTTATATTATCTTTAATAACTATTAGTAAATTTATAACAAAAAAAATTTATGGCATGTAATAATTTGTTAAAATATTATGATTCAGATAACAAAGAAAAGTTTAGAGATCTACGACACAAATAAACTCTTAAAGTTAAATACACAACATATCTAAAAAATCATAGGAAAAAATATGAATCGAACTTTATACTTCTGAAAAATTCTTACATCAAGAAAACAAGCATCGGCGACAAAAGCTCGGCGATGGATGTGGCAACAAGTAGGAGACAGGCATGAGTTTTCGATGTAAATTTGGAAGTGAAGGGAGGAAGAATGGGTAGCTAACTCTTAGCTAGGGCATCGAAGATGTACAACCAAAAATTAAAGGATTGGGTCAATTTTTGTAGGGGGTTAATTAGTATAACTTGGTTGCGATTAAAACTACCATAAAAAAAAAAACACAATATTATGTCTAATTTGTAGCAGTTTAAATTGTTGTTAAAAATCATCTTCAGCAGGAGTTTTTAAATCGTTGCAATAAAATGTAGCTTAAATTATTATTCAAAGATGAACCATCATTCACCAATCTTTAATAAATAATCTATAACTCAATAGGAAATTCCTTGCTGAAGTTTCTTTCTGATAAACATGTTGAGAAACTCAAACGCAATATCTTCCCGATGTATATACGGAAGTGCATCTAGGTCTCAAGTCAACCTTAAAAAAAACGAAAACAAAAAAAAAAAAAAAAGATTTTGAAGGAGAACCGCGTGAAGTTCGACGTATGGACCGTTAAGAAGTCTTCGCACCATCATTTTCAAATGTTACCACACAAACAATGTGCAAATCCTGGACCGCCATTCAACCTTTGCGCTGTTTTAATTAGGGCTTTCATACGAACAATAAGAATTTTATACTTAGAACCAAACCCTTCATATGTCCTTGCCCTCCTCATAAATCCAAAAAGAACAAAATTAAAATAAAAAAATCTAAAAATGACGTCACCTCAATGGTAGGAATATTTTCTCCAATCATGATTATTGATATGAGTGACATGATTAATCTCCATGGGCCACATATTAATATTTAAAAAATAAAGTTAGATATTTATATATCTAATATCTAAAATTAGATATTTACTTATCTAATACATTTCTATGCTTAAAAAGGTATATTTCACTTTTAAAAAATGAATAAAGTGATATTTTTGATGTGATATTAAAGATTAGGGTGTTATATATATAAAAATTAAAATTTAGGTGTTAGATATGTAAATACATAAGAATTGTGTGATATGTATGTAAATCCCCAAAAAAATAAATAGATATATACTTGTTGTTACTAATAGATGAGTTAAAACTCTTCTATGAAGAAGGTTTTGCTCACATAGATGCCTCAATATAAGTAATTTTTTTTAGATAAAGCATTGGTCTTTTGAACAATTGATAGTTTTTTAGTATATGGCACGCTATTAAGTTGGGGCACAATTAAAAAGCTTGCTTGCCCTTATTATATATAATTAAAATATGGCTGAATTTACTTAGAGTTCTTGCGAGGTAATCATGTATATTAAAAATAAAATTGAAAAAATAAGCCCCCTGGTAAGATTGAGTGGTCGTCAAATATGACAACAAATTAGCACGATAAAAAAACTACTATTCTGCTTATATTGGCTGATAGCAAGGTTCCACATTATGGTATCAACCATAATGTGATTAAAATTATTTTTTAAGTTATATCTTATTGGAAGATAAAATTAATCTAATATAATTTAAATGTTATGCATTTTAGAAAAAATTTTGGCAATACATTAAACATTATGACAAATATAAAAAATAAATGAATATAACTTTAAATCAAGAATGAATTTAATAGAGTATTATAAAAAAAAGATTTAGGACTACAAGAACCGATTGCTACAAAGGTGTTGAACTAAAAGCTAAATATTCTCTAACACTTGATTAGCGAATATCAGTATATAAATACATGCAATCTCTAAAGATATTCATAATATGCATCAAATTTAAGTAGATAATTGGATATTTTAATGCTAGGATAATAAAATTATTTTAAATAAAAAATAAAAATAATCATACCTCATGGAGTGCTTATTGCCATATCTAAGTATCTTGCTAGAAATAATTTGAAATACTTTAATAGATTTAAGTCATTTTTTAAAGAATTTATACTAATGCCTTCAAACAACGATTCACAAGTGCTATGTGAATTAAACATTTTAATCATTTTATGTAAATAAAAAAAAGTATTTTACTTGGTCTTTTAAACTCAATAGAATACAAACTCACATATCTATTATATGATACATAAAATTGAGGGCCAGTTCACAATTATTTGAAGTATCAACTCAACAAAAGCACGAGGGAGTGCATAATTTCGTTTCTATCACTTTGATCTACATGTCTAATGTAATAGAATAACATGTAATCGTAATGATGATTGATAAAAAGATAATCAAATCAACCATCATTATCTATATTTCAGTTAATAAAAAATGTGTTTATATATATAGAAAAATAAATAATAATAGTATCACTGTGAAATGAAATATACATACAGATAATAAGGGTGCCTACCAAAAATTCTAGAAAGAACAATATATTGGAAAACATGATAAATGCATTTTTTTTATTTTTAGTGTGAATGTTTTAATCTCTTTCCAATTAAAGCACAAGAGTACATAAGTTGTAGTATTGCTAAGACTAAAAAAAAAGATTTAGAAAATTTGATCCCTTTATTTTAGCAAAGCAATGTGGTCAGCTTTATTACACAAACTATATTAAAAGAGTACGAGATGAAAGAAATTTATCAATATAATTAAGCCAAAACTGAGAGATAAAATTGAGAAGGAAAACATTATGGAGATCACTAATCAGGAGAAGAGATGTCAATAATCAATCAGTCTAATAACGGTGTCAAACCAATAGCTAACTTATATGATGTTGTTATTTATAAAAAAAAGTTGATGGAATAATCAAAACAAATACAAATAAGTATGAGGATAATTAAAATATTTTAAAAATCATTTATAGTAATTCAGATATAAATAAATAAATAAATATATATATATATATATATATATATATATATATATATATATATATATATATATATATATATATATATATATATATTATGCTCAATCATCATTTATTTTTATGTTAGGACATCCACCTCTACCAAACTTTATTATCAAACAACAAGTGGTTGATCCAATGCACATAAGAATCATGCACGCAATGAATGTAAGAGAAATAATAAGTATTTAATTCTTTTTTTATTTGAAAATTCTACTTGTTGAATCCAAATTTCTCTATGGAGACCTTTCGTTAAGCACCTATGACTCAAGTGGAACAAAATGAGTAAAAAAAATGAGAGAGAATCATAATATGAGAAATTACATTATATTAGAGAAACAAAATATTATTAGGAGTCTGAGTATATGAATCTCACCCTCTCTCTCTAAGAAAAAGTCTAAAAAAAATCCTTGTCCCCTCAAAAAACCTACTTTTTATAGGATAGGGGGGGTGACTACATAAGTAAACATCAACTATGTCAATTACATAAAAGAGACTCGCACGATCTAGAGAGGGGATGAGTGATGTATATAAAATAACGAGTTCGTAAGTGTGGTCATCAATAATAGTGGGCATGTTGTATGATGCGTGTGTCTTGTAATGTATTGGCCTGTATGTAAGCAAGTCTTCATATATGTGTTGAGTCGCTTGATATTAGTCGCTTAGCTGAGATGGTCTTTTATTATATTCACTTGCGTAGAGTGACTATTTGTGAGCGAGTGAATTACTTATTCAAATTCTACTTCATACTACTGGACATTTATGTGACGATCTCTTATCATTTATGAGTTCTCACTAAGTTCAAGTGTCCTCTATGAGTATACATTTAGCTCCATAATTATTCTACTCTTTGTAGAGACAATTTGCAAAAAGAAGAGAAGAATAAAAGTATATATATTAATTAATAACATTTAATTCAAAATTATTGGCCAAAAAGTCTTCATATATTTACATCACATCACCTTTGATTTGACATTTCATTTTGAAGTTTTTCTCCATGTTTTGGGCTATAAAAAGAATATAAACCCTAGGGCTAATTTTCTATGTTATAATCTCTACAGAATACATCTCACTTTTTCTTGTTGAATTCTTTTTGCTAGCTAAGCGAACACTCACCATCGATTCTAATGACCTCATGATGATATAAATCCCATCGAGCTGTGGTCATATCTACAAAATAGAAAAACAATATATAAGAAAGCTGTTGAAGAGGTCACTAGGATACCTCCTACCATGACAAGTTCTTTGATGCCAATGTTTCCAACTACAAGTGAGACCACAACTATAGCCAAGAATAGTGATAAGGACATGCAAGTAAAAGTGAGTATTCCTGGTATAGTGGATGAGAGTGTTGTTGTAGAAATGGACTCTCCTCTTATTCAAAACATAGAGATAGTGTCGAATGTTAAGGAGGAAGAAAAAAAGATCTCCATCTCGCCCACTAGAGAAAATCCTTGGTGAGCAGGTTGGCCTCATTAAAGGGTAGTAGAAGCTTGTGTCGAATGGTATGAATTTCACCTTTGTGATCCCATTATTTCTATGCAACCTTACATAGTCTTTTTTATTGTTGCAGCATAATGTGTCCACTATCCTTGAGTCCATGAAACTAGATGACGGCCAGTCATAGATTTTCATGGACATTCCCTTTGAACCTCTAGGTATATTTGAGATAAACATTCATCTCATAGTGTATGAGTTATTTGAATATAATCTAAATGACAAGGAAGTTCATTTGCTTCAATGGTGGCTTTCTTTCCAAAGGATGATGCCTTTGATCTAATTCCTTATAAGGATTTTTCTATCTATAGGTGCTAACATTATTTCTCGCCATGCAAGAGTGCCATCAAAGAAAGTGATCCTTGTTATCATCGATCTTCAAGCGGTGATTTAGCTATTCTATGTTTTTTTCTTGAAAGTGGATCGACCTCTACTAGAGAAGAATTAGGTAGCCCCAGCTCTTTCAACTACCAAAGAAACTAGCTTTACTTTAGTGGATATTCAGGAGATGATGGAAAGTATAAATTTATCGATTCATCATGAGAGTGTCGAGTTAAAGAGGAATGAGCCCTTCCTCCTAAAGGAAGGCCAACCATGGGGAGCCTCAGCCATCCGCTACTTTCAAGTTTGTGACTTTATAAGAAAGAGTAACTCTCCTCGAAGAAGATGTAAGCTCAATGGGATAGACAATGGTCAAGCTATAGAGGAGGCTGGTGGACATGATAGCTACATCGTAGAGAAAGCTGGCAATTGTGGATGTCAAGTTGATCTCACTTTGTTGTGACAAGTTGAGCAAACCATCTCTTTTTGTTATGGGCGCCAACTTTATGTTTGAGTACTTACCTAATAAAGGAACAATCGCCTTCGAGTGGCACTCAAACTCAGTAGTTAGACAATTCAAAAATTAATACACAAAATATAAAAGGCGGATGCATATTAACATCATATTGTAATAATAAAATAATATTTATCTTAATAAAAGAAATATTATGTTTACTTATCTTTCATTTTATGTTGAGTTCATTTAATTTTATTTGGTTGCAATTGAACTCATTGAATGTTCTATCATGATATGTGACATTTAAGATTTTTGTTGGATTTGATAATGATGTCTTTATTAAATGCTTAACATGACTAGCAATTTTATAAAAAAAAAATTTCCTCACCTATAAATTACATCGATTGCTATTAAGTGGGATATTATTTCCTTATTTCTTTAGTTTTAGAGTGAGTTTCTTTCCTCTTGTGTAAGTTCCTTTCTTCATTTTCAAAATCCTTTTTTCTTTCAGTGAGTTCTCTGATGATGGTCATGATAGCTGTGAAGAAAGCATATGCTAATTTTGAAGTTATTTTTGGTGAACAAGTCTTTCTATCTTTAATTTATCAGTAGAGTCTTGCATCTTCCATGTATACTGCTACAATAACTCCAACTACTTGGTGTGAGTTGTTGATGTAGATGAGTGAGAGAATACTCTGAAAGAGGATGAGTTATTCATTCCCTTGGATCATTTCCAGTGCAACCTTTAATTCAATATGTATGCTAACTTGATAAAAGCTTTGAACTTCTATGGAGTGGTGCTCTCCCAAGTTATGTCAAACTTGATAGCGAGTCTTATATTTTATTTTGTTTTTGAGGCAAGAAGGGTTGGTATGGAGCCTGACACTTTTTTCATAATATCTTAGCTATCAAGGTGACGAAGTTAGAATTGTGTACCTCTTGACAGTCCAATTAAAAGTTGTTGGTCTACCAAATAAAGTTAGGAACTAGCACTCCAAACTTTATTTTGTTAATTGTTCGACAGGGTTGGCAGTGCTGACTAAACCCACTCCTTTTATTACTAACAATGTGGTGAACTAGAGCCAAATGCTCAAGAGGATGAGATCATAGAAGCTGATGGGAAAAATTCTCTACACCAAGCTTTTTCTTAAATTCAACATTGTCCACAATTATATCCATAGTAAGTACTCCCCATTATAGAGATTTATTATCTTCTTTTAGTTTATCACATATTAATCTTTGTGCTCTACTACCTTTTATTACGGTATGATGTCTATACTTCCTTCCTAACTAATTTTGAAGTCATCAAATTTCTTGGCAAGTTTGAGGGCCTATATTTGCTAAGGCTATTCCTAAGAGGTTGGTCGAGGAAGTGAGTGCAATAAGGCTAAGTTTTACTTTTAAGAACTCTAAGGAAAGGCTGATGAGTGTCATTCCTTGTGCTCCATTGGGGGAGAAGAGCAATAAGGGGAAGTAGACAGCAAAAGATCCTCGCTATGTTTATCACAAATATAATTATATTTCAAACATCTTTACTTTGATGAGTCAAGTCATTGCAATGGGGCATGTAATCTTATCCGGTGAGCGAGACAAATGCCTTGAAAAGCTTCTTAGGGGATGATTACATTATGCAACCATGACTACTCAAGCTATGACATAATAATCGACCTAAGAACTTGGCAGGGAATATGTGTCCACAATAAAGTATTTTGTAGTCGCCAAGTTAGAGCGCAACTAAAAGATTGACTGGTGAAAAAACGTCGAGTCCATGCTGACCATGTTGCAATAAAAGGTAAAGTGGTAAGAGAAGCAGAAGGTTCAAATAGTTATGGAACTGATCTCTCTGACACGAATAAAGAGTTGGAGGTGGAGCTTTCTCATCACGCAAGGAGTTTTAACAGAAGGAGGTCGGGTTGTCCATCTTTCTTGACTCTAATGAGTACAAGAGTTTGTAGTAATAAAAGTTTAAGGAAGGTGCTGAGTTCATCATTACTAAGTTAGTGAAATATGGCCAATTGGATGCCATATTCCTAGACTTCCACAACTTGCTCACTTTGTCAAAATCAAACTTTGAGGAGAGTAATAAGCAAAGAAGTACCAGCTAGCCTTTTTTGCTTTAGTAATTTTTTTATTCTTGTGAGTTGGAAGATTAATTATATATTTGATTTTTTGTATACTCACAGCTTACTTTTGTACTAAAACATTTTCATTAATGAAAAGAATTTATTCATATTATTGTTTTACTCATAAATATACTTAATGAATGCACTTGTATACTGATAAACCTTTTGAGAATACTCATTTAATGAACATACTCACTGAATGTACTCTTTGAATAATAAACATATCCACTGAAGGTACTCATTGAATGAATACACCCATTGAATGTACTCATTGAGTGGATATACACGAAGAATATATGTATTGAATGAGCATACACGATGAATGTACTCATTGGATGAATATAGTTGTGGAATGTATTCATTAAATAAAAAATATTTTAAGCAAATCATTTCAAATTATTAAGGGAATACTATGTTACCAACTGTAGAGTGTCATACATAGGGTTTTAGTTGCCAACCACATGAAGTGTTGGCCTTTCACTTCAGTCGATAAAAGCATGAAGTGTACCGAGCTAGAGTTTTTGGTGGATATCTCATTGGAAATTGCTGGTTGTATTTTTGGTGGATTCCTTAAAAAATTTATTAAAAATATTGATGGTAGAAGGTACCAGGTCCACCCTATAAGGGATCATTTTGGCATTTTTTTTGTCTTATTATTATTTTTTAAACAACTATAAACTTACACATCAGAAATTTGCTCGAAAGACTTTCAATGATCTTCTAAGCAATTGACAAGTGTTTCTAGAATGATTTTTCTTGTGGATTAAAAACTATAGGAAAGTTGTTAAAAAAGTATTTGTGTCCAATTTCACCTATTATTGGTGGAATTTTTAGCCAAAAGTTATATGTTTTCATGAATGTACACATGAACTTCTAATAAAAGAGTCATGATACCTTATTTCATCATATTATATATATATATATATATATATATATATATATATACTTAGATTACTATTCTTTTAGAAGGGTGGCTAATTTTCTTTCACAATTTATAATACATTTTGAATGACTAAATTTAAAAATAACTGAAACTCATTATAATATAAAAAGAAGTCATAATTATTGTTTGATTATTTTAAATCCTTAGCATTCAAAAGTTTTGATTAAAAAAACTTATAGAAAGAAAAAAATATCTTTCTAAATGAATAGTTTAACTCTATATTTAAGTAATCAAATATTTACATTTTAATAGAAGAAGAGCGATTTTTTTTCTAGTGTAAAGTATTTTAATTTATTGATGAAGAGTTTTGATTTTTAATCAAGATGTCTGTTCTTATATATATATATATATATAATATGTTAAATTTACTTAAATATTTAAAAAAAAACTAAATGGAAGAACGACTTCGAATTTAATTGTGATCGTCGTACATATGTACTCCGAACCTGCTCCTAATTTCGTCCTCCCTTCATTGTTCTCCTTTTTACGAGGCCCTTCCCGTATCTTCGACGAAGCTTCCTCTATAATCCTCTCATTTATCATATAAAGCTCCGAAATAAGGAACCGTCTTCAAAACATCCAATATCCCCCTGCTGCATGCCAATCAACAAAAGCCAAACTCTTATCAAACAACTACCCCCATCTCTTTATCTCTTTATCCTCAAAGTACGCATACATGGCTGCTGCACTAGTCCTCAAAAAAACTCCAATAGAAGCCGAAGCACCAAATCAAAATCATTCCTTTCTCCACAAGATCTTTTCCATGCTTTCCCCCAAACGGGAAATCATCTCCGAGAAAAAGGCTCATCTTCAAGTTCCCAAACGCATCCCACAGCTATCTTCTCCAACCAACCGAGTCGAACAAGAAGCTGACATGGTTCGATTCATGTCGCGTTTCGATGAAGATGGCGACGGAAAGATCTCTCCGACTGAGCTCCGGAACTGCATGCTTGCCTTGGGGGAGGATCTGACGATAGAGGAAGCCGAGTCGGTGGTGGAGGATGTCGACTCCGATGGAGATGGAATGCTTGGATTAGAAGATTTCATGAAGCTAGTGAGCGGCGAAGGAGACGACGAGAAACGATATAATTTAAATGAGGCGTTTAGGGTTTATGAGTTGGAAGGACAAGGCTACATCACTCCTAGAAGTTTGAGGGAAGCGTTGCAGAGGTTGGGAGAGAGAAGGACAGTGGAAGAATGCGAGGTTATGATAAGAAGGTTTGATATTGATAGAGATGGGGTTTTGAGCTTTGAAGAGTTTAAGATGATGATGGTGTGAGCGTAGGAGATTGATGATTTACTGTAATTAATTTGTATTGTTTTGTACAGTAACGATGGTTTAGAGAATAATGGAGGAATAAGGAAGGATTGACTCTCGAAGTCGATGGCCTTCACGCGCTTTTAGGTGATTCTTTTGATTTCCGATTTAAATATTTTCATGAGCCGAATAGTTGGATTTCTACGGACGACGTGTGACTGGATAATATTCGTTCAATATATTTCTTTGTCAAATAAGAGAGATTATTACTTATGATAAGATGTTCGGATCATCCGAATTATTATATATTAATTATATATTATTATGTATATGACAGAAATATATAATAATCACTACATGGCAATTCGACGCAATTTATAAGTTGGATATAACTTATAAAGTAAATAAACAATTGTGAAAGTTTAGGCTAAAAATTTATATAATATGATTATAATTTCTGGAAAATAGCGAAAACTGTTGTCAAATATATATTTGATTGTGATTTGAAAAAAAAAAATTAAAATCTACTTTAAATATAATATTTTATTATTTGAAACAAAACTAACAAGATGAGCTCATATTGATTAGCACGCAATAATGACTATAATATTTTAGTGCGTTATTTATTTAAAAAATTCTTTTTTTTCGTTGATTTTATTAAAATATATTTTTAATATATCTTTATGTTATATGTACAAAAATTATTCAGCCCTCTAAATCACATTTATTTATATTACATTATTTATTTATTACATCAAGTGAATTATAATATGAATAAGTAACCAGCTCAAAATGATGGTTAAAGATGGCTTCATTTTATTTTTCATAATATAATAACTAGTACTCCTTAGCGTCCTTTCAAGCCTATGGAAAGCCCACCTCTTTCAGAACTTTTTTTAAGCAACACTCAATTTATAGCATTAGAATGAAAAAAAAAATGAACATTTCCATATAAATTATATTAAAATAAATTTATGAATTAATAAATTTATTTTGAAATTGATATTATTGGGGAAGAATTTGTAACGCATCAATTTCTTTGTAAATTCAAAAAGTTTTGAGCCTATCCTTGATATAATTTCTATTAGAATTTGTTATAATTTTTATCTCGTTAAGATAGGTAAACAAGAAAAGTATCGCTTTCCTAATTGGCACAACTTCAAGACATTTGACTTTTCAATTTTGAATATTTAGTTATTCTAAATGATGTAATTTATAAACTATTTATTTTTATACGCAATATATGCTTTTCTCCTTAAATTTCTTTATATATATATATATATATATATATATATATATATATATATATATATATATATATATATATATATATATAATTTTGCAATAAGAATTATGATTAGATGGGGATTAAGATGCGGCAGTGCTGGGGCTACTTTTAATGATGCCTTTGAAGCCCAATCAAATGAAGAAATGAAGGAGAAAGAGGACATGAAGAAATTAAGAAATTAAGAATGAAGACCCCTATAACATGTATTCATTTCTAATTGTTATTATCTGTTTATATATCGGGTTGTATAACCCATATTTTCTCTCTTTTGAGTTGTACGGTAGTCTCTACCACATGACCTCTTACTCTTTAATGATTAGTTTATAAAATAGATTGGTGATTTATTTTGATTATGCATTAGGATTGCATCTTTTTCATAAATTTCTTGATGTTTGATGCCTTAATATGTGGCCTGGATACGGTAGGCTCTTAGGATAAAATAAATTTTTTATCCAATTATTCACTCATAATTAAAGTTTTAAATAACTCATAACCTCACCATAAAGCCTAGGCTATAACCAAGATAATTAAAATATTTAGTAACCCTTTAGCTATATGTTATATGTCTCACATCATCCATGCATCTTCTATCACTCATGCTAAAATGAGGGCCTCCATCCTTACACAATAGAGATCACTTGACCTATAAGAGCAATCCCTGATGATGGAGCTTCACCCTCTCTCTTTTGATTTAGCCAATAATCTATTTCATCATGCATTTAAGCATAATGAAATCCTAAAGCCTTTTGTCTAAAATAGTGTCAAAATAAAATAAAATTTGAAAAGATTTTGCATTTATAGATTAAGTCATATGCTTGTACCACTCACGCTTTAGTCTCTTAGGGACTGATTTAGGACTTTAATCTCTTTCAAATTAAATAACTAACCTAGCTATCTTGCAATTCATAAGACCAGACTACATGGTTTTAAAATCGTTGGAGGTGTTAGCTGGCAGCTACTCTAGGCGGTTGTATGTATAGAGGTCAAATGGGTTTACTCTCTCTTGTGAGGATAAACCATTATGTCTCCCTGTTGCTTAGATTTAGGTCATGCTTTAGCTTGTGCTAAAGCTTCCTAGATTTAGGATCCTGGGTAGCTATTTCTTTCAGGCTACAAGCATAAATCCTCACCTCTTAGTCATTTTCACAACCTTGTGTTAGCAAATTATAAACCCTAGCAATCTAATGAAAATTCAACTCAAATAAATAAACCTCTTCACTTTCAAATATATAAAGCCTCACCATAGGATAGATTGATATGCTCACTAGGTCTCCTAGTATGATGAGCATTCCCTACTTATTTTCTTTGGATTTCAAAAATAAGTCTTCTCCTTGAACCTTTCTAATTGACTTTCTAAATATAACTAATCCTTTGATAGTCTAACCTTGAAATCTTTGGAGATAATAATTGTTTATTTTAATTGAGAGTATTCTTAGGGAATTTCATTCCCTAAGATGTAATTAACTATAGAGGCTTGCCTCCATAGGGAACTTAAGAACCCGATTTAATATAAACCTTGCTTTATTCTTCCATGTAAAATAGGGCAAAAATCTCTGGTATATTCGAAGACCCATCATGCCTTAGGAGTAATTATTAGGTGATTAGGTCCATTGTAGGGTGATACCTCTATCTTTCAAGCTAGTACATCATACCTCAATATCATACCCGATCATTTCAATAAGTACCCTCTACAATCTGTGTGGTGTCTCCCCTCACCCTCGCCCCCCCTCCACACACATCCAAAAATACATATCAAAGATTTTTTTAGCGACTCCGATGGGATTGTTCCTCTCTCCATCTCTAATAGACAATTATCATCTCCAAGCATCGATAGTAGACTTATATTTTTGTATAATCCTAAGACTATCTTTCTTTCCATTGGCCCTTTGCTAATTTCATTATTAAGCAAAGGTAGTTAGCATCCTTTAAGTTTTAAGACATCACTCCCGTGTAGGCCCTATGACTCCTATTAGGTCCCCAAATAGGCAATAATAAGTTAATTAAAGAAAAGAGATGACAAAATTTAAATCAAATAGAATTTGAAGCTCTTACCACTATCTTGGTAAAGCAAGGTTCATTTCATATTTGACAAAACTTCAATGGAATCTAAAGTAAAATAAATAAAAAACTTTTGTAAAATTTTCAAGATCATTTCAAACCAAAATCATGTGAACTTCACTTAACATAATAAAAAATTGCCAAATTAAAGTTATCTTTTAAAATGAAAGTCAAGTAAAATAAGATAAAAATCTTTCAAACCCCTCCATTCAAAATAAAATTAATCGAACCTTATTTAACATACCTAGAATTGCTAAGTGAGTGTTCCCTTTTTTTTCAAAATCAAACAACATACCACCCTTTCAAAAAAATAAACATATTCAAGTCCTCTTTCTAATAAATTAACTAATCCCATTTAACATACTTAAATTTGTTAAATAAGGATTCCCTTTCCAAAATTAAAATCAAACATACCTAGAATATTTTTCAAACAAAACTAACCCCATTTAACATACCCAAATTTGTTAAATGTGAGTCTCATTTTTAAAATTGAAATTAAAATTAGACACCACTTAACATACTCAAATTTGCTAAGGTGGGGGTTTCTTTTTCAAAATCAAAACAAAATCAAGATAAAAATATATACATAAACTCCATTTAACATACCCATTTTTTTTAAATGATAGTTCCATTTTCAAAATCAAATTAAAATCAAATTATCAAACACACATTTTGAACTCTATTTAACATACCCAAATTTGTTAAGAGTTCAACCCCCATAATCAAAATTACACATCAGAATACAAAGAAGCAATATATATGTGAGCTTCATTTGACATACCTAAATTTGTTAAAAGATAGTCTCATCTTCAAAACAAAATCAAACTCCAATAATAAACATCAAACATATATACATGAACTCTATTTCACATACCTAAATTTGTCAAACAAGAGTTCTCTTTTTCAAAAATCAAATCAAACAACAAGTATCAAAACATAATTGAACCTCATTTAACATACTTAAAATTGTTAAATGAGAGTTCTTTTTTTCAAAATCAAATCAAAACATCAAATAAATAATAATCAAACCATTAAGACAGAAAACTTTCAGAATTTTCAAACATATAATTGAACCCCATTTAGCATATCTAAATTTGTTAAGTGGGGGTTCCAAAGTCAAAATCCAACAAAAGAACATAACAAATACATCTCCAAAAGTCAGACTAAAATAAATGAACCCCATTCAACATACTTAAATTTGTTGAATGTAGGTCTCAAAATAAAAATAAAATTCATGGCAAAGTCTCTCCTCCAAATTTGTAAATCTCTCCAATACAATGAACCCCATTTAGCATACTTAAATTTCTTAAGCGTGGGTTCAATTTTGAAATCAAATCAGAAGTAACAATTCAAGTCGAGCAAGGGTCAAATACAGTTCTTTTTTAACAATGTATGATATCAGCCTAGTTCCTTCTTTACTCGTTCAATCATCATCCACCATGTCTTCCATGAAGTTGATCTTTTCCTTCGCTTCGGGTGTGGATTTGGCCTTCGATCAGGCCATACTCATTGATGCTCCTGTGATCTAGTTTGGACTTGGTTTTGAGAACCTCAAAGTCACATGTGGGAGGCCAGCTCTCACCACTGTTAACAAGGAGGAGTGGCAGGCAAGAAGCCACTTCTTCATTTCGATGTGCAGTCTAGTTATGAGTTTCTCTCTTTGAAGAGGAAGGTTGTTGTGGTTCTTACACCTGCTCAGTCTAGAATTCGTTGCCTACGGTTTGTTGCCACTCTGCGGTAGGTGGTAGCACCGCCTGTTGTTCCCCCCTTTGAAGGGGAAGATTATCTTAACTTCTGAGATAGTCTCTTCCACCATTGAGGTTGAGACTAGCACCAGCTCTACCCCGCTCACTAATATGAGCATGGGGTGAGGCAGATAGATGACACCGCTCATGTTGTTGAGGAGGGTTCCCCTCTTGAGACCTCTCCAGTGGCGTTAGTTCCACCCCTTCTTTAGAAGAGAGAGAAGGAACGTCATCACCCCCCCCCTATAGAGCTTGAGACAATGAGGGATAAGAGGAAGCCCTATCTTGATAGTCCATTCTTCAAAATTGACAAAACCTGAGCACTTTCAGTCAGCATGTTACATGACTTGAGGTCGATCCAGTGTTAGGGTGGATACAGGGAGAGAGAGAGAGAGAGAGAGAGAGAGAGAGAGAGCCACTGAGGCTAGAGTCACTACCCAAGAAGGCAAGTGAGAAAGGAGGAGGTACACCAGGCAGTCGGTGGCCTCCACTTTGATGGACCTTCCTGGTCGGTGAGCTATTAGAGTAGATCATTTTGATCATATAGTTTTCACTGGCACCATTAGTTGCAGGAGGAGATCTCTGGTGGAGAGGTAGCTGGTGGTTCCACCATCACACCGCTCTGCCAACCATCCACCATCACCAATCCAAGTTTCAGCATCCATAGATCTTGCCAAGCTGCATAAGCCCTAGTCTGGAGAGAGACCCTCTCCTTTGGTGATCCGGCTATGGCTCAAGAATCCCACTCCATCTATTCCACCCTTTGAGGTGAGATCGAGCTCCCCTAGTCGACCTTCCACTTCAACTATGGTAAATAGGGAGTGGTGACCCAAAAGCATCATGGTCACTCCACCTTCACAGCAGTTGGAGGAGGAGAGACGAGGCGATACTGACATAGTCCCCATGATAGTTGAGCTAGCTAGGGGGCACCACGCTTAGAGTATTCAATGCATGCAGTCCAAGATCATTCACCAATCTGTGTTTTGATAGAGCAGGGCAGAGTAGATGATCATTCTTTGAAAGACATTTTAGAAGACTATCGTGTAGCGATTAAGTAGATAGTCAGGAGTGACCATTCTAATCAAGAAGAGGGTAGAGTTGTGTTTGACTTGATGAGCATGACATGTTGGACGTCTCAGTCGAAGTCCACATGGTTAACACCTGAGGATCTTTACAGAGGAAACATCATTTCCAGGAAGGTGCTGTAGTTGAGGAAAGTGATGCTTCTCACTAAACTCAACACCTCCTCCACCAACTAAAGCAAAAGGAAGACCAGATAAATAGGATGGAGAAGAGGGTGGAAGAGTTGATGGCAGTGGCCTTAGCATTGCAGAACCCACGAGTCTCCACCCTTCTCCTTGGTAGTAAACGCTAGAGTTGCACTCCCATGGTTGATGCTAGTAGTTTGCATAGGAAAGTCATGGATAGTACCTCCATTCATGAGAAGGATATCAAGCAGATGGTGGAATAGCAAGTGAAGGAAGCATTGGTGCAAGCCTGGAAGAGCTCATTCATTCTAAAGGGTAGATTTAAAAGGGTTTTGTGCCACCATCCTTCAAGATCTTTGATGGAAGTGGGAACCCATGATAGCATATTGCACATTTAAAAGTTGGTTGTTGCAATGCCAGTGATAGTGACACAGTTCTGTTTAGACTTTTTATTAGCAGCTTAGTAGGAGTTGCATTTGATTGGTACGCCAAACTATCCAATAGTTCGGTGAAGACCTTCGCTGAGTTAGAGCATCTCTTCATTAGAAGATTCAGAGAAGCCCAACAAAGGGTAAATGTAGGTGACCTCATTGTAGCGAAATAAAAACTCATTGTCACCTTTGTGTTTAAGGGCTTCATCATCAAAATATTTGAGAAATTAATCAACAAGGTGGCTATCCTACAAGAGCAAGCCAACTAGTTATCCTTCTTGGACCAACCATTTAGGCCCATGCCACAGAAGGTATTTTAAAAGAAGCCCAGGATAGTTGTATCAGTGGACAGAGGGAAACAACCGGCTAGAGTGTAGTATAAGAAACCATGAGCTCAGCAGCCTCCTTTGCCACCTCCTCTTCTACCACCTCAGCCACTATACTAGCCACCACAACTACAATAATGACCATCGCTGCCGCCATAACAGCCTACCCAATAGCAGTATCCATATCCACCACTAGGTAGCTATTTTTCACATACTCTTGCTGAAAGATTAAGCAAGCCATACTAATTCAAGAGGGAGGTAGTCAGGAAAATCTTCAAGAATCTCTTGTAGAAATCTGATTTTCAGCTACCCAAGCCTAAGAGTCCGTAGAAAGTCAGCAAGAGCAATGATCCTAGCTATTACCCCTACCATTGCATGTTAGGCCATGTCTCAAAGGATTGCATCACTTTTAAGGACTAGTTTGAGTGTAGCTATAAGTCATGAGCCATAGTCATCCTTAAGAAATACTTATTAGAACAACCATCTGGATCTGTTAGAGTAATTCTTGGGGATAATTCTGATCCTCTTAAGACCAAAGAAGGTTGAGATATTTTCTTTTCCTGTACCTCTAGAAAAATTATTTATAAAATAAAAAAACTTTCCTTGTAGGTGCCTGAAGAAAATCAAACATCTAACACTAAGTTTTGTTAGTTTCCAAAGACAACCTGGGGAGGGTGGAAGCTCGTCAGCAGCAGCCTACCACACTTGCTCGGGATAGATCTATAGTTCCAGCACTTCTTCCACCATTGCAGCTACTACTTCCTCTGCTAACTCCTCTTATAATGGCAGGAGCACTATATCTGTGGATGAGGTCACCGAACCCCTTGCTTTGCTAACTTTACTTGATTTCTATCATGTACCTTCACTCAAATTAAAGAAATCAATGAAGAAAGCTGATTCCACTTACATTCTTTCTACTTTTGATGCTCCTGATTTTATTGACATAGAAAGCTATCCGAGTCTAAATAATAATAGCTCAAATAATTTTGAGCAATTCCTCTTTGATTTAGAGTCATTATCTTTCTTTGAATCAATCGGGTTCACCTCTTAAGATTGACTTGGAGTTATCCGACTCTAAGGATCGCATAGGAGAAGCCGTAGGTATGCCCAATTAGCAGGTAGAATTTTCCACAAACTCATCATTCCAAGAAGTCACTGAAGTAAACCTATGTAGTGGCAAAGTTCTACCCCCTAGGGTAGCACCTCAGGATAAGGGTAAATAGGTCATTGGTTTCAGTGAGCAGATAGCCCTCTATAAGATGTTCCATCTATGAATATCCTTATGGAGGACCAACCCAGAGTTGATTACAACATCCTAACACATCTTAGAAAGTTACCACCTAAGTTAAGCATATATGACACCCTTATTTTATCCAAAAGATGAAGGAATCTCTATTCAAAGCCTTGCTTGACCCAGAGATATGCTTAGATTAGCTGATCGCTTTTGGAGAGAAAGCACACTACTTGAAAGACATCTTAGGAGTTACATTCAGTGATGAATACCTACTTCAAGGAATGATCGAGCACAACCGTCCTCTTTACATTATAGTGGATGTTGGCAGATACAGGCTATTTAGAGTTCTAGTTGACCCAGGTGCATCAGTCAATATTATGAGTCTAAGAACTCTTTTGCATAAACTCTAAAGGAGATCTTTGTTGAAAGGATTCAATGAACAAGGTGAGAAGTCCTTAGGCTCTATAATGTTTCCACTAGAAATAGATGATTAGATGACTGAAGCCAAGTTTCACATAATAGACTCGGATATATCTTTCAATGCTTTGCTTGGGAGGCGGTGGATACATGAGAACAATTTGATTCCATTCCCTCTACATCAGTGCATCAAGTTCATGAGAGGTGAGATCGAATACTATGTCAAATGAGATCCCAAACTATTTATAGTTTATGAGGTTGGGATATATGAGGATGCAGCCTACTACCTCCCCTAAAACCAAAAAGTCTATTCTCATGAACTTAGTCAAAATCCCCACGTGGGAAAAAAAGAAAAAGAAAGAAAAGAAAAAGAAGAAGAAGAAGAAGAAGAAGAAGAAGAAGAAGAAGAAAAGATAAGAAAAATGAAAAAAAGCTGAAAAGAATTGAAAAGAATAGAGAGCAAGAAATAGACTCATGGGGTGAAGTAGAGCCTGAGATTAGATTGAACCCACAGTTCATTACTCCATTTGAACAAGTGGGGAGGATGACCTGACCTCCACTAGAAAAAGGAAGAGACAAGTCCAGAGGCAGTCCTAGAGGTGGAAGACAGACCTACCACCCACCAAGAGATTTATCCCAACTACTAAGAGTACACTTGCTATCCATATATACTTAGATTCTAGTTCAGAGGATGAGTCCTATATGGTTAGCACACTGACCAACTCTTCTCGTTAGTAGATCCCATTGGAGGTGACACTCGAGCTAGACAGTGATGAAGACTTGATTCCCAAGCAAAGCATAAATGTATCCAAGCCTTCTCTATGTGAAACTGTTAGGCACCAGTTGAGAACCTTAGCTTTAATCCCACTTTGTTCACAAAATGTTAAGGGTTTAGTAGTTAAGGAAGCCTCTAAATCATCCACAGTTGTGAAGATTCACAAGTTCTTTCCTGGAGCATCATCCTCAAGTCAAGAAATTAATGTAGAATGTGAGGATGATTCATATAAAGATTTAATAAAATTACCTTTTGATTGGTACTCACCCTGTGTTCATAATTTAGAAAAGAAAGGGCTAATCCCACATACTTGGTCTAAGCATAAGCCAGATTACATTGAAAGGATATAGAATAATAACTGCAATAATTCTCAATCAAGACCAAGACTAGGCCATGGCACTATATGCCTAGTCGATGGTGAAGATTACTATTTAGTCATCACCAAACATTTGGAATCTGATATGTTCTTTTCAAATCACATTAACTCATATGAGGTGTGCTTAGAAATTTTAGATGAATCAGATTATTTCTTAGTCAAAGATGCATCACCAGAGTTTGAAGAAGAAATTAAGTTAACCATCAATGACCTCAAATAAATCAACTTCAAAACTGAAGAAAATCCATGCTTGACATTCATCAGTTCTTTGTTGAATGAAATTGAAAACCAATGATTTAGTTAGGCTATTCATTGAGTTTAAGGACTGCTTTACATGGAGTTATGAAGAGATGCTTGGATTGGCTCTTGAAGTAGCGGTCCATAAACTAGCAATACAGCTTGATGCTAACACTATCAAGCAAGCTCATAGACACATGGATTAAACATTGAACAATAGGTCATTTCTAAAATTAAGAAACTAATCGATACTTATTTCATCCGGGAGGAAAAATACCCCACTTGGTTGGCTAGTGTCATCCCAGTTAAGAAGAAGAATGACCAAATTTGCATATGCATCAATTTTAGGAATCTAAATTAGGCATGTGCAAAAGATGAATTTATACTACTAATATCATAGTTGATGCTGGACATTGCCTCATCTCATACAGTATTCTCTTTCATGAATGGTTCATCTGGATATAACCAAATAAAGATGACCCCTGAAGTTGAAAGGAACACTACCTTTAAAACCCCAATTGAAATCTATTGCTATAAGGTCATGCCTTTTGACCTTAAAAATGTCAGTGCCACATAATGATCTCATAGTCAAGAGCAAAGAAAAGGAAGACCTTCTCTTTGACTTGAGAGTGGTTTTCGAATGGTTGAGACAATTTGACCTCAAAATGAACCCCCTGAAGTGTGCATTTGAAGTAGTTGCAGGGAAATTCCTTGGGTTTGTTATTTAACACTGTGGAATCAAAATCGATCTGGAGGATCAAAGTGATACTAGAAATGCCACCCTCTAAATGTTTAACTCAACCCAGATCATTCCAAAGGTGGTTGGCACATCTAAGATTCTTTATATCTAATTTATCAGGAAGATGCCAACTATTCTCAACACTTGTCAAAAGGATGTTAAGTTTAAGTGGGATGACAAGTGCCAGCATGCTTTTGAAAATATCAAGCAGTACTTGATGATGCTGCCAATTCTAGCAGCCCCTATCTTGGGCAAGCCTTTGATACTTTATACTACTGCATTAGATGACTCCCTTTGCACTTTGTTGGCCCAAGCCAATGATGAAGTGAAGGAGGACTCGCTCTACTACCACAGCCGTCATCTAATCCCTACTAAGAAAAACTATCCACCTATTAAGAATCTTGCCTAGCTTTAATCTTTGCATCCCAAAAGCTATGGCATTACATGCTTTCTCATAAAGTTAACTTAATTTCTAGAATCAATCCACTGCAATATCTCATGACACGGATGATATTATCTGGATGGTTGACACAATGTTCATGATCCTATCGCAATTTGACATCACTTTATACCCCTTCGTTCGGTGAAAGGATATGCACTCACAAATTTCTTAGCAACACACCCACTTCTCGTTGATTATTCACTTAGTGAAGACCTTCCTGATGAACAAATCATGAACTTAGGGGATACTAGTATTTGCTGCTAGGAGATGTATTTTGATGGTGCGAGTTCCTCTCAAAGAGGAGAAGAACCATAATCTACTCTTTGAAGAAAGGCAAGGGTAGGAATAGTTTTCCTAACTTTAGACTGTGATATGATGAGATTCTTATATCATTTATCTGATCCTTGCACCAACAATGAAACTAAATATAAGGCTCTAATTGCCGATCTAGAGTTAGCCATCTCACCAAGCATCCAGAACATCAACATCTTTAGGGATTCCTAATTAGTGGTCAACCAAATCACTAGGTCTTATAAGGTTCTAAATCTTATGCTCCATCACTACAATAAGTATACAATGTTGTTATTGGCCCAAATTCTAAAAGTGACCATCTATATGATCCCTTGAGGAGAAAATGACATACTTGCCAAGGAGTTGGCATGCTTGGAAGATGAGTCCATATCAATAGAGGTCCAAAATAGGCAAGAACTACCTCTTATTAATATTGAACTCATCAAAAAGTACTCTCTTGAAGGGAAGGTTGTCATTGCCAAAAAGTATGATGAGCTAGATTGAAGGAAACCATTCATGGATTACCTAAATAAAGGCAAATTACCTCAAGAGAAGTTACAAGCACATTAGATGAAGCAAAGGACACTTTTCTACACCCTCATTGATGGTGTCTTATACGATGATCCTTTGATCACATGTGGTTAAGTTGTTTAGACAAGCATGAAGCCCATAAGATTATGACTGAGGTCCACTTAGGATTATGCAAAGCTCACCAATCTAGTCCTAAGATGAAAGCCAAATCAAGAGACTGAGATATTATTGGTCGTCGATGATCATAAATTACTTGGACGTAGCTTGGTGATGCCATCAATGTCAAGTATATGGAGTGGTCCTACACCGACCACCCAATATTTTACATTTAACATTGGCCTCGTGGCCATTCGAGTGTTGGGGTACTGACATAGTGGATCTGATCGATCCTTTTTCTTTCAAGGGTCATCGATTTATCCTACCTGATACTGACTACTTTTTCAAATGGGCAGAGGGAATTCTTCTTAGAGAGGTCACAACTCAGCATGTGCTCCAATTTTTTAGGAACCATATCGTATATAGATTCAGGATGTCTCACTCAATTATGTCTGATAATGGTAATGCATTGAAGAACATAAAAATCAACAACTTTTCTCAGAGATACATCATAGATTGGAGATACTCTACCATCTATTATCCATGATCTAATGGATTAGTAGAAGCCTTCAATAAAACTCTCATTCAGATACTTAAGAAGACATTCGATGATAATAAATGATAGTGGCATGAGCAGTTAGTTGAAGCTTTATGGGCTTACTGCACTACCTACAAAACTCTAACTCAGTATACTCTTTTCTCTTTAGTGTATGGGTCCAAAGTTGTTCTACCATTAGAAGTCCAACTCCCATCACTAAGGATAATTATGGGAAGCAAGATCATAATAAAGCAGAAAACCAAGTTACGGTCAGAAGTATTCAAAGGTTTAGAGGAGAGATGTCTATGGGCATGCCAAAATCTCAAGTTATATAAAGCTAAAATGATTCAAGCTCACGATAAGTTGGTCTACCCTAGACCTTTTCAAGTAGGAGAGCTTATTTTAGTTCTAAGGAGATCAATTGTTGCCCATCACAAGATGGGAGGCAAGTTTGAAACACTTGGGAATGCCCTTTTGCTAATGAGAAAGCCTACCAAGGAGGATCATATCAACTTATCAATCATAAGGGAGATCACCCAATGATTCTGATCAATGGGCTCTACCTAAGGAAATATTATCCATAAAATCATTTTTGAAAGTAATTACCACCAATGAAAATTTCATTTCATTTCAATCTCTTCAAATTAAAAATATTTCTGTCAATGAATCTTCCACGATGTATTTAGCGTAGGTCTAAGAGAACCCAAGCGACATCCTATCCTTCATCAACACAACACAAACACAAATTACAAACAAACCATAAAATAAACACATATCTTTTTTCTCAAGCTACTTTGAGTTAAGATAACGCCCCCAACAGCCCTCACTCAGTTGTTACTCTAGGTTTGGTTGATTCATTACTTAGCTAGTGTATCACCCCAGTGGTCTTTCTATTATAGAGGATGTAAGTCTCCTATGCTTTCCTCCCAACTTAACCTCTGAACATCGATGAGTGCTTTGTTAGCATGGTAGGTCTTACTACACAGCTGGTGAGCTACCTCATGAAGGCTTCATTTATGAATATGTAAGTCTACGAAACTTACTTCTTGGAATAGCCTTCATGCACGAACTAGGTCAAGTATATTTGAGTTTAGCCTTGGGACTCCCTATTTAGTAGTCACCCTAGGTCGGATAGCATCTGTCCCACAGACTATCCTGATGGTCATTTCCATCTATGAAGATGTAAGTCTCTTATGCCTTCTTCTTAGATTGATCATCACACATCGACGGGCACCTTAGGTTGTTTGGTGTTTTCTATGCTGACAGTGACCCACCCTATGGATACACCACTCATGGTGATGTAAGTCCTTGTGCATTCTCCTTGAGTTGGCCACCAAACACCTATAGGCTTTGTTTTTAGGGATTAGAATAATGCCCCTAGTGGCACCTCCCTGTGGGCACTCTATTTAGATCAAGTCTTTACGACATCATCTAGACACTACCCATGTTACTATCAGATTAAACAGTTCCCCTTTTGCTAGTAACCACCCCTAGGATTGGAAGATTTGTACTATAGATATACAGACTCTCCCTTTGGATTGGTAAATCTGAGATAGACCAAGGCTGACATAGTCCCTTCTCAGTGCGATCCATCGCACACCGACAGGGTCTACGCAAATATATAAACAAACAAAATACATATTCTCTTATGGTCCAGGAGGACACCCCCAGCGTTACCATTTCCCATAAAGGCATCCTATCTTTAGGGCAGTGTCAACAAGACTACCTATATCAATCTCCTGACTACTCTTGAGTTGACATAAGTCCCCAGCAGTAGTCACTCCATAGTTTTTGTAGGACGGGTTTGATTTGTTGCGCATTCAACAGGTCACCCCAATGACTATTTTGGCTTTGAAAGATATAAGTCCTCATGCTTTCTTCCTAGCACAGTAGCTACACATCGAAAGACAACCCTTAGGTTGGTTAGTCTCACCCTTAAGCTGGTTGACTACCCCTTGGGATCAATAATTTTGAGATAGGTCTAGGCCGACTAGCCCATTCTAAGTGGGTCCATCGCACATTGACAGGGTCCATAAGATAAATCAAACTAAATCAAATTTGATCAACCAAATCAAATTAAATAAAATCAAATCAAATTAATTATGGCTACTCTTCAATTGACATAAGTCCCTAGTGACACTCACTCAGTAGTCGCCCTAGGTCGGGCTCGATTTGTTGTGCATCCAACAGGTCACCCCGGTGGTTATCTCTGCTTAGGAAGATGTAAGTCTACTACAGTTTCTTCCTAGCATAGTCATTGCACATTGAAAAGAAACTTTTAGGCTAGTTAGTCTCACCTCACAGCAGGCAAACTTCCCCTTTGGATTTATAAATCTAAGATAGGGCAAGGCCCCATGGCTCTTTCTTAGTGGGTTCATCGCATACCGACAAGGTCCATAAATCAAATAAAAAAAATAAAATCAAACAAAATTAATTGAGCTCATATCCCTAGTGAATATGCCTTCAAATCAAATTAAATTAAATCCAACTTGATTCTCCCCAGTGGAGTTAAGTCACACCCTTAACCCTAGTGGAGCCCAAATCATTCAAACAAATTAAACAAATAAATCAAATTCAAAACCAACCTCCATAGTGGAGCCATAATAAATTAAAACAAATTAAACCCAGCTTTATCCTCAGTGAATTTAGGCCCATAACCCTAGCAGATATGCCCCACATTTAAATAAATCAAATCAAATCCCTCTTTGATCCCCAACAGATTCAAGCATGTATCCCTAGAAGATCTCCCTCCCATAAATCAAATCTAGTGGATTAGAATGAATCCACTCAAATTCAATCCCTAGTGGATATCTTCCTTATGTGCTGGCATAAGTTTACCTCATATCCAATTCATGTGTGATTCCCTATCGAATCCTCCCTTCATGTCCTTGACATGAAATGCTCATCAAATCTTCTTGACCCTCTTATGCCCTTGGCATGAGACGAGTTGCATTGCACTAAGATTGTGATTCTATCTACCTCTAGAATTTCGATATAGATCATTTCTATTAATGCTTGCAATCTTTTGGACATTGTTGATCACCTCGATCAATGCCAATACGTGTGGTGTCCCCTTCAATTACATCACACCTATTGTGATTCCTTCTGTTGACCTCACTTTTAGAGTGAGGACTAAATATCCTTTCCTTAGATTTAGGAGTCTTCTAGATACTAGATTCTCCTTAATCATAAGACACTTCTAGAAATTAGGTGAACACTTAACTTAAGAATAGAAACTTAGAAGGGTTAATCATAGGATTTGGGTATGCCTTAGGATAAGGGAAATTTCACCTAGCCTACAGCCTAACCAAATCAATACTCACATTCTTAAGCTAAACCAAACCTCAAATCCAATCCATTCAAATTCAAGTTCAAACTCCAAACCAAGTGATTGAAACCTATGGTCAAATATCAAATCAAATCAAACCCAAACCTAAGCCTTATGATTTAGTCCTATGGACTTAGCCAAAACTTCCTTCAATCCAAATAAAACTCAATTGATTTTCTCATGAATCAATTATTTCTCCAACCATCATCTTAAATATAAATCAAATCTACAATCAATTACTTAACCCAAAATTAATTCAATCAAACCTAACCTAATCAATTTGACTTGAAATATTCAAATGAATCAAAATCCATTCAAACCTAAATCAATTGCAATCAATCCTAAATCCATATATAAATCCAACTAAACTCAATTCAGCTAAGCCCAAATGGTCCACTTGATCCAAAGTGGCCAATTTGATCTATTTTAACCAAATTCCAATCTTACCTAAATTGGATTGAACCAAGCCTACCAAATCAACCTATGATGATCATCAATCATCTTTGTTTGATCAATTGTCATCAATTGGGTCAAACCAAGTCAACTTGTTCATTTGACCAAGTTAACCCCATTAACCTACATGAACCAAATTAGCCAAATCTCAACTTAAGCCAAATTGATTGAAATTTATGATTCATACCAACCTAAGATCAATATTTGAACATGGATTGCCCGTCAATTGAGCTAGACCTAACCCAATTGGCCCTTTTACCTAGGTTGACCCAATTTGACCTAAAAGTCCAAATTGGGTCAAATTAAGATCTAACCCAAATTGATTGCAATGAATGGCTCAAGTTTATTTCAAATTGATTGCAATGAACTTGACCAAAGCTTCAATTGAACCTGATTTGACCTATTGAACCCAATTGACCCATTAGCCCAAATTGACCTAAAGGATCAAATTGGCCTAAATCAAAACTAAACCTAAATTAATTAAAATTAAAGCCTACAATCAGCTTCAATTGAGCATTCAAATCTAAATTAACCCCTAACCCAAGCCAATTTGGCCACTTTAATTAAATGGATCAACTTGACTCATTTGACCTACATAAATTCAAATGAGCCAAAATCAAATACAAGCCAAATTTACTAAAACCAATTGAACCATAATACTCCAAATACTTATTAGAACATAACTCAACCATTGATTTGACCCAATTGAAACAATTGGTCAACTTGACCCAACCTAGCCCAATTTGACCTACATAGGTCAAATTGAACCAAACCCACTCAAACCAAGCCCAAACCCAATGAAATCTAAGCCAACCCATCCTAGACTCACCTTGGGTCAGCCCCAAAGTAGCCCAACCCAAATTGAGCCCAATCCAAGGTAGTATCTATTGGCTAAACCTCCCCACATGGGATTATACTGAAATTGGCAAGTCAACTCTCTCTTGTTACTTGGAAACCACCTCACACCCAAAATAGGTCCTAACATACTTGCCTAGCCTGACCCAAGTGGGCTAGGTTGGCCATGGACCAAAGGGAGGTGAGTTAACTCACCTCCCTACACCAACTGAACCCAATGGATCCAAGGAAGGAGGGAGCTATCTTGAGCCACCAACCAAGCTTCTTGGCCAACCAAACTGAGCCACCTCAGCTTGATCTTGACCTTTTAGGCACTCCTATGGTGGCTGACTGGCCGAATTCATAGATTGAATCCAATCCATTTGATCCAAGGGAGCGGGGGGAATATACCATCACATAATTGAATCCTCAGAGAGCTTGTGCACACCAAAATAAACTCCTTGAGCATTTACCTAAGCCTCTAAGCCATCTCGTTCCTTCCCGATGTCGGACTCTATTGATTTGAGATAGGGCAAGGCACTCTTTGATCCAACTCTCTCAAATCTCAACCAATCTTAAATTAATTTCACCCACACCTTCCTTTGCCTTCGTCGCATGAGAGCAAAACTTCTGCTGAGCTCCACGAACATCGAAGGTGCCATTTCGATCAATGTCCCTCTACAAATTATCGGTTCTTGGTCCATAGAGCCAACTACAAGGAACCATCATGTGTGCTACTTGACAAAACTTTGCCTCATCTAGGTGAAACTTCATCAAGCGTTGCACCTCTAGTCTTGAGATCCAGTGAGGTAATTTCCATTAAATCAAGCTTTTGTTAAATAGTTTTGGGCCTTTTTGAAGGAAAGTTGTATGTCATGCGATTTTGACCAGTGGATCCTTTTAGATCTTCCTTATGAAGGTGTGGAATCATTTTCATGGTCATCTGAGCTCGGGTGAGTCAAATCGAGTTAAGAAAGGTAGACGGTGTCCATCTCCCATCGCTTGGGGGATGATAGGTCACTCGTTGTATGTTCTGCATGATCGGAATAGATGGTCGTGATTAATCCATTAGATCTGATCCATGTTATCCCTTAAGAACAGCCGTTCGATCTTAGATCGGACGGCGGGGACGAAACCGCATGTGCTGCCAGCCACATAAACACTGACTCGGATGTGCTTAAGTAGCCAATCCCATAGCACCACATGGAAAGCGTGCCACATCATTGATCTGCATGGTGTTGATGGGATTAGGCTTATTCTTAATAACCTAATTTAATGGCTAAATCTTTGAAAATTCATAATAAATTGTAGAAAAATTTAAAAAATATAAATAAATACTCATTTTAAAGGTAAAATTGAAGAGATTTAATTAAAATTAATTCCTTTGGAATGACTAAAGATTTTGATTTAATTAGAAATAAATACTCATTTAATTGAAGTTTATTCTTCATTTGATGTGGTTGTCCTTAGGAATTAATTTAGTTGAATGAACTATGTGTTTGTACTTAGTTATTCCTTTGCAATCACTTTAGATATTGTATGTTAATTGATTTCATGCATTCATCCTTTTAAATATAAGTGAATCAAATAATGTTTATTTATGTAAGTTTGCATGTGTTGGATTAACTTATCACAAGTGTGGCTATTATCACTATTAAATCTAAATCTATTTTTTAAAATTTATAAACTGATAATTACATGTGAAGTGATAGTAGTTATGAATACATATAGGCTTTGCATATATTTATAGCTTAGATATGTGAAGTAAAGCTCTCTTTTCTTTCATTCATGTGTAGAATTATGTGGATTTGAATCTTAATAAGTATATAGTATGGACTTCCTCAGAATACGAGGCTTTAGTTACCCCCAAGGAGTTCATTTGATTATCTCACTTCTCTGGTTAACAATGACACGTACTTATTTGACTTCATTCCATGTATTTCTACATTCAAATTTGGATAGAACTTTAATTCACATACATAAATAATTCAATCAAACAAAGATACAAATTTGCATGATTCTCCTTCCATTAGTTATTCATATATTTATATGTACCTAAGAAAGCAAGTATATAATATGGACATCCCGATTGAAGGGTTCAGATCAAAAATGGAAGTATGAGAAAGCTCACACACTCCTCAGAAGAGATCCATATCCTCCAAGATGTTAACTAAGCAACACCAAGATATTGGAGGAGAAGTATCAGAATTAAAAAAAAGGGTGGGAGAAAGCAGTCAGAGATAGCAGAAACTGGAGAAGAAATTTAATTATCATATGGGTCAGCAGTAGTAGCAATTTTTTTACATGAACAAGTTCAACTCAGTATTCATTCAAATTTTTGAAAATTGTAACTTTAATGTTGGTTTGAGTAAAGTTCCATTTTTCCACAGTGGCTCTTTATCACCCCTATGTTAGTACATCTCCAGAGCTAAAAGAAAAAGAGGAGGATGACTATAAATATTAGGATAGTCTTTTCTTTTTCTTTATTTTTGTTTGTATTTCTCTTTTTTACAGCATTGTAATTTTATTTGGCCCATTTCTATAATAAATTTTTATTTTTTGCAATGAAATTTTATTTCATATTATTTGTGTATTTGTTGGCTATCACTTGAACTTAATTATAATTTAAGTATTTATTATAAGTTAAAAATTTATTTAAATAAAATTTCTAACTTAAAGAAAGCTAGACTGACCTAGGTGCTATAATATTAGCTCCTTTTCCTAGTGCCTCTGTGCTAGATGATGAAACTTAGGCTTAAAACAAAAGAAGATAATGCTTAGGCACTAGCAAAGTAGCACGACAACAATATTACAACACACCAGTACTTTCATGATAGCGCTGTGGCGAAATTGGTGGACACATTAGCCTTTTGACCCAAGAAGGCAATGTTGCGATGCTAAGATTCAATGATGCAGTGTTGGTCACAGAGCCTCTACACCATATGACAATGGTGTGGCACTGCAAAGTGGAGCACTAAGGTTCAAAATCCTAAGAGCTCAACTCTACGACACTACAAGTCAGAAGATTATATTCTAAGGTAATTTTCTAATGTGATTTGATGATTTTTCAAAAAATTTAGCTACATAATGATTTAGTAATGCTCGGTTTCAAAATATTTTAGTGCAAAAATGCACTATTTTCTCTTATTCCATATCCTAGATCGATGAAGGGAGGTCTGTTATCTTGCGTGAGAACTAAGTTTGATGGTAGAGATTTGATGTTTTAAAATTAAATTTTAATGAATTAAAACTCAATTTAATCTTAATTTTAATATTATTTTTACCTTGGTAATGTTTAAATTTTTTTATTTAATGTGATCACATTATTTGCCCTTACTCTAAATCTAAGATCAATGGATGGAGGATATTCATTTTGCAATGGATCTAAAATCAATGGTGGAATTCTTTAAGCTTTTTTTGTCGACTAAGGAATCATATAAAAAAGGATTTTCATTTGGAGTCTTACTTGGGATCTTGCCTCGCGTAAGAAAGAGAATGTGAAATAGACAGAAACTTACAACAAAGCCTATAGTAGAGAGAAGGAAGAGATTGTGTTCAGAAAGGAAAGAAGACAAAGAAGAAGAAGAAGAAGGACTACTTTTCTTATAGGAGTTGATTCTCCCACTCTTCTATCGTCCACTCCCACTCTCCTAATTACTCCTATTTTCCCCTCGAGTGTTTATCGATGATGGGGATGGATGTTGGTGAGAGTGTTTGGTATTTTTTGAACTCTTTAAACTTAAGAGGTAGCAGAGCCAGTGCCTAAGCATCCAAGATCAATGGTGAAATTCTTTAAGATTTCTCTATAGAGCGAGGAATCATATAAAAGAGGCTTTTCATTTGGAGTCTTACTTGGGATTTTGCCTCATGCAAGAAGGATAGTGTGCAACAAAAAGAAACTTGCAACAAAGTCTGTAGTATAGAGAGAGAGAAGAGAGAGTGGCCAGAAAGGAAAGAAGAAGAAGAAGAAGAAGAAGAAGAAGAAGAGGGGTCAACCCATCTCTTCTTATAGGAGTCGGTTCTCCCAATCTCCTATCTACCACTCCTACTTTCCCTTTAGGTGGTTATCGCTAATGGGGATGAATGTTGGTAAGAGTGGTTGGTGTTTTTTGAACTCTTTAAATTTAGATGCAGTAGAGCTAATGTCTAGGCATTAGGTTTGTGGCATCATGATGCTGGAGTCGAGATGTTCATTTTTTTTCAATATTATTTATTTTTATTTTTCTCAATTACAAATAAGTTTCCCCATAATGAATGTGCCATATCGATTAGACATGATGCATTGGTTGCTTTCTCTTTTGTTTATTAGTGATTATATTCAAAAACATAAAAGGGAGGAAGAGTATAATATTGAAGAAGTTAATAATCATAATATTCATGTATCATATGATAATAAGAGTTAAAAAAATTTAGCTATAGGTAATTGGTCTAAATTTATCTAATATAAATAGAAGTAGTATTAGCTCGATAAGCCATGGTAGCCTGTCTCACTTATCCATCATGAAAATTTTGAAAGGTTGTTTGCTGGTCATGGACTAATGAAGAGAGAACTTGCTCGAGTTCAGACACTTGAGTGTCAATCTTTGAGCAATCTTCTTCTATAGCTATGACAGCCTGTCTCACTGTGGACCTTTTATCTAATGAATATTGCCTTCTTTATTATAACTCTCTTAATTCAGTGGGTATATCAAGAAGCTTGATTTGTGCTATAGAGGGTTCCCTTTGATATGATCTCAAGGCCTTGTGATTATGCTCAAGATCTTGGTAGACTAGAGAGACTTTTTGCAAAGTAGTGTTAAGTGAATTCTCTGCACCAGAAAGTGTGTTTAATAAGAGCTCCTAGTAAGTAGAATGCAGTGAGAATAATCAAAACTTAACATCTCAGCATAAGGACTCCCACAACTATAGCTCTTCTACTTCAAGGCCTAAAGCTGCAGTATAGTCCAACAAAGAATTTACCTCCACACAGAAGCTAGAAAGCTCAAGCAAAACTTCTAAGTCAAGGCCTAGAAGTAAATGACATAATGCTATCACTATATGTCATAAACTCTTTAAATAGCTATAATGTGATAAACTTAAAGGTCTAGAGTGTATCTTGGACATAAAGCATAAACGTTCCGTACCAAATAAACACTTCTAAGCTATATCCCTTAAACTATGAGTGGGTTGACTATCTACATAGACGTCAAGCTCTATTGAGGAATCATCCTAAGTGGAACTGACTATCACCTAAATTGAGCTTGATAAGAATGATTCACAATTAGTCCTTAAAGCACCAGATTCCTCTATACATGAATCTTCTCTAATACTCATATGGTCATCACTAAAAGACTTAATAGAATGAGAAACTGGGGATGTCCCACTAGCATCTATTGATAATATTAAAGTGACAAAACTCTGTACTTGCTCTGCTGATGGTTCAACATCTAATGGTGGAGATGGAGCATGAATAGATTCGGGTGTTGCAGCTACTCCCATATCATAATAAGCTAGAAGAGGGATTTGGGTATCCCTTTTGATCTCTATACGAATAGGTGAAGGATCTCGATGATGATTTCTATTGCTGTCTCATTTATCTGATGACTCCTTAGAAACATAAGTTGTGTGTCAAGGGGAATGTTAGTGTCATATTAGTCTGGCTTTCCTAAATCTATTACTATATACATGATTTCTCAGCTCCAAAAAGAAAAAAAAAAAGGTGTGACTAATCTGTAGCAACTATAGGTGGTTAACCCCTGTGTTAACCTCTTATGGAGCCACACGAAAATAAAAACTAGTCCAAAGCCAAAGAAAAAAAGCCCAAGCCACAAAAGTTACCTTAAAATGAACGAATAGTGATAATGTCCCCAAAGAATAAGTATTTGCTAGATCAAGTATCTATGCTAGTCTATATATATGTGTAGCTTGAGTATAGCCATACTATTACCTTTATGAGCCTCATGTTCAATCTTATTAATTTTGATTATAATAAGTGTATGCTTGGATGTTCTAATGTATGTTTTAAGTGTTTCAGATATATTGATTTTAAAGTAGCATAAGATAGCTAAATACATATCCAATACATCTCACAACATGCTTGATGCAATTATAAGTATGGAAGAATAAAAGATAAATCAAAATGGATAGCTTGAAGCTGAAGATACAATATTTTGGGTTATGTATTCAGAACTATCTTAGAGCTTCATATTAGTTCATTGGCATGAATTGATTTGCTCACAACTTAACATTTTATTTTTATTTATTTTAATTATTGATAATGAGATTAATTTATATAAATAAATAATATTTATCTAATTAACATTCAATTTCATAAATTAAAAATAATAATATGCTTCATATATAGAATTTAAATTATCAAAATAACAAAAGATAATTAATTATGATTATTAAGCATAACTAGCTTATATATTTAATACAATTAAATATTTTAATTTAATTTAGAAGTTATATGATAACTAATATATGTATGATTATATCTAAATTATATCATAATTTTTAAATGTCATATTTCATAATTGACAAAAATATATGAAATTTAGTATTTCTGCCAAAGTTATTTTATAATCAAGGAAACTATATCTGATTTTGTCTCCAACGAATTTTTTAGATTTTATTCTTTGAATTTAATAGGTTACATGACCCACATTTGATTAAAATTAAATTTATTATGATTGTGCAAACATCAGCTCATTTTAATAATGAATGCATGCTATATATTTTGATAATATTAAGAGATCTATTTGATTATTTTGACTTGGCCATGTGACTAGCTTTTTTTTTTTTTGTTTGAATTTAATATAAATCACAATTTTATTGAATATTATATTATTATATGATTAAATGAGGATAATATATTTCTTTGAAATAATTCAAAATGATCTTTTTGCTTATAATAACCCTCATTCTCTTCATGAAAATTTAAGAAAAAATTTATTAGATTTTCATTCCAAGTATTCTCCAAATATTGCAAGATCAAATCCTTAGTTTGGAAACTTTAACATCTTCAACTAAGTAAATTACTTAAGTTTATGTTAATTGATCTTAATCTATTTTAGTTGTTCATACTATTTTCACCATCTATTTATTCTTTCAAATTATTTACTTTTTGATGGATTAGTCTTTAAACATCAAAGTTTCTTCAATTATTTTTTATGTGAAAAAGTTTTAAAATTTATTTCATTTTGTTGAAATTTTTATCTTCCTACAAATTTCTTTTGATTTCTTGAAATATTTTTTCATTATTCTTATTTGAAAGATCATTTATCCTTAAATCTATTTTAGAAGTATATTTTAAGCATTTAAAATTCATTTTTTGTGCTGAATATACATTCATATTGCTAGATCTCTCTTTTTAATTAAAAGCTTATCTAGTTTACTTGGACCTTTCATATACTAATTTTATTTGAGTATGATGTGATCATTTGCATTAATTCAAAGCACCATTTTGATTAAAATATATTAAATTATTTTTTAAAATTTTAGAGTATATGCTAGATCTATTTTATATCAAGTTTTTTGTCAAAATAAAATTTATAAAAAGTTAATTATTTTATTTGGTACGTATCATTTCATTCCAACTAATATCCTTTGTTTAAATAGTTTTTTTTCAAGTTGAAATTTACTAAGGCTTGCTATTTTTATAGTTTAATAATTAAGAAAAACAATTTTAGTGAATATTTAATCATTCTTATTCTATTATATACATACTAGTTATAGTTTCTCTTAAACTTCAAATTATTCCTAGCTGAAATTTATTTTATTATGAGATAGACTATTGTGAATTTATTTTGAAATCCTTTTTATATTAGTGTAATAACATAAACATCATTGTAAGGCCACTTTAAAATATTTATTTTATTATTTCTTATCAAAATTAAGTGAGCATTTTATCTTGTTAAAATTATAAGTTGTAAAATGATCATTTATAAGTTGTGAGATTACTTTTTGAATTGGATAGCTTGGTATATTTGTGAAAGGTATATTTTACTAAATATAATAATTTATTATTTTGTATTTTTTGCGTTGAAAAATTTCTATTGGGGTTGTACTCCTCCTTTTGTATGAGAGTACATATTATTGTCTCTATTATAGGAGAGTATGATTTATAAGCTATTTTATATATAGTGGATTCCTAGTCAAGGGTGGTTAGTCTAGTTTTGGGATTTGACCGAACAACATAAAAAATGTATGCATATTGTATATCTTTATTTTACTGTACTTTATTTTTTGCTGCATTGAGAATTATATTTAGTCAATATAAAATCAAAAATTAATTCTCTACTAAAAATTGAAATTTAATATTTAACTTTTAAGCAAGTCTCAACCCAATGAGATATTCTGCTATGCATCTATACCTTAGCTTTGATGATAAAATGGGTGTGCCTCTATCAACAACATAATCTATGAATCTTTATTCCAAGCTCTGATCATGTAAGCTATAAAAGGTTGCCTATGAATAATTTGAAAGTGATTGGTCATGAGTACTGGTGTAAACATAAAGGTTTAGATCTAATCTCTATTTAAAGCAACTGTAGCTCAGCTTAGCTGCATTATCTGTAGAAAATGCTGCTCCCTAAAGTAAGGAGGTTTCTAAGAACAACTAAAGGCTTTAGAAATTTGTGCATGAATCCATCCATGTATGTAATGCCAAGGAGCCTCTACATCATATCGACATGAGTCAGACATTATTGTTTACATCAATAAAAAAAGAAAATAAATGAAATAAATAATAAATAATAAAAATAATTTTTTTACACTATAGCATCATGGCAGTACATCCATAGCACCAAGGCGCTACATCTATAGCACCAAGGCCTTGCCCTAGTCCTCTAGAAGAAATAACTACCTGGGCCAACTATCAAAGTATGGTACAACATCGTGGCATCATGATCTTGGTGCTGAGGAGCTACTTAACTGCCTCGTCTAGCTATAAATTATGGTACAATGTCATAACACTACTTTGGCCATTGAGAGGGAATAATTATCAGCCTACTTCTATAAATAAGAGTGAGTAGTCCACTCAAAGGACTTTTCACTCACTTTTTCCCTTTACTTTTTTTGAATAGTGCTCATACTTCTCTCTGAGTTTCTCACTTCAGATAAAAAATTTGTGTTATTTTTCTTAATTTTTTAATAAATCCCATCATTGATCTTTGATCCGGTGTGAAAAACTTGGTGATTTTAAGAACTCCACCATTGAATTTTATTCCAATGGGTGATAAAAACCCCCTCCCATTCATTGATCTTTAATCTAGAATAAGGTAGAAGAGTGCTTTACACTATACAATTTTGAAACATAGCACTACTAAGGCAAAATGCTGCCAAAATTTCTAAAATTTTTTTTTTTTAAAATCTACACTTTCAATTCAAAATTTGGCCTATGGCACCAAGGTGTTTGCTATGGGTGTTGTGACACCACTCTCTTTGGTAGCCATATTACATAAGTGGCATTGCAACGCCCAAGAATTAGCGTCACTATGCTCTAACAAAACTCTCATGGTGCCAGAGCATCAGCACCGTGACACCAGACCCACGTGTCATTTGAAATATAACTTAGAATATTTTAATCAAAATATGAGATAAAAATCCCACAACATTGTGGTGCTGAGGGGACAATGCCACAGTGTTGTGTCACCTTACTACAAGTGAAAAAGGACTTAAAAAAGTTTTTTTGGGAAGAAAATATTATCTCACCGCATTGCGGTACTACAAGATAGCACCGTGACATCTGCCTTTCAGGTCCTTTAGACTATCTGTAGTGCCAAGATAGTAGAATATAAGTGTCACGGTGCTATACCCTGATTTTATTTTACTTATAAGTGTTAATTTTTTTTATTTGTTGTTGAGCATCAATAAAAAAATAATATATATGCAAGAACACAACTCAAAGATAATAAAAAGAAGAATTTTATTTCTTCAAAATAAAATTACAAATTATAAATAAAAGAAAAAAAATACAAAGATCAGCACCACCCTCCTCTTCCTCTTCTTCTTCCTCCTCCATGCCCTATATCACTGGGGTAATCATATAGGGCTAATGTTGAGATACCATAGGGAAGGTGACCTAGCTAGGATCTACAAGATTGCAATTCTGAAACATATTCACTAGTGCAATGTTGAACTGGGACATGTAGGAGAATTACATCTGATGTTGATCCATGTGATGATCAAATTTGCATTCCAGCATCTTCTACCTACGACTACTCTTATCCACCCTCTTACGTGAGTCTGAGACCTGGCTGTCGATCTCTTGAACTTGCTCGACCAAGGACTTGGGAGTTCAAAATCTAGATCGGGGAGGCAGTGAACTCTCTCCCACTTCAAATCTATTTTCGAACCCCCCTATCACCCTCTTCATTAGAGGAGCCTTCTGAAGAAGTATCTTTTCATCAGGTCCCTCCTGCTACACCCGCAGCTACACACAGACCATAAATAAGAGAAGGGTGGTTGTACCCAACATTAGTGCCCCCCTTTAGTATATTACAAATTAAATTAAAAATAACTTTTTGATATCAATCGAGAACCTTTTGAATAGTAAAATTCTATCTTTGGTAACCTCACTAATGTTACCAGAGGGCATAAGACTGACATAAATTAAATAGCATCGGTGGCAGGAAAGTTGATTTTCCTTTCCTCCCATCATTTCCATTGCATGCTTTCATTTCTGTCGCAATGAAAATGAATGATCTCGTAAAAATTAGGATGATTATTGTATTAAGAGAGATATTGATCATATTCAATATTATAAAGATAGTAATATGCATTTATAGCACTACTATCGTAACTCATCAACTTCCCCAGATGTATGTCGTGTTGTCCTAGCTATCCCATGCATTTGTGAAGAATTTGCACACCACGGGGATGATGAATGAATTATTGTCATAGGCCAGCTTGATCCACCTCCGCTCCATGATTATTCCTTCCATGCTGCCACATAGATTCTGGAATCCCCACTTTAAAATTAGGTGTTTGTAAAGGAGAGCGTGCTAGTACTGCTCCTTGGCTATGGCACTAACAAAATGATTGGCAACACTGGATGCTCTCTTCTTGCCCACCACTCTTCTAAGAGTGATGATGATGTAAGCCCAACCTTATATTCTTTCATAATATGAACATGTGCCCGTTCACCATGAGAACAACTTATAAAGTATTTACCACATGAACACTCTTGCATCACTAACAGTAAAATTCTAAGTCTACTCTCTATATCTAAAATGAGGCAACCCATGACTGCTAATCAGATTCTTTAGATATTATAGTTATGCCCCTTTGATGTTGGTAGGCAGGAATAATGTAATCTTCAGATAATGGAACCATGGGATCTTGATCAAGATTAAATTCCTATTTCACATAAGACAATAATCTATGCCACAGACACCCTAAGACACCAATTATATATATATATATATATATATATATATATATATATATATATATATATATATATATATATATATATATATATATATATATATATATATATATATATATATATATATATATATATATATTTCTAACCTTAATCAAGAGTGCTCGTTTACTTTGATAAAAGGGGGTAATAAACTATGGAGGCTTGCATCAATAGGAAGTAGAACCTAGATCAAAATAACCCCTAACATAAATGTTAAGGGAAATCTAGTTGAAAATATATATCGATTTTCCTCATGAAAGAACATACTCTTGCCCATCTTATAAAGATGGTGGAGCACATCTTTCATAGTATGTTTTTAGAGTGATCAAATTTTTGGTGACTCCACTGGTGATTACTTCTCTCTCCATCTCTAATTAGAAAGATAAATGGTGTCTCAGAAATGAAATATCTTGGGTCATATTCCTTAGATTTACCCTCAGGAATGGTAAATTCAAATAATATGATGGCTATCTGATTAAGAGAGGGATCCACTGTCAGATTCCCCCAAGCTATAATTAACACTAGTTTTGTTGGAGCCACTATCCAGTTTGGAATTATCTTTGAGGTTGTTCAGTTTCTACCAGTTAGACTAGTAAATGAATTCATACCCAAGGTATACAAAAAAAGAAACATGTTTAATCTTAATGAAACTAGGCTAGACAAAACCTCAAAAGAAATATCTATATTTGATAGGTTATTAAAGGCAACCCTGCATGCTAAGGATAAAATGATTGTCATGCCCAAATTGAAATCAATCATACTAAACTCAAAAAATTATTGTCTTGCCCATCTTGAACATAAATCAAGACCAAAAAATTAGAAGATTGATGAGCACCAATAGTAAGCCACCCAATCAAAAATAAATAGATGGCCAATTGTTGGAAGGTCCCGACAATAATATCAAAGAAATCCATATCACCCAGACCTGTCTAACCCAATCGGTGAACACTAGGGTGTGACATCTGAGACTCATTCTCAAATATCTATCATAGAGAGGTCTCAATTTATGGAGACCCAAAGAATTGAAAGATGTCAAAAAGGAAGGAGCTCATCATAAATCAACTCCCCTAGATAATGGAGAAGTGGACTCTACTATCATTAGTTGTAAGCATTAGTCTAAAATAATTGTCCAATGGATGATGACATGGATGATCAACTTTTTTGGGAAGATGAAGATCTCCTAATCAATGAAGAACTACAAAATTTAGATCTCCAAGATAATAAAAAATTTTGATCACATGGAGGTCAAGATCATTCGCATGGTTAATACTCACCTAAGAAACAAAGATGTAGTGTCCAAACATCAAAATAAAGAAGATCAAAAAAGAAACACAAGTCACTGAGAGCCTAGAAGTAAAACTCAAGTAGAAGTGGAAGTGACTGAAGAAATCACATATATTATAGTAATGCTACAACAACAAATAGTTCCCAACTCCAAAGGATAGACCAAAAAATTAGTTAGCTCAACATTTGCCTTAATGAAATGAGTGAGTTGATGAAGGAATTATTTGGTCAGGTTAACCTTATAGCAATAGCAACATAATGGACTCCAAGAAATCCACCAGAGAAAAATAATCCAACAACGGAGAATGAGGGTGTACAAAATTCTACACCTAATTTACCAATAGGTGTAGCATAAAGACAAGAACCTCCAGGGGAAGCTATACCGAATCTTTATCAGGAAGGTGATATTATCACCAAGTCCTAAGTGTAAGATCTCATAAGTCAAAAGGTCAAACCAGTTATTGCCTCAAAGACTGCCAAACAGTTGGCAGGAAAAGGATGTCCTTATCCAGCCAAGTATGATCAAGTACAGTATTCTAAAGGATATGTAGTGCCAAAGTTCAATGCATTTTTAGACATAGAAAATCCCTGACAACACTTGGCCCAATTTAAGGCAACATGCAATATGCTAATTCATCATCAGTCTTACTCATACGACCTTCGAATGTTATGTTGAGTTCCCAAATGACTCAGTAAAAATATTCACTAAGTTAGAAGCACACTTCATCAAGAGATTTGTAGGTGCAAAAATGAAAATAATAATTGCATATCTCACCTAGAAACAAAGAGAAAAGATGATGAGTGTTTCTAAAATATTACCATATGGTGGATCTTAAGCATGAGGTGTGATCAACAGCTCATAGAAAACATGCAGTGGAACCCTCTTGGGAAATATTGATGATCAAATGGCCCCATACCTTGCCATGGCTATAATTAATACCTTTCAAGAATTATTAGATCGTGTAGCCAAATTTGAAAGATTTCCCAAACAAAAATGGGCTTAATTTAGGTTGTAGTAATAACTCTATTAGAAAAGGAAAGCAGCCCAAGCTTCAAGAGTCCAAAAAGAATAATGATGTGAATAGAACACTCATATTCACTGTAGACAAAAAAGGAAACTGAGGAGTGACAACCTCATGACTAGCAATAAAGCCGAGAGAGGAATACCAACCCTCTAGGAGAAGATGGCTAAGGAATACTCATTTAAGAGAGAATGTGCTGCTAAGATCTTCAAACATGCCCTAAAGTTGGGGTTACAACTATTAGAGGCACATCGACCATATTAAGTAGACAAGGTTGTTGATCCCAACTATTGTCCATTTCACAGGCTTATAAGTCACCCGAATGAAGACTGCTTCAAAGATTGGGTTGAGAAAAGCTATCATAATGGGGAACTTGCCTTATCAGACAACATCTTAGTAAATCCTAAAAAAGAAAAGGTAAGTGTTATTATGGCACAACCAAATGAGAAAGTTCAATCAAGAAAAATGTAGGACACAAATAAAGACAAAGAAAAATCTCCACAAGTATAAGCAAAAGAACAAAATGGTTGGGAAACTTCCATCTCAAAGAAGGCTAAAAGAATGATCAATATTTTATTAGCTATAGAGGGCGATCGATGGAGGAATACCCTAGAACCTAAAATCAATCCTAGGATGCTTTTTCAAATTAGGGAATAATTTTTATATAAAATGAAGGAGTATATGAAAAATAATGAACCTTCTTCATCAAAGCCTCATAAGCCAAGAAAAAAAATAAGAAAACTCATAAAAAAACTTGAGACACAAAAAATGATAGATTCTCTAGAAGAGTATAAACAACCTCCTCAAAGTTCATTAGGTTGGAGGAATATATGCACCACATAGAACAGCCTAAAGAAGAAGTTACAAGAGAAACTTATTGAATGATTAGTATGGTAACAACTGAAACTAATTCTGAAGAAGAGCTATATTTTTCCAATGAAAAGCCTATCAAGTGGGAAAAAAACCAGACTCAATGAACTTATAATCTGAATCAAGAAATAGTTCTAAAAATCATGAGGATTTTAGAAACCCCAAAGAGTTATAGAGCTCAGAAACTTTTTCTATTGAGGAAAGCCAGGTAGAAGAAGTAATATAGGTGCAATTAAGGAGTGGAAAAAGATTCCTCCACCTCAGTAATAAAAAACTAGTGAAAAAGTCAAAGAAATTTAAATTAATGAAGATTCCTTACCTCCACCATGAGCTAAACCCCAAAAGTCTACTAAAATAGGAGTAGACTATAATGTTCTAGCACACTTACACAAGCTTCCTACCTTATTAAGTATATATGATGTTCTCATGCTATCCGAGGATATACGAGAGACCTTAATAAAAGCATTGCAATGTTTAGAGCAATGTGAAACATTTTTTGCTGAAGAGAGGATGAAAGAAGATCTTAGCATACAAAAGTCTGCAACTATCACTTTCAAGGATAAAAACTTATTGCTCGAAATGACTGAACATAATCAACCTTTCTATGTTACGGCTAAAAGTATTTCTACATGTGCAAATATAGTGTTGATTGACCCAAGTGCTTCAGTCAATCTCCTGATAGCCAAGGCACTTAGGGCATTAACTTTGGATGCTCGATTCCTCGATAAGAAGATAATATTTTTACAAGGTTTCAATGAATAAGGATAGCAAACCTTAGGGTCTATTGTCCTACCCATATGCATCAGAGAATTATATATAGAAGCTAAATTTCATGTAATCGAGGCCAAAGTTGCATATATGGTACTCCTAGGTAGGCCATGGATTTATGAGTATGGTATAGTATCTTTGACCCTTCAACAATGCATGAAATATATACAAAATGGTGAAGAGAATCAAATTGATAGAGACATGAGTCCATTCTTGATACATGAAATCAAGATCTATGATGACGCTAAGTACTACTTCCCTAAGAGAAATGAAGAGGTTAACGCCGAGAAACTCCACCTATCAAACTAATGTTATAGAGTGGTGATTTAAAAAGTAAAATTACTAAGGAACCCAAGGTAATTCCTCACCCTAGTAGTAATATCGAAGAAGATGAAGAAGAATTGATACCTAGGAGGGCCTCAACTAGTCAAAAGAAAGAGCTCTCTAGTATTAACAGTGTTACTAAATAATGAGAAAAAACACACATATCTTTACTAAGATTGTCTGAGTCTCAGGTTTCTGATAAAGCTATGAAAATAACGTCAATTCCAAAAGCACATATAAAAGCCTTATCAACTCCAAGGAGAGAAGAAATAGAATAATTAAAAAAGTTATATCTTCTATGACTATGGAATGCTCTTCTATAAAGTTGAAGGGAGACTTGTATATTCCACACAAAAATCATTTGAAGAAGATCATTTTGAGGAACAAGGCATTTCAATCATCATTCCTCAATACTTTTCATCAACTCTACAAAGGCTAATTAGAAATAATGTATAGCTATCATAATCAAATGCATAGGCTCGATTGTTCAAAAGGCTCTAATAAGGGGATAATGTTCAGAGTTCAATAGGATATGGAAAATTTACTACATGGGGATTAGGATATAATCCTTTATCAAATTCCTCAATTAGTTCATGCTATGCCATATCTGACAAAGAAGTAATTCTATTCGAAGCCACCAATCTACAAAAGATTACCTTATAGGGGAACAAAAATATGCCCGAAGATGAATTAATAATTGACCTTAAAAAAGCCCAAAAAGAATTCAAAGAAGGCAATCAATCAATAGTTGATGAACTTTAAAAAATTAACCTAGGTATCGAAGAAGAGCCTAAACCAACTTTTGCCAGTGCTAACCTCACATCAGAAAGATTGGAATAATTAAAAGCGTTACTTTATGAATACAAAGATTACTTCGTATGAAATTATAGTGAGATGCTGGGGTTTACCATAAGATGTAGCTATACATAAACTTGCTATTAAATTTTATGTATAACTAATAAAGCAAGCATCAAGTCGAATATGATTAGAAATTGAAGAATAAGTAATTGTTAAAAGCAAAAAGCTTATCGAAGCATGGTTCATCCGAGAAGAAGAATATGTTGATTGAATTGCTAATATTATCCTAGTAAGAAAGAAAATTGGGTAGATCTGAGCTGCATCAATTTTCAAGACTTAAAAAAAATCCGAGCATGCCCAAAAGATGATTTTTTATTACCCAACACAAAACTTATGGTGGATAATACACCAAATTTTAAGTCTCTAGGGTTAGGTTAAGTGTTCACCTAATCACTAGAAGTATCTTAAGATTAAGGAACTCTTAATGTCTATGAGAGTCCTAGATCTATGATGAGGAAGTTGAGAGCTCACTCCAAAAGTGAGGTCAACACCAAAAAAGTTTAGAAACATATAGAGCAAGAATAACACGAGCTCATGACTATATGATTTGCCCAAAAAGCTTCAAAGTAGGTGAATTAATATTGATACAAAGAAGGCCCATTGTTCCACATCAATGAGTTGGTAGAAAGTTTGATCCAAATTAGGAGGGACCATATATCATCAAAAAAGTACATGAAGAAGGAGCTTACTAGCTTATTGATATAAAAAAAACATCAAACTTATGCCCCATATAAGTGGACATTATCTCAAAAGATATTATGTGTATCTACGAATGAAATATAATCATTTCAATGAGAAATGCCCCTATTAAATGGGTAATTTTATATATCTTGCAAAGTAGGATCTCCTATCAAAAGGAAATGAATCTAAATTAAAATAAGATCTATTGTGACCAAAGGGGATGGATCAGATCCACAATGCCCAAAAGGGCTGGATCCAAAACCTCAATTTAGATTCCATTATACCTAAAGGGGATGGTTTAGATTCACCATGCCAAAAATAGCTGGATTAGATTCACCATTCCCAAAGGGGTTGAATCCAAAACTTTAAATTTGGATTATGTTATACCCATAGGGGGTCGAATCTAAATAAAACTATGATTCATCATGCCCAATGGGGCTGGATTAGATCCACCATGCTTAAAGGGGTTGGATCCAAAAATCTCAATTTAGATTCCATCATACCCAAAGAAGTTAGATCTAAATTAAACTAAGATCCATCATGCCTAAAGGGGATATATCAAATATATTATATTGACAGGGCTCAAGTTTAAATCTAAATTTAGATTCCCAGATAGTCAAAAGGAGTGAGTTTAAATATAAGCTTGCATAAAAAACTAAATTAAAAAAGCTCACAAGAATAGCTCATGTATAAATTTAGATATTATTGATGATTTATAAAACTCTTAAAAAAGCAGCCTACTTCTCTATTTCAAATATATTATAGTTTGACTACAATATTTATATGGAAAAGATCAGATGATATGCCTTCCACTAAGCTTACTGAAGAACATAAATGGTCAATTAGTGAAGCCCATGATCTACATGGTACAACAAGAATATAGGATAGGTATCATGGAACCAAGATATGTTAAGAGGCAAAGATATTTCTGAAGACTCATTTATTCGATCATCACGTCTCCCATTATCTGACACATAGTCTACAACTAGCTATGACCTTATTGAATGGATAACTAGTTTAAAATTGAGACATAATCATGATGTGCCTTTAGAATGAGTCACAAATCACCTTAACGTGGCGATCATAATGTGCTCCTACCAGCTGAAGGCACCGTTCCCCCGATAAGCATAATAAGGCTACTTGATTATGTATATTACATCATGAACTAGAAGATTGGGGCCCAAAGTTAATTCTTGGCACTCCATTATCAACTATCAATGGGTACATATATTGGACTCAATAGCACCTGCAGATGCGTGGTGATGTTATAAAAAAAGCTGGTATATATCGGGTAGTCTACACATCACTTTTTGATTATAGCCACCTTCCTTTCATATAGATCAAAAGTATAACAAAACATTGGGTTTGAGCTAGAATTACTTGTTGGATTAGTCCACATGAGATGACAATCACTATAATAGATATGTAGGACATAGCAGGACTACCAATTATAGGAACTCCTTATGAAGAATGTATTCCACCAAACCATGAGCTTTTTCAACACCAACTAGATGGTCAAAGGCGATTACATATATTCTTCAGGATTACATGCCTTGCCTCATTAGCTGAGATTATCCAAAGAATGGAGGATAGGTCACAGACATTGAAATATGATCACTCTGGATATGTGGTTAGAAAGCTTTCTCCATTCAAGGATATACCTGCCATATTTTGCATGAATTGAAGATCCATTTGATAAAGGAGCTCATACATCTGCAAAAGCCAATTTAAGTCAACTCTTGCCGGATACTAGCATGGAACATCGACGAGGAGTTATCTTTAGTGGCTTTCATTGCTACTTGGCTATGCTATTTTGTATTCTCTATGAATAATGAATTATCTCATTCTTTTACCTTACTAATGGTTAGCCTACTTGCTCGTGGTGAAAGGATATCACTAGCACCTGAAGCATTGGCCTACTTATATCGTGGATTAGGCAGAGTAAGTGTCATGATCGATTCACAATGCTATGATCTAGATGCACCTTGGAATTATCTACATGGATGGATTCATACCCATATTTCTGTTGACCTCATTTTTTTGATGAAGTTAACATTTCTTCCAAAAGTAGTAATTAGGATACCCAATCCTAGATTAGGAATCTCTTAGCTAGGCATATAGGGCACTATATTTCATAGCCTAGTGAATTCCTTCTTGGGTTTAGTACAACCTAATGGGTTTAGGTGAACTCAACCCAAACCTCAAACAAAAGTGAACTTACAAATCAAATACATACCAATTTAAACCTAAATCCAATTAATCTTAAGTTAAGTTAATTTAGGAAATTAAAGCTAATTAAGCCAGAAAATCACATAAGCCCAGAGAATTTAAATTAAATAAAATTAAATCCAAATAAACTAAAAAAAATAGATCAAATTAAATAACTGAAATTAAACCCAAACCAAGATCAAAATGGCTAACCTTTTAAATGTAGATTTGACTTATGTGGGTCCCACCAAGTTAAAGGTCAATCCAAAAAATTTGACCAAATAAAATTATTCCAAATGGTTTGGATGATGATATAAATATATTTAAATATGAATTTAAAAGAATACAAGTCCAATATGGCCTTAATTAGGCTAAATAGGTCATTTGACCTAAATGGATCTAAATGGGCCTTATTGGGTTCAAATCAAATCAAACTCAAATCAACCCAAATCAATTGTCCAAAATAATTTTAAAATGATTATTGAATATAATTTAATCCATCATTAGGTCCATTTTGACCAATTTGGTCCTTTGACCCAAATGAACCCAAATCTAACCTATTAAGCCCAATTTGGGTCAAATGGGTTCAAATTGAATTCCACTTGAAATTAAATGAAATTAACTACTCCAAATCATCTCACATATGTGTTTAAGCATGATTAAAGTCCAAACATAATCTAATTGGGTCAAATTTGGCCATTTGAATCAATGAAATTCAAACTTAACCCAAGCTTAACCCATAAGACCAAGTCGGACCAAATTGGGTATTAATTCTTAAGTAAATGAAATTGTTTGATCCAATGCATTCCAAATCATTGGATCAACATAATTGAAATGAAAATACATTGTAATTTAGCCAAATAAGCTATTTGACTCAATTCAATCCAACCCAACCTACTTAAGCCATAAAGGGTTTAATATGGAATGAACTCTTGGATAATTGCAAATTCCTTCAAATCCATTAATTGGAAACTTTATAAAGAATGAAATTGATATAATTGAAGCGTTAACTTACCCTTAATTCACCAAATGAAATGAGTTAACTAAACTTACATCAAAATTCATAAAATGGCATAATTGAACCCAAGTTCGAACCTAATCCTTTGGAGTGCACTCAAGCCTGTCCTAAAATAAATTTAAGATGATTGGCAGCCAAAACCAAGTAGATTAATCAAACCAAAATGAATCCAAAATGATGGAATATACCACAGAAAAGGGGGATTGCAATAAGCCAAATCCAATTTGTCCGATCCCTCATCCCCTTAGCATTCCACCTTATTAAAGCTTCAGACAGTTGTTAAACAGCTAAGGGTCCTTAGAGCTAGCCTCCAAGTACATCAATCAGCCATGACCGACTAAGAAGAGGGAAAATCCAATAAGAGACTTTTATCCTCTAATGGAAAAAGGGCAAAGACATACTCTCAAGAAAAATTGATCATCCCATCATCTTTCCCACCTCACATGAAGTTAATTTCAATCTAACCTCGATCCCCTCATAATCGAGAGGCCAGAAAATGGCCAAAGCCGATGAAAGGGAGGTTGACTTTGGTCTAGGAGGCAATCCACAAGGAGAGGTTCCAATTCCTTCTTTGTACAATCTCACCGCATCATTTCAAGGCTATTGGAGTCAATCATGCCACAATCCTGCCACTAAAGATCGTCGGAGTTAAGGTATTCCATTAATGCTTCCTTTAAGCTTTTAATTTTGGACTTTTCAAAAGAAGTTTGATCTCAAGTGAGATGAAACCATATAGATATATTTGATTTCATTAATTGATGGTTTTGGAATCAAAATCGAGCAATTTTGATAGTTGGATCATTGGAGATTAGCTCGAATTGGCATACAACACTCGACGCTTGTCCCCGTCGAAGGAGAGGAAATCTCCACCATTTGTTCCTTTTATTAAGAATAAACAGCTCTGATTTAATTAGATAATTTGATTAAAACCCTTAAGGAAAATTGCAGATTGAAAAGAGCCATCCCATATTCGATTAGATGGCTCGAAATTAGCCCACGTTTCACGTTGTTTTAACGTGGGATCCACGTGGACAAATGCTGCAGTGCTACATGGAAAGCAACACCATGTCGAATCCACGTGGATCCGACATATTTAAAAAGAAAATTCAGGTTTTCCAAAATACAAAATTAAGGAAAAATGTCAAAAAAATTCTCAAAATCATAGAAAATCAAATATAACTTTATAAATTATAAATTTAGGCTCTATGAATTCATCGTCATGAGAGGAATTTATTAAAATTAAAATCCCAAATTAATTGGGGTTATTTTAGCTTAATTTAGGATTGAATAAAAATTTTCAATTCTAAATTAATCCCAAACCATTGGTCAAAATGATTTGAAACTTTTGGAAGTTAAAATTGATGTTAAGATACGCATTAGATGGTTTTTTTCATTATTTATTGAATAATAAATCTTAATATTTTAAATTTTAAACTTTAAATCCTAATTTTTATAAAATAAATTAATATTAAATGAAGTAAATTATGGAAAATTATCAAATTATTTTAAATCATTATAACACATCCCAATGAACATTAATAAATCATTGAAACCCATAGAAACCTAATGAATCACAAAATCAGTTAAATTAGCCTTTAATTAATTCAATTAATCAACCTGAACTTAACTAAATCATAATAAGTAAATCAGAATCTCAAAAATTATGAATAAGCCCTCTTTGGATGCATATTTCTGAGGGCAATCAAATAAATATAAAACTCCTAAATGATCCTCATTAAATTAGGTTTAATTTAGAGTTTAATAAAATAATTAAGACTTTAATTAACCTCAAACTATACATTTGATTAAGGTGAAGTTTTAAGGAAATCAAATTTGCAAGGAACCACACTTATCATAAAAATTTCAAACCTAGTTGACCTACGGATTGGGAATTATTGAATTTCCAAATTTTTAGGTCAATTTTAGAAAAATAATAAATAAAAAAGTCACAGTAGTTACAAAACCCATAATATAAACTTAAAACATCATAATTGGCATTAAAACACTTAAATAATAATACCCAAACAATCTAAAAGTAAAAGACTCCGATTAAACATAAGTTAATGATTATGGCTAAGTAAAAATGTGAAATTTAATCACATTTAAAAAATTAATAGCCTATTAAACCATAATAATTCCATTAAAAAACTGACATATAAAGTTCATTAATATTTGAACTTTATAAGCCATCAACATATAAATACATTAGAGCCATTTAGATTTGGGAATAAAGTGGCCACAAATGAAAATATGAAAGATTAATTATAATTGAATTTTAGGGTAAATTTAATTGAACTTAAAATGACAGAGAGATTAAAGTAGCAAATGATATAAGAGTTAAAGTAGCTCAGGGTGAGTTTGGTTCATATAACATAATAACAACTCTTCCTTAAACTTCTTAGGTCATAATGAATAAAAAAATTACATTATGTTAAGTTATAAAAGAACTTTTCAATTAACATATTCATCACTCTCTTTAAATTAATTAAAATGAATTAAACTATTCCATAATGTATGAATATATAACTTGGAATCAACCATCTTAACCTAAGTCCATTAATATGCACTAGGAAAATTAATAAATGAATTGAAATAAGAAAGATCAAATAATAAATTATAACTTGAATAATCAAATTATGCAAATGGGTAAATTGAATAATGTTAAACTTAAGATTAAAATGTAAATTTACTTAAGTAACTAAATAATAACAAAATGAACAAATGAAATCAACTTAAAAAAGAAACATGATACGTATATGTAAATGTAATAGTTAAACTAAATGCATTCCAAAATTAAATAAAAAAATGGAATGAATTTAACTTAATGAAACATTAAGTTAAATGAAATTAAACATAACAAAACTAATGGTTAAAATGAAAGAGTGAAAAATACATTAATTTAAACATTTTGGGTTAATATAATGAATACAAATTTAACAAAAATAATTATTAAATATGAACAATAATAGAAAGAATGAAAAATAAACAAAATAAAAATAAAAGAAATTAAAAGATGAATTAAATTTTTTACAAATGAAATTCACAAGCTTAATTCAAATCAAATCATCTAAATGAATCTAAAAGAATTAATTAAAATACTTAAGGATCTTAGTTAAACTTTTAGGATAAATCTTTATCTTAGGATAAAGGCTTTATCCTATTATGACTTAGGATGTTAAATAGAATGAGTTCCAGCCAAAATGGAACTTATTATATTCTTCATTCTTAAAAACCTAATCTCACTTTAAAATGTACCTAAAATCAAAATGAAATTGCAAATCATTAAATCATCTAAATTTAAACAATCCAAAGGTAAAAATAAATAAACTTCAAAATTGAAGTTGAAACTTGAATTGAAAAGAAGGCCTGGTAAAGTCTTGCCACATGAGCTTGTTTCCTTCACACATTACATCATTAGGTCATATACTCTAGACTTAGGTTAGGTCATCCTGTGATTTTCTGTAATATTCTATGATGTTGTGGTGTGGAATTTCTTTTATTATTATTATGTGGTGTGTTGTTTTATACTAAATGGCTATGATTGATTATCGTTAGTCTAGATAATAAGACATTATTTTTATAATTAACATATTCTTCTACTAGGGGTTGTGCTAGAAGGGATTGCCATCATAAATCAATTATAAAATTATTGTTTGTTTTCATGTGGTGTGTCTTAGCGCTAAATAGGATAAATATGGCTTTGTAAATATAGTGCTCCCATCTATTTTGTTGTATATTTATATAAATATATAAGCTTTAAAATATTTATCTAAGATTAGGGATCTAAGATTAGCAGAGAGGTCCCTTGCCAAGCCCAATGGAGGTCCCTAAAGAATATATGATCCTAGAAAGAAGACCCATAGATCTAAACTTGTAGTTCTTGGCGTTGTGAATTTGGCCACAGGTGTAAATCAAACCGGCGTACAATAGAATCGATCTACTTTTATAAGTTTTTTTCTATGATGAATGCTTGGACATAGGCTTATAAAAAAAATTAAATTTTCTTCCAAACTTAAATCTAATCAACTCAAACACAAAATAAAGAAAACTTGAAATCTCACATAATTTAGAGCCCCAAGAATAACTTAAAATCAAATAGAAATAATTAGCTCTTAAAAATCATGCAATCATATTGCTCTCAACTCTTGAATTGGGCAGTTCACCCATTGCATATAGGGGGCATATAACATGTGAGGATCACTACCTTCTTGGAGAAGTCCATCTTCTTTTATTGATTTGGCACATAACCATTTATACTTGCATGGCATTTAGGAATAAAAATGCATACCCATAGGGATTAGGACATGAGTTTAAGCTGTTAGATTCCTTTCTTAGAAAGTTAATAGCCTAGCCATCTTACATACATGATACTTGGTGCCATGAATTTAAAATATGCTTAGGTGGTGTTAATTGCATGCCCTTCTTGGCGGGTTGTAAGTCCAGAAGAGTTAGGGATATGTTAGTTGCCTCAAATAAGATAAATGACCGATAATTCCCAAAAGGAAATAAGGTCAAGCATATAACTTGTGTCAGAAGTACTTATAGACTTAGGTTCAGAAGCATCCTCTTTGGAGTAAGTCTTCAACCCTAGGTATTTTTATAGTCTTGTGTTGCTAGGAATCTAAGCCTTAGATTTCTAAGAAAATATCAACTTAAAATGTAAATTAAATCCCAAAATTTAAAGCCCAATGATAGAATAGTTGAAATACTTGTTGTGCATCCCAATATCAATAAGCATTTCTTACTTCATCCATTTTGGCCTCCTAAAAGAACACTTTCCACTTTGGATCATTCTCAATTGAAATTCTAAATATAATTCCTTTGAAAACCAGCCTAAAAATCCTTAAAAATAAGAAGTTTCATCAAGAGTATTCTTAGAAAGAGATCCTTCTTCCTAAGATGTAATTTAGGGGAAACATGAACCCATATTAAAATAAGCCCTGGTCTACTTCCCATATAGTTCAGGGCAAAACTCTCTAGTACATGAAAGACTCATTAGCCTTACAAGACATTCCTTAAATGATCGAATCCATTATAGGATAATATATTTATCTTCCAAGATAATATGTTTATTCATTAATGATGCATTTAATCATGCAAATAAAAATTTCCTAAAACTCTACATGGTGTCATAAATTTTCCCCATAATTCTATGAGCCCTTAGTTATCCTAAGACACCATTATATTTCAAAGAGCATAATTTTCTTATGATTATACAACTAAATAGGGCTATAATATCTATAGATAGAAATCAAATAAGAGCCTTCATGTTCACCCTAGTGCACATGATAGATCATTTTTAGATTATCTATAGATCATCTTTCTATAGTTTGTCTATTTAAAGTATGGGCATAAATTCATAAACTCTCTAACTGATAGAGGCACTCCCCTACTGTCATCCAAGCTGGGATATAGATATATCACAAAATATCTCATTGGACTGAGCCTCACTTGGCTATGATATCGCCACCATGAATCTATAATCTTGGAAGGTTACAACCCCAATTGGGTGGCTCAACAGTTCAAATTTACCACTGATAATGGATATAGCAGATACTCATTCATTGGGAGCGCTCCCACTAGTAGTCAATTTAGCGACAGCCTCTATAGCATGGACCTTCACTCTTCATCTAAGGACTTATTATAGTTTCTATATTGCTCCACAGGAGACTCATACAGGGGTCAGCCATTTATGGTTAATGTGGATCAGCCATACCTGTTCTTCTTTTTTGGAGCTAAGCTTTGGCATATACAATCATAAAATATGAAAGACTAGATCGGTCTAACCTAGACCACATATGACTAATGTTTCTAAAAGAGCATTAGATGACCAAGATGGTAGTAGGAAACACCAGTATTAAAATTCATCTACTTAAGAGAAAGATGACAGGAACCTATACAAGCACCTACTAGGTGATTCTAATATTCGAGTTGTAGATGTTGGCGACTCTATTCATACCCCTACCTCACCAATAATAGCTAAGCCACCATCAGAGCAAAAGGAGAGTGATGTTATGCTAGTATTATCCACATATACTATTGTAGTTTCACTAGTATACATCCAACCTACTAGCACTGATCATATATATAATAGAGAAAGCACGCATACAGAGTAGTCTAACACTATGGCTACTAGTTTTGAACCAATTTTATCAAATTCAACTTGGGTAATGGTGAGTGAGACCCAAGATGACTTTTCATACATGGATTCTTGTGCAAAAAGTCACCATATCTCTAGTGAGAAATATATAGTCCAAAGGTAATTATTTGGCCTAGAAATTTCATATTTTATTTCTAGAATATGCTTTAGGGCTTCTGGTAGTCCTTGAAAAAGCTTATACCATATAATAGTGGCCATGTAACAACTACTTCTAAGTGTCAACTTAGAAGTTTTGCCTAATCTATCTAGCTTCTGTGTAGAGGTAGATTCTTTAGATTATGCTGTTGCTCTAAATCTTGAAGAAGGAGAATTACAGGTATGATAATCCCTTTGTAGAGATGTAGAATTTAGAATGTTCTCTTTTTGCACTACCTACAAAGAGGTGTTATTAGATACACTTACTATCACAAAAACATCAGCCAATGCCATTATGCATCAAGTCTCTAATTTACCAAGATTTAGAGCATAGTCTCAAAGCTTTAAGATCCTTCTAAAGGGAGCTTTCTAGAGCACAAATGGAACTCCTTGATATCTCTGCTAAATTGAGGGAACTTAAAGGAGACAATATTTGCTAGAAAGGAGGCCTATGATCAGACAAGCTGTCACAGCCTTAAAAGAAGATTGTTGAGAGGTCAATGCTCATGTGTCCAAACTTGAACAAACTCTTTCTTGATTAGAGTATGATCAAGAGGTTCCCTTGTAACATCTTTATGAAGCACAAGAGACGCAAGCGACTATGGCTTATAGAGCTCATACAACTTATGTTTATATTGGAGAAATCCATGCCAATTATTGTAGTTAATATTTTTTCATGTAACTCTCTTTGTTAATGTATAATGGATGAAAAATTATTGGAGTAACATGTCAAATGCTTCAACTCTTTTGTTTAATTATCTATATATATGTATATTACAACTAATAAAAAACTAAGACAATAAATGCATCATGTCCTAATGACCTGATACATTCATTGAGGAAATCCATGCTAACTATTATAGCTAATGTTTTTTCATGTAACTCTCTCTGTTAATGTATAATGGATGAAAATTATGGGAATAACATGTCAAATGCTTCTATTACAACTAATAAAAGATCAAGACAACAATTGCATCATGTCCTAATGACATGATACATTCATTGGGGGAAATTTTGTTTACATAAAAAATGAATTGAAATAAAAAATAAATAATAAAAATAAAATTATTGGCTATAACACCGTGATGCTACATCCATAGTGCCAAGGCACTACCTTGGTCTCCTAGAAAAAATTATGATCTAGTCCATCTATCAAAATATGGTACAGCACTGTGACACTGTGATCTTGGCATTGAGGCACTGCTTAACTGGCTAGTCCAGCTGTTAGTTTATAGTACAACATTATTGTGCCACTGTCTTGGTGCTGAGCTGCTGCATTGGCCATTGAGAAGGAATAGTTATCAACGTACTCTTATAAATAAGAGTGATCAATCAACTCAAAGGACTTTTCACTCAATTTTTCACTTTTCTCTTTCTGAACGATACTCATACTTCTCTCTGAGTTTCTCACTTGAGGTAGAAAATTTTGTATTTTTTTCTTAATAGTTTGATAATTGCCATCGTTGATCTTTGATCTGGTGTGGAAAACTTGGAGATTTGAAGGCTGTTGACCTTACTTTTGGACTGAGTTCTCAACTTCCTCATCATAAATCTAGGACTCTTATAGACACTAAGAGCTCCTTAATCTTAAGACACTTATAGTGATTAGGTGAACACTTAACTTAAGCTTAAAGACTTAGAAGGGTTAGCCTACTATAGGTTATTCCATAGGAACTTAAGGAGACTTTCTTACCCTATAGCCTAAACCCAATCCATATTTTCCTTCTCAAACCAAATCTCAAATTCACACCAAATCCAAACCAAATTTCCAAGGCTCATAATCAATCTCGTGGTCAAATTGAAGCTCAAAATTTTCCATGAACCTTATGATTGAATTCAAAACCCTTTCTAAGCCCTTTAATTTTATCTCATGGACTTAGCCTTAACCAAATTCAAATCAATCCCAATTCATTTGATTTTCTCAAAGATCATTTTAATCTCTCAATCATTTATCAAATCTAAATCCAAACTCAATTTCAAATGATTGAAACCCAAAATCAAATCCAAGTTTCAAGATTTTGTCCTATGCCTTATGGCCCACTCTCATAAACTTAGCCAAATCCCCACCTAAGCTATCTTAAACTTGATTGATTTATTTACAAATAAATTATTTATTCATTTATATTTATAAATATAAATGAAATCCATACTCAAATGACCAAAAACAAGTCAAACTAAATCAAACCAAGCCAAATCCCTTCTTAAGCCCTATGGACCTACCTCCATAAGCTTGATCAAATCTTAACCGAAATCAACCCAAAATTAATTAGTTTATTTATAAATCAATTATTCCTTCATTTATATTCACACTAAATTGATTTCCTCCTTAGCCCACTTTCCAATGATAAAAAATATAAATATAAATAAAATATAATCAACACAAATATAAAGAAACCCACATTTGAATGAAAAAAATAAATCAAACTAAATTGATTTCCTCCTTAGCCCTTATCCTTAAGCTTGGTTAAATTTGCATCCAAATCACTCAAAACTCAAGTGATTTTCTCATGAATCATTTATATCTTCATTTATATTCCGAAATATAAGTGAAATATAAATTAAAATAGTCAAAAACAATTCCAAACTCAAACCAAAAAAGAAAAAAAATCAATTTAAGGCTTTTAAGCCAATTTCTTAGACTTGGCCAAATCCTATCCAAATCAAGCCAAAACTAATAGATTTTCTCTTGAATCGATCATTCCTATAATCATTTATCCAAATATAAATGAAACCTATAATCATCAAACCAAACTCAAGTCAAGCCAAAGTTAGCCCTTTGACTTGAAAAGTTCAAATGGGCCAAAACCCATTGGACTCCAAATTGATTGCAGTTGGATTTATATTTCAATCCTAGGCTCATATATAAGTTCAACTAAACTTGAATCAAGCCAAAATCAATCCAATTGACCCATTTAGATCCACTTGACCCAAAGTGGCCTAAAGGATCTTTTTGTGCCAAGTTCTAATCCAACCCAAATTGGATTGAACCAAGCCCATCCAAGCTTCATATCATGATTAATAATCATTGTAGGATGATCAACTATCTTGAATTGAGTCAAACCAAGTCAACTTAGTCCTTTGACCAAGTCAACCTTTAGCCCAAATGAAACCTAAACTAGCCAAAACCCATCATACAACAAATTGATTGAAACCATTGACTCAAACCAACTCATGATCAATGATTGAACATGACTTGACCCTTAATTGAGCCAAACCAAGTCCAATTGGCCATTTGACCCAAGTTGACCCAAATTGGCCTAAATGGACAAAATGGTTCAAATCATGATCTAACCCAAATTGATTGTAATCAGTGGCTCAAGTTCATTCCAAATTGACTATTGAACTTGACCAAAGCATAATTAAGACCAGTTCGACCAATTGGTCAACTTGACCCAACCTAGCCCAAATTGACCTAAAGGGTTAAATTGGCCAAAATCCAAATTAAATCCAAATTGATTCGAACCAAAACCTACAATCATTTTAAATTGACCAATTGAACTTGAACCAACACCTAACCCAACCCAATTTGGTCAAATTGGTCAACTTAGCCCATTTGACCTATATGAATCCAAATGAGCCAAAATCAAACTTAGGCCAAATTAATTGAAACCACTTGAACCAAAACTCTTTAAATCACTATTTGAACCTGACCTAAGTGTTGGTTTGACCAAATTTGACCAATTGGTCAATCCAACCCACATGAACCCATTTGACTAAATGAAGCCAAAACCCATAAAACTAACACATGGGACTTTGGTGGCTGACCAAACCCTACCCAAACTCAGTCTAGGTCAGCCCAAAATCAACTTAAACCCATTTAGAGCCAAGCCCAATGTAAATCCTTCATGGATCCTCTCCCCCATGTGTGATTTTTCCAAATATGGGAAAGTCCACCCTCCTTTCACCTTGGCAGTTATCTAACTTCTAAATGAGGGATCCCTAAGCCTCCTAGCCCACCTTAGAGGGAGTAGGACTTTCCATGGACCAAAAGGAGGTGAGTAACCTCCCATGCAACCCCAGCATCCAAGGGATCCAAGCCAAGAGATCTCCCCACATCAGACCTTGAGCCACCTCCCATGAGTTCCTCCAACCCAATCAAGCCACGTGGACCCGATTGAGACCCCTCCGGCACTTTGATGGTGGCTGACTGACTAAAAAATTGTAAGCCATCTTGTCCATCCAACTCAGCAAATCAAAGGGTATACGCCCTCAATTCTAATGATATTGGCATCAATTCACTTCGTACGAGCTTCCTAACACAATTTTGAGCTTCCTTGTGAGTTGTAAAGCAACCCCAAGCTTCCCATCTTCAATATTCCCTCTTTCAGTGCGTAATAGAAATAGGGGAGGCCATCTTCGATCCAAGCTCCCTCAATTTGCCACCAAAGATCAATTATTCATTCCCACACAATCTTCATACCTCATCGAGGCTACCCAATGCTTCCCCCAAGTTCCAAACCCATCAGAGCAAGGAGTTCGGTCAAGGCCGAAGCTCCAAAACACCATTCTTGGCCAACTGAGTGAACTAAGGAGAATTAGATTGATTGCTTCTAAACAGGGCCTCATCTCTTCTAAATGAAGCTACCTCCATTGATCCCACCGCAGGTCTTGAGCTCCAGTGAGGTAATTCCTCAAAATCATAGATATAGGAAAATTTGGTTAGTTCTTTGTAATGAAAATTTTCTCATCCTAGCCATTGGATCCTTGTGGATCCTTTGCACGAAGGTGTGGGTTGAGTTTGGAGTGAATCCGAGCTCAGGTGAGCACAGATCAAGCCATCCATGGTGGACGGGCTTCGTCGTTCATCTCTCACGGGAAGGAAGATCACGGGTCTTCCATTCCGCATGATTGGAATGGACAGCTCTAATCAAATCACACTAGATCTTCCTCATTATCCATTTTACGCCATGGTTTTGATATGTGCCGTCTGATCCGAGATCGGATGGTGGAGATCAATGTCGCATCCACCGCTAGTTAACTCAGCGCGCAAATGTGACAACTTAAATAACCAATCCCACGGTGCCAAGTGAAAAGTATGTTGTGTCAGTGCGCCATGTGGTGCTGGTGAGATTAGGTTTAATTAAGGTTAAATAATGTACTTTTAAGGCTAGAACTTCTATAATTTATTACTAATTATAGAAAAATCCAAAAAATATAAATAATAACTTATTTTAAAGGTGTTTCAAAGGAGGATTTAATAAAAATGTTTTCAATCATCTTTGAATAGTAAATAGAGCTTAATTAGTGTTTAATTATAAATTTAATTAACTTAATTACTCTCTAATCATTCAAGCAATTGATTACAAAATTTTGAAGATTATTTGAGAGGACAATTTCTGCCTCCTCCGATTTTCTTGGGATTTATTACTTGTTAAATTAAGAGGATGAATTAATTAGTCCCTAATTACCTTCTTAACTTAATTAAGAGATAATTAAACATATGAATAGTAATTAATAAATTATTTGGACTCCCTAATCACTTTTGAATAGTAAGGGGGCTTAGAGAATTGGATTGGGGCCTCCCTCCTAATCTTTTCTCTAACATAGGTAGGGGCTTAATTCATACCTTAACCTAATCAATCCATAAATTCAACCTAATCACTTTTCATTAAATCAAGTTAACTCATACATAGGGAATGGGATTAGGATTAGCAAATCTTTCTCACATCTCTTAACTCAAGTTAAGCATAAAATCAAAAGTGACATTACAAAACTTTGGTTTATTTTAAATAAGCTTATTTAACATGATTGTCCTTAGGAATTAGTTGGATTGAATGAACTTACATTCTTGCATTTCTTTATTTCTTTCCAATCATATTAAAATGTTGTATGCCACTTTATTCATACATTCATTTCTTCAAAAATTAATTAAAAATTAATGATTTCTTTTATTTCAAGCTTGCATGTGTTGATTCAAATTAATATATATGTGGTTACTATCATTATTAATTCCAAATATAATTTTCAAATCTTACAAATAAATGATTATATATGCTATGAATGCTAGTTATAAAAACATCAGTGCAAATGATCATAGATTAAGTTTATAAGAATTTACTCCATACGCATAAACCTTTTCAATCAAATAAAAATACAACTTTTGCATGGTTTTCTCTCCATAGTTATGTATACATTCATATGTATTTGGGAAAAGTAAATATTTAGTCTTGACATCCTAGGAATACGAGGCTTTAAGTAGCCACAAGATGGCCATTTGATTACCTCACTTCCCCAGTTAACAATGGCATATACTAGCTTATGTCTCTCATACATGTGTGTGTATACTTAATTATGAAGTCAGAACCCCCTCTATCTTTTACCAAAACACATGCATTTGCAATTGTTTAAGTAATAAAATTAATTAATCATGTTATTAAAAGTTCTCTTTCTTATAACCATGTATTGAAACTTAAATGTGTTTGAATGGTATTAGTCTGGACATCTTGGGAATATGAGGCTTTAGCTAGCCCCAAGGAGGTCATTTTATTACCTCACTTCCTTAGTTAACAATGACATGTACCTGTTTAACTTCATTCCTATGTATTTTTGCATAAGAATCTAGATAGAGCTTTAAATTAATATGATAATAATAATTTAATCAAAAGAAAAATATAAACTTTAAATGTATATGTTCATATTCATCATTTAAGTATGCCAACACATATTGCATGAATAGATATATTTAGGACTTAATCATATGCATGCTACATATGATGGAAAGAAATGAATAAACATGTGTTATGTGATAGTAATTAATTCCAATTAATCTTAAGATGCCTTTCTTTTTGAATGAGATTATTTAAAGTGACCTAAACTTGTGATTAATTAAAGATATGTAATAAGTCATTCACTAAATAGAATTTATTTAATTAATTTGTTTTAAATGTGACTTAAGGTAGGGATAAACAAGAGTGATCCTCTCTTTTGTTCTCTTTATAACACTTAATTGTTAAGTGTAAACTAAGTGAAACAAAAGAAAATAGTAAGTAAAACTTGAAAATCAATTAAGTCACTTAAAGTGAAATCATCCTTTATAATTAAATCCTTTTGTAATTAAAAAATTCTAATAGAGCTTAGTTAAAACATACTACACAATCCTTAATATACAGACCTTAGAATGAAGTCATCACTTTTAGCCTTATGTTAGGGCAGTGTATGGAGTGATGTATGTTTTGTTTTATGATGTATTATTTTAGACTAGATGTTAGAGTGTATAGTTCATAGACTGGATGTTAGGCCGTGATTAGCCTAATCATATTTTTTGTAGGAGATTGTGCTTAAAGAGTGCTTAACATAAATATAAATGCTCTCTTTTACAGGTTGGTTAACCCCTAAGCACAATCTAAATTTGGACAAGTGGGCTTAGTTACCCATGTGTAGGATGCTAAGTCCAAATTATTCATATAACTGCTTGGGTTATATGGTGTGTTTAACTAACACTTATTTTGCATGTGTAGTTTGATTTATTTTTCCTATTTTTAATATAATTTTGCATTAGGAATTAGGATTAGTGTTATGGGGGATTAGGATGAGCAGTGGCTAGAAGGCTTTGTCCTTGGAGGCCCCGTGATGCCTCTGAAGCAAGCACATCCAAATGAAAAAATGAAGGAGACATGAAGAATGTAGATAAGAAGGACCCCATAGCATCTATTCATTTGTAAACTTGTAATTATTCTTTCATATATTGGGTTGTATAAGGTAGAGCTCAACTACCCATTTCTTTTTTCGGGTTGTATGGCGGTACCTGACTGCACCGACTTGTTATTCCTTTATGTTAGATTCAAAAAATTATTTGATATTTTGTTTACAATTGTGCAATAGAAATGACATGCCTTTTTCTAGTTTCTTTATGAATGGTGATTTAATGTGTGGCCTAGATCTGATTAGTCTCTTAGGTAAAACTAAAATTTCTATCACAACTATAACTCATAACTAAAATTGCTAACTCATAATCTCACATAAAGCCTAGACATTAAGTCAAGATAATTAAAATATTTAGCAACCCCTTAGCTGAATGTTGTATGCTTAATATCATGCATTCATATTGCTTCACTCTTGGTAAGAGAGGATTTCCATCCTTGCACGATAGGGGAAGACTTGCCCTTTGAGGGTCTTCTCTATGGTAGAAAACATATATTTCTCTCTGATTTAGCCAATAACCTCCTTTCATCATGCATTTAGACATATAAAAATCCTATGGCCGTTGTCAAAATGAAGAGTCTAAAATAAAAAAAAATAAAAAGATTTGCATTAGATTAAGACATTACTTATACCACTCATGCTCTAGTCTCTTAGGGAGTGGGTTCAAGAACTTTAGTCTCTTTCTAAATAATAACAATCCAACTATCTTGCAAAAATTATATGACTTGTCTACATGGTTTTAAAGCGTATGAGGAGTTAGCTGGCAACCACTCCAGGCAGTTATAAGTCCAACAGTCGGGTGGTTTACTCTCTCTTGTGGAGGTAAACCATATACCCATCTTTGCTTAGATTTAGGACATGCGTTGGACCTTGCTAAAGCCCCCTAGATTCGGTATCTCAGGTTGATATTTTCCTCGGGCTACAAGCATAAATCCTCACTTCTTAAGTATTTTCATAATCTTGTATTGTGGAATTATAAGTCCTAGCTTTCAAATAAATTTTAACTCAAATATATAATTCTCTTCAATTTCAAACATATAAAGTCCAATCATAGGATAAGTTGGAATGCTCACCAAATTTCCTAGTACCATGAGCGTTCCCTATTCATCTCCTTTGGCTTCGATAATAAGTCTCTCCTTTTTTATCTATCTCGATTGATTTTCCAAGTATAACCAAATAATTGATAGTCCTATCTTTGAAATCTTTGGAGATAATGGTTACCTACTTTAATCGAGAGTATTCCTAAGAAATTCACCTTTCTTAGGATGTAATTAATTATGGGGGCTTTCCCCCATAGGTATCTTTAGAACCCAATTTAATATAAACCCTACTTTATTCATCCATGTAAAGTAGGGAAAAATTTTGTGGTATATTCAAAGACCCATCATGTCATAGGGGTCCTTATTAGGTTATTAAGTCGATTGTAGGGTGGTGATGTATTTCTTTTAAGATAGTGCACCATTCCTTGATGTTAAACCTGATCACCTCAATAAGTACACCCTCGAATCTGTGTGGTGTCCCCCATGCACATACCAAAAATAAACACCACAGATTTTTTTGGCGACTCGGCTAGGAAAGTTTCCTCTCTAAATCTCTAGTAGATAATTGTTGTCTCGAAGCATCGATAGTGGACTTGTCTTTTATATGAGTCTGAGACTATCTCTCTTTCCATTTGCACTTAGTTTATTTCATTCGTACATAATGCTAGCTAAAATCTTCTAGGTTTTAGGACCTCACTCATTATAGGTCTTGGAACCCTTATTGGGGTCCCCTGATATGTGAAAGATATGAATTAACTAATGAAAGGAGATGACAAAAATTTAGAACCATTTTACCACTAGCTTGTTGAGGCAAGGTTCGTCTTATATTTAAGAAAATAAACTCTTTTGCAAAATGCCACTTTTCAAAAGAACTTTTTCAAAAATTCACATAACAAGAGATCTTGCACAAAATTTACAAGAAATTTTTAAAAAGCATAAAACACATATAACCAAACCACATTTAACAATTCTTATAATTGTTGCATGGAGGTTCTTTTCAAAATCAAAATTAAAAACTTTTAAAATCTTTTTCAAAAGCATATTTTTTGAAAATAGTTATCTTCATTCAACATACCCAAATCTGTTGAGTGAAGATCCTTTCTTCAAATAAAATCATGTCATAAAATTTAAACTCCACTTGACATATTTCATATATGCTAGAGTTGAAGTTTCCCTCTTTTAAAAAGCAAGAGATCACACACAAAAATCAAGACATATTTGAACTCCATTTGACATACCCAATTTGTCAAATGAGAGTCCCATTTTCAAAAATCACAAAAATAAGTTGAACTCTATTTAACATAACCAAATTTGTTAAATAGATTTCCCTCTTTCAAAAATCATAAATACACTTGACTCCTACATAATATACCAAATTTGTTAAGTAAGAGTCTCATTTTCGGAAATCATTTATATACACTTGACTCCTACTTAACATACCAAATTTATTAAATAAGAGTCTCATTTTCAAATCATGAATACACTTGACTCCTACTTAGCATACCAAATTTGTTAAGTAAGAGTCTCATTTTCAAAAATCATAAATGCACTTGGCTCTTACTTAACATACCAAATTTTTTAAGTAAGAGTCTTTCAAATCATAAACAAATTTGGTTTCCTACTTAACATACCAAATTTGTTAAGTAAGAGCCTCATTTTCAAAAAAAATCAACACATATTCATTACACTTGACTCCTACTTACATACCAAATTTGTGAAGTAAGAGTCTCATTTTCAAATCATAAACACATTTAGTTTCCTACTTAACATACCAAATTTGTTAAGTAAGAGCCTCACTTTCAACAAAAATTAACACATATTCAACACACTTGACTTCTACTTAACATACCAAATTTGTTAAGTAAGAGTCTCATCTTCAAAAATCATTTGGCCTCTACTTAACAGACCAAATTTGTTAAGTAAGAAGCCCCACTTTCAAATCTAATCAACATATATCACAGACATAACCAATCATCACAAACAAAGATGTTTTTATAAAATTTTCAAACACATATTTGAAAACCTTTTTAGAATACCTAACTTTGCTAAGTAGAGATTTTCCAAATCAAATTTTCAAATAAAAGATACAACATACAACATATATATATATATATATATATATATATATATATATATATTATATCTCCAAAAGTCTCTCCAAAAATTGAACCCCGCCCAATATACTTAAATTTCTTGAGTATGGGTCCTAAATCAAAATCATATGGCAAAGTCTCTCCTCCAAATATCAAAAATCTCTCTAAAAATTCAATGAACCCCACTTAGTATTCTTAAATTTGTTAAGTGTGGGTTCAAATTCTAAATCAAATTTAGAAGTCAATGATTGAAGATGAATATCCAAAACCAAACAAAAATAATCAAACCAAATTGCTTTTTGGTTTATTTGGTTTTGTATTTTGTTTGGTCAGTTTAGTCCAATTTTTTGGGAATCCAAAATCAATTGGTTTTTAAAATTCATCATCCAAACCATCCAAATAAACCAAATGCACACCCCTAGCTGTGGCTTTGAGGGGATCCAGATTACTTGTGAGGGGACAGCCCTGTGAGGGAATAACCCTCATAACTATTAACAGGGATGAGGTGGCGGGAAAGACGCCACTTATCCGCTTTGGCATGCCATCTAATTTTGAGTTCCCCTCATTGAAGAGGAAGGCTGCAGAGGTTTCCACACCCCATTCAGTGTCAGTGTCAGTACCAGCTACTTCTACACGAGTTCAATCAGTTGCCCAGCCATAACTCTAGTGAGAGCTGCAACCTCTTCTTTGGTCACCCCAAAGGGGTAAGCTATCTTAGCTTTTGAGATTGTCTCCCCTATCTTTGAGGTAGGTTCCAACTCCCACTCTACTTTACACATCGCACCTAATTCCACAACAAAAATAGAAAGGTCAAGCGAACCATGAGCGAGCTGCCATGGTGCTCGATACTGCTTTCCATATAGTTGAGGAGGGTTCTCCCCATAAGACCTCTCCCCTTATTAGTGGCAGTAGGTTCCACCCCTTCTCGGCCTGAGATGGAGAAGAAGACTACAGGAGGATAGCTGCATCACCTCCACCACCAGCATACTTTGAGATATCATCAGACATAGGACTGTTCTATGCCAAGTCGGCAGTGCTTACGGACGGTCTGAGTTCAGTACCTTATTTGACTTGAGATCAATGATCCCTAAGAGTGTTAGGGGTCAGTTCCATAGACAGAGAGAGAGAGAGAGCTGTGGAGGCTCAAGTATTCCTCAAGCGGGCAAGATAGAGCAATGGAGGTATGTGAGGCAGTCGATAACCTCCACCGTGATGGATTTAACTAATCATCGCCCTGTCAGGGATGATCATATGGATAATATTATTCTTACTGGTGCAGTCCAATGTAGGAGGAGATTTCCAGTTGAGAGATAGTCGATGTTTCCATCACACTTCTCCCCTCACCAGCCACCATCATCCGTTCAACTTATAACATCTACAACTCCCACCAAGCTTCAAAAGCCCCCATCCAGGGAAAGACCATCCCCACTGGTGATCCGGCTACGGCCCAAGGATCCCACTCCATCCACTCTGCCTATTGAGGTGAAATCGAGCTCCCCTACTCGAGTCTCTACCTCAGCTGTGGTCAAGAAGGAGTGGAAACCCAAGAGCATCATCGTCACATCACCACCTCTGTAGATGGAGGAAGAGATGGGAGTGAACATAGACATAGTCCCCATGATAGTTGATCCTCCTAGTGAGGAAGTCTTAGATTAGTTGATTGTATAGAGGTCGAGAGCACACCCTACTACGGGTATTCTGCACCAATCTAGCCAAGCATAGTAGATCGATCGATAGATGACATATTAGAAGACTACTTTATTGAGAAAAGCAGATTCTCGGGAGTGACCATTCAGATCAGGAGGAGGATAGAGTTAGCTTCGATCCTGATGAGGATGACATGTTGGACGACACATCTGAGGCCCACATGATTAATAGACGTGGGGTCCTTACATCGGGATTAGCTTAGCCAAGAAGGTGACATGCTCAAAGAAGGTGACACTTCTTACTTAACTCAGCACCTCCTCCACCAGCTCAGACAGAGAGATGATCACATTGACAAAATGGAGAAGAATGTAGAGGAGTTGATGGTAGTGGTTTTAGCATTGTAAACTTTAGCCCTAGTTTCATAGCCTTCTCCCACGGTAGCTAACAGACCAGAGATGGTGCATACTTTAGATCATTCTAAGTGCACTCCTGTAAAGGATGATGCTGGTAGCTTGCATAGGAAGGTTACAGATGGCACCTCCATGCATGTAGTAAGTAAGTGAGGGAATCGATGGCGCAAGCCAGGGGAGCTCACCCATTCCAAAGGATAGACTATACTCATAGGAATTCGATGTAGTTCAATACCCCAAGGGTTTTGTGCCACCTTCCTTCAAGATTTTTGATGGAAGTGGAAACCTGCATTAGCATATTGCACATTTTAGAGCTGGCTGTTACAACACCGGTGGCAGTGGCACACTTTTGTTCAGACTTTTTGTCAGCAGCCTAGTAAGGGTTGCATTAGATTGGTATGTCAAATTATCCAATAGTTCGGTAGGGACTTTTGCTGAGTTGGAGCACCTCTTCATCAAGAAGTTTGCTAGAGCTCATCAAAGAGTTATTGTGGGTGACCTCGTTGTAGCGAAGCAAGTTCTTATTGAGTCCCTTGTTGATTATATTCTCAAGTGGTGCAACCTGAGCATGAAATGTGAGCCATAGTTGCTTGAACAACATGCCATTGAGATTCTTCTAAAGAATATTCATGGCCTAGGTGCCTTCATGCTTAAAGGCTTTACCATCTAGACATTTGAGCAGTTAATCAACAAGGTGGGTATCCTATAAGAGGAAGCCAAATAGTTGCCCTTTCCTAACCAATCATCTCGGCCCAAACCACAAAAGGTGTTCAAGAAGAAGCTAGGGATAGTTGTGTTAGTGGATTGAGGGAAACAGTCAGCTAGAGCCCAGTATGAGAGACCCTGAACACAATAACCTTCTTTGCCACCTCCTCTACCACCACTTTGGCCATCATATAAACCACCACAGCCGCCATAATGGCCATTCCCGCCATCTTAGTAGCATAGCCAACAATGGTATTCTTATCCACTGCCAAGTAGCTATTACCAACCTACTCTTAATGATAAATTAAATAATCCATATTTATTCAAGAGGTAATTAGAAAAATCTTTAAGAATCTCTTAAAGAAACCTAACTTTCAATTACCAGAGCTAAAATTCTAGAGGAAGTGGGCAAGAGTAATGATCCTAACTATTGCCCCCTACCATCGCATGATTAGTCCTGTCTTAAAGGATTGCATTACTTTTAAGGACTTCCTTGAGTGTAGCTACAAGTCAGGCGTCATAGTTATTCCCAATGAATACTTATTAGAATAACCTTTCAGTTCTATTAGGGTAATTCTTAGGGAAACCTGCAATCCTCTTAAGATAAAAGAAGGTTGGGATATTACCTTCTCATGAACCTCTAAAAAAGTAGTTTCTAAAATCAAAAAACTATCTTTACATGTGCTTGAGGTAGCTCAAACCTTTAATATCAAGGAAGGTTTGCAAGTTTCTAAAGATAACTTGAAGAAGGTGACAACCCACCAGCAGCAGTAGTAACCCACTTTATTTGTCTGAGATAGTTCAGCAACGCAACCATCGTTCGAGTCTAGCACTCCATCCATAGTTGTAGCTACTACTTTTTCCCCCACTCACTCCTCTTCTACCAGCAAGAGCGTTGTATCAATGGATAAGGGCATTAAATCCCTTAATATGCTTACTTTATTAGAATTTTATCATGTACCTCCACCCAAAGAGAAATTAATGAAGAAAGATTTCACTTAAATCTTGTCCACTTATGATACTCCAGATTTTATTCCTCTTGAAAAATCTCTAAGTCTAGAAAATAATAATGATAGCTGTAGTCATTCCGATCCACTCTCTTCTATTTTAGAATTTGAGTTTACTTTTCTGAATCAATTGGGTTCACCTCTTGAGATTGACTTGGGGTTAACTAACTCTAAGGATCCCATAGGAGAAGCTATAGGTATACCTGATGAGAAGGTAGAACTTTTCATAAGTCCATCATTTCAAGAAGTCCCTGAAGTCAACCTGTGCAGTGGCAAAGTTCTACCTCCTAGGATAGCACCTCAGGATAAGGGTAAACAAGTCATTAGTTCTAGTGAGCAGATAACCCCTCCATAAGATGCTCCACCTATGGATATGTTTATGGAGGACCAATTCAAAGTTGATTACAATGTCCTGACACATCTTAGAAAGTTGCTAGCTAAGTTAAGCATATATGACACCCTTGTCTTATCCAAGAGATGAGAGAATCTATAGTCAAGGCTCTTCTTGATCTAGTGATATGCTTAGCTTAGCTAACTGATATTGAAGAGGGGGTACATAGCTCAAAAGACATCTTAGGGTTTACATTCAGTGATGAAGACTTACTTCTAAGAATGACCAAGCACAACAACCCTCTTTACATCATAGTGGATGCTATCAGATACAGGTTATCAAGAGTTCTAGTTTACCAAGGTGCTTCAGTCAATATTATGAGTCCAAGAACCCTTGTCTACTTGAGGATAGACATCTCCAAACTCTAAAAAGAGAGGATGATGCTAAGAGGATTCAATGAACAAGGCTAGAGTGTCTTAGGCTCCATAGTGCTTCCATTAGAGATAAATGAGTGGAAGACTAAAGCGAAGTTTTATATCATAGACTAGGATACATCTTTCAATGCTTTGCTTGGGAGACTGTGGATACATGAAAACAACACAGTTTTATCCTCTCTACATTAATGCATGAAGTTCATGAGAGGTGGGATTGAGTACTACAATAAAGGAGATCTCAAACCATTCACAATTCATGAGGTCAGTATATATGAAGATGCAACCTATTTTCTTCCACAAAACCAACAATTCAATTCACGCATATCTAGTCAAGATCCCCATGAGGGACAAAAAGAAAGAAAAGAAAAAGAAAATAATTAGAAAAAGAAAAGAAAAAAAGAGAAAGAAAAAGAAAATAAAAGAGAGCAAGACATTGACTCAGGGGAAGATGTAGAGCCTGACATTAGATTCTACCCAGAGTTCGTTACTCCATTTGAACATATGGGTAAGATGACCCGGCCTCCACTAGGTAGAGGCAGAGGATAGTTTAGGCAACCCCTAAGGTGGAAAGCCTCCTTATTGGCCACCCAATAGGAGGTATGTCCCAGCCACCAGGAGTACACCTGCTATCCACATAGACTTAGAATCTAGTTCAAAGGATGAGTCTTATGTGGTTAGCACACTGTTGACCTCACTTTTAAAGTGAGTTCTCAACTTTCTCATCATAGATCTAGGACTCTTATAGATGCTAAGAGATCCTTAGTCTTAAGACACTTTTAGTGATTAGGTGAGTAATTAACTTAAGCACTAGAGGCTTAGAAGACTTAGCCATAGGAATAGGCTATGCTTGAGGGACTTAAGAAGACTTGCCTATCTTATAGACTAAACCGAATCAATGCTTTCCTTCTCAAACCAAATCTCAAATTCATACCAAATCCAAACCAAATTTTTAAGACTCATAATCAATCTCATGATCAAATTCAAGCTCAAAATTCTCCATGAACCTTATGATTTAATTCAAAACCCTTTCTAAGCCCTTTGATTTCATCTTATGGACTTAGCCTTAACCAAATTCAAATCAATCCCAATTAAATTGATTTTCTCAAATATCAATTCAATATCTCAATCAATTATCAAATTTAAATCCAATCCCAAGCCTAGATGATGCAATCCAAAATCAAATCCAAGTTCTAAGATTCTGTCCTAAGCCAAATTTGATTGATTTCATTATAAATCAATTATTCTTTCATTTATATTCACAAATATAAATGAAATCCATACTCAAATGACCAAAACCAAATCAAACTAAATCAAACCAAGCCAAATCCCTTCTTAGGCCTTATGGGCCTACCTCCATAAGCTTAATCAAATCTTAACCCAAATCATCCCAAAATCAATAAGTTTCTTTATAAATCAATTACTTCTTCATTTAAATTCACAAATATAAATGAAACCCACCTTCCAATGAGCAAAAATAAATCAAACTAAATTGATTTCCTCCTTAGCCCTTTTGACCTACATCTTTAAGCTTGATAAAATTTGCTTCCAAATCACTCCAAACTCAAGTGATTTTCTCATGAATCATTTATATCTTCATTTATATTCCCAAATATAAATGAAATTTAAGTTCAAATAGCCAAAACTAAATCCAAGATCAAACCAAAATCCAATTCAAGCCTTTTAAGCCAATCTCTTGGACTTGACCAGATCTTATCCAAATCAAGCCAAAACTAATAAATTTTCTTTGAATCAATCATTCCTTCAATCATTTATCCAAATATAAATAAAACATACAATTATCAAACCAAACTCAAGTTAGCCCAAGTCAAGCCAAAGTGAGCCCTTTGACTTGAAAGCTTTAAATGTCCCAAAATCTATTGGACTCCAAACTGATTGCAATTGAATTTATATTTCAACCCTAGGCTCATATATAAGTTCAACTAGACTTGAGTCAAGCCGAAACCAAATCGACTCACCCATTTAGGTCCACTTGACATAAAATGGCCTAAAGGACCTTTTGAGCCAAGTTCTAATCCAACCCAAATTGGATTGAACTAAGCCCATCCAAGCCTTATATCATGATCAACGATTACCTTAGGATGATCAACCACCTTGAATTGGGTCAAACCAAGTTAACTTGGTCCTTTGACCAAGTCAATCTTTAGCCTATATGAAACCTAAACTACCCAAAATTAAACCTAAGCCAAATTGAGTGAAACCATTGATTCAAACCAACTCATGATCAATGGTTGAACATGACTTGACACTCAATTGAGCCAAATCAAGTCCAATTGGCCATTTGACCCAACTTGACCCAAATTAGTCTAAAAGGCCAAAATGGGTCAAATTATGATCTAACCCAAATTAATTGCAACCGATGGCTCAAGTTCATTCCAAATTGACTATTGAACATGACCAAAGCCATAATTGAGCCCAATTTGAGTAATTGGTCAACTTGACCCAACCTTGCCCAAATTGATCTAAAGGTTTAAATTGACCAAAATCCAAATTAAACCTAAATTAAACCAAAATCTACAATCATTTTCAATTTCCCAATTAAACTTGATCCAACACCTAACCCAACCCAATTTGGTCAATTTGGTCAATTTGGTCAACTTAGCCATTTTGACCTATATGAATCCAAATGAGCCAAAATCAAACCTAGGCCAAATTAATTGAAACAACTTGAACTAAAACTCTTCAAATAATCATTTGAACCTAACCCAAGCCTTTGTTTAGCCCAATTTGACCAATTGGTCAACCTAACCCAACATGAACCCATGTGAACCCATTTGACCAAATGAAGCCAAAACCCATAAAACCAACTCATAGGACTTTGGTGGCTAACCAAACCTAACCCAAACTCTTCCTAGGTCAGCCTAAAATCAACCCAAACTAATTTGGATCCAAGCATAATGCAAATCCTCCATGGATTCTCTCCCCCATGTTGGATTTTGCCAAATATGGCAAAGTCCACCCTCTTTTCACCTTGACAGCCATCTAACTTCCAAATGAGGGATCCCTAAGCCTCCTAGCCCACCTTAGAGGGAGTAGAACTTGCCATGGACCAAAGGGACCTCACCTCCCATGCAACTCGATCACCCAAGGGATCCAAGCCAAGAGATCTACTTACATCAGACCTTGAGCCACCTCCCATGAGTTCCTCCAACCCAATTGAGCCATGTGGCCCCAATTAAGACCTCTCTAGTGCTCTAAAGGTGGTTGGCCAACAAAAAAATGGGAAGCCATCCCGTTCATCCAACTTAGCAAATCAAAGGGTATTCCCCCTCAATTTGAACGAGATTTGCATTAATTCACTTAGTGTGAGCTTCCTAACAGAATTCCAAGCTCTTTCAAGTTCTAAAGCGATCCCAAGCTTCCCACCTTCAGGATTCCCTCTTCCCATGTGAAATAAAAATAGGGGAGGCCATCTTCGATCCAAGCTCCCTCAATTCTCCACCAAAAATCAATTACTCATTCCTACACCATCTCCATACCCCGTCAAGGCTGCCTGAAGCTCCCCCCAAGTTCCAAATGCACCAGAGCATGGAGTTCAATCAAGGTCAAAGCTCTAAGCCACCATTCTTGTCCAACTGAATGTGTGGGTTGAGTTTGGAGTGAATTCGAGCTCAGGTGAGCTCGAATTGAGCGATCCATGGTGGACTGGCTCCATCATTTGTCACTCGCGGGAAGGGGTATCATGGGTTGTTCATTTTGCATGATTAGAATGGATTGGTCGAATGAAATCATGCTAGGTCTTCCTAATTTCTCCCCTTTACACCATGGGTTTGATCTACGTCATATGATTTGAGACAGACGATGGAGATCAATACCGTGTTCACCGTCGGTTGACTCAGTTTGCGAATGTGAACTTAAATAACTAATCTCGTGGTGCCACATGAAAACTGCATCACATCAGTGCGTTACGTGGCGCCGACAGGATTAGTTTTAATTAAGGTTAAATAATGCAAGTTTAAGGCCAAAACTTCCATAATTCATAACTAATTGTAGAAAAATTAAAAAAATATATAAATAATAACTCATTTTAAAGGTATTTCATAGGAAGATTTTATAAAAAATATTTTCAATCAGTTTTGAATAGTAAATAGAGTTTAATTATGGTTTAATTAAAGACTTAATTAGCTTAATTACTCTCTATTCATTCTCTATTCATTCAAGTGATTGATCCCAAAATTTTTGGGATTTATTACTTGTTAAATTAGGATGATTGATTAATTAAGCCTTAATTACCTTCTTAATTTAATTAAGGGATGATTAAGCATATGAATAGCAATTAATTAACTATTTGGGCTCCCTAATAACTATTGAATAGTAAGGGGGCTTAGGGAGTTGGATTGGGGCCTCCCTCCTAATCTTTTCCCTAAGTTTCCTTCTCTTTTCAACCTAAATAAATGTTAATTAATGATTAATTAGTTAATGTCTTAATTAGCTAAGTTAAATTCAAATCCCATTAAATCATGCTTGACCAAGTGGGTGGTTTATAGAATTAGGTTGGGACCTCTTTCCCTACCTTTTCCCTTAGCCCATCTCATTTCAAAAGATAATCAATTAACTTTAATAATTAATTAAAGAGAAATGAATTAATAGATTAATCATTTAATTAAATTAAAAACTTAATTTAAAATTTTATTTCCCTTAATTAATCTTGGGTAGAACTTTAGGTGTTCAAGAACCTAAAGAGGTTTAATGAAATTATGATTAGCTCACATGTGTGAAAAAGTCATGGAAGTAATTAAAATAATCCCTTAAGCTTAATTAATAAATAATTATGAGCCAATTGCATTAGGCCCTTTTCATTTCCTAAGAGCACTGTTATTTACTTTTTCAATTTATTTGCATATTATATTAGCTCATAATCACTTAATCAGTTACCTTAAGGTAACATAGGCAAGGATTTAATTAGTTGATTTAATCCATGCTTAACTTAATCAACCGATAAAATCAATCTAATTGCTTCTTTTTAAATCAAATTAACCGACACATATGGGGAATGGGATTAGGATTAGCAAATCTTTCTCACATTTCTTAAATCAAGTTAAACATAAAATCAAAAGTGACATTAAGAAAGTTAGTTCATTTTAAATAAGCTTATTTAATATGATTTCCCTCATGAATTAGTTGGAGTGAATGAAATTACATGCTTATGTCTCTTTATTTCTTTCCAATTATATTAAAATGTTGTATGCTACTTGATTCATGCATCCATTTCTTCAAAAATTAATTAAAAATAAATGATTTCCTTTATGTCAAGCTTGCATGTGTTGATTCTAATTAATATATATGTGGCTACTATCATTATTAAATCCAAATCTATTTTTCAAATCTTATAAATAAATGATTACATATGCTATGAATGATAGTTATGAATTCATAGGTGTCGTGTTTATTTTTTATGTTTTGGTGAGGAAACACCACGCTGATCCACAGATGTACTCATTAGGGTGACCGGGTATGACATTAATGAATAGTATACTATCTTGAGAGATATAAGTCACTACCCTATAATGGACCTAATCAATTAATGAAGACTCTTAAGGCATGATGGGTCTTCAGATATACCAGAGATATTTCCCCTACTTTACATGCAAAAGTAAAGAAGGTTTTATTTAAATTGGGTTCATTAAGTTCCCTATGGAGGCAAGCCTCCATAGTTAATTACAACCTAAGGAAAATAAATTCCATAAAAATACTCTCAATTAAAGTAGGTGATTTTTATTTCCAAAGAATTCAATGATAAGACTATCAAATGATTAGTTGTATTTTTGAAAATCAAGTTGGGGAGATCAAAAGGGAAGAGTTCTTATCAAAACCAAGGGAGATGAGTAGAAAGTGCTCATGATACTAGGAAGTCTAGTGAGCACTCCAATCAATCCAATGGTTAGGCTATATACATTTGAATTTGAGAAGATTTATTTGTTTGAGTTGAATTTTTATTAAAAATCTTGGACTTATAATTCCATAATACAAGATTGTGGAAATGCCTAAGAGGTGAGGATTTATGCTTATAGCCCATAAAGGGGAACAACAATCTCAGATCCTAAATCTAGGGAGCTTTAGCAAGGGCCAAAGCATGACCTAATTCTAAGGTGAAAATGGGTATATTATTTATCTCCATAAGAGAGAATAAACCACCTGACTGTTGGGCTTATTACCACTTAGAGTGGCAGCCAGCTAACTCCTCATATACTTTAAATCCATGTAGTCAAGTCATATGCTTTGCAAGATGGTTAGGCTATTATTTATTTAGAAGAGAAAACTAAGTCTTTAAACTCACACCTTAAGAAACTAAATCATGAAGGACATGAGTAATGACTTAATCTAATGCAAATTTTAATAAGTTTTATTTGATTTTTGGACTCTTTGTTTTGGCATAGGCCATAGGTTTTTGTATGCCTAGATACATGAGAAATTAGTTGAGGGCTAAATCAGAAGAGAAAGAGGTGTCCTTTCATCAAGGGATTTTACAGGTCAATCCTTTATCCTCTGGCACAGCTGGAAGCCCTCTCTTTGCAAGATTGGAGGAATATGACATGCATGATGTTATACATACAATCATCTAGCTAAGGGGTTGCTAAATATTTTTTATTATCATAATTTAATTCTTAAGCTTTCATGTGAGGTTATGAATTATTTTAAAATTTTAGTTTTGAGTTGTTAGTGGGATAGAAAATTTATTTTTTACCCTAGGAGCCTAATTGCATCCAGGCTGCACAACATTCACCAATCATAAAAAAACTATGAAATGGTATGCTATTTCTAATGCACAAGCTAAACCAAACATCACATAATTTTATAAAGTTTTCATAAAAGAATAAGAGGCCAGTGCGGTCGAGAACCATCATACAACCTGAAAAGAAATGTGGGTAGCTGAGCTCTACCCTTATACATCCCGATAAAAATGAAAGAATAAATTACAATTATAAAATGATAAGTGTTATAGGGGTCTTCATTCTTCATCCTCCATTCTTCACTCTTCATCTTTCATTCTTTCATCTTGATTTGCTTCATTTCTTTCTTTCTTTTGGCTTTGATTGGGATGTAGCTCACTCCAAAGGTATCACATGATATATAAGACATAGTCTTATAACCAATGTTCATCCTTAATTCCCATAACACTTATCCTAATCCTAATACACAATTACATTAATAGAAAGGAAAGTAAATCTAGCTACACCTATAAAATAATTGTTAGCTATAACATGCCATACAACTCAAGCAGTTATATGAATAATTTAGACTTAACACCCCACACATGGGTAACCAAGCCCACCTGTCCTAACTTGGGTTATGCTTAGGGGTATAAGCAACTTGCAGAGTAAAAAGCATTTAATATTTTTATTACAGTGCCCTTTGAGCACAACCCCCTGCAAAAGGCATGATTGGGCTAATATTGAACTAACATCTAGACTACACATATACACCCTAACATCCATACTAAAATAATATATCATATAACCAAACATTCATCAAACCATACACCGCCCTAACAGAAAGCTAGAAATGGTGACTTAGTCTAATGTTCATGTGTTAAGGCTTATGTGGCATGTCCTAACTAGGCTTTAGAGTTATGATTTGCTAAATGTGAGTGATTTAACTTATAAAGGGGTTAATTTCTCTTTAAGTGGTTTAATTAGTTTAAAGATTTTATTTAGTGTTTTCTTTTGTTTCATATGACCTACACTTAGCAACTAAGTATTGTAAAGAGAAGAAAAATAGAGAATCTCTCTTTTATCTCTACCTTAAGTCACTTCTAAGGGGAATTAATTAACAGATTTCCTTTGGTGAATCATTTATTATGTGTTTTAATTAGCCCTAAGTTTAAATTCACTCTAAATAGCCCTATTCAATAAGAAAGGCATCTTCAGATTTATTGAAATGGAATACTTATCACATAACACACATCCATTTATTTCTTTCCACCATGTATATCATGCATATGAATAGATCCTAAGCATACCTATACATGCAATGTAAATCTTAGCATACTTTGGTGATAAATGCAAAGAAGTGTATTTAGATTTAGATGTTTCATTTTTTATTGAGTTATGAATGCATGTTTTTGTTATGTAGAAAAGAGGGATTTTTCAACCATTAGCTACACACATTTACATGTATAAAATTTTTAAGTGAGTATGATGCCATTATTTTCTACACCAGGGGCATAAGATACAAGAACTACTTAGGGCTACTTAAAGCCTATAGCCCCTAGATGTCCAGACTAATATACCACTTTTCTTAGATACATGTAGATGTATGAATGACTATAAAGATAGAAAATCCATGCAAAAGGTGATAATTAATTTATTTGATTTGTGATTCTTTATTCATTAGCCACATCACACATGCATATATATGAGAATTTTAGTGACTATGACATCATTATTTTTGTGTAAGGTACAAGACCTACTTAGGGCTACTTAAAGCCTCACAGCCCCTGGATGTTCAGACTAATATACCACTTTTCTCAAATACATATGAATGTACAAAAAGAAATATATGTATAGGGAATCATGCAAGAAATAATGTTTGATTTGATTATGTGATTTACATGTGTAATATACAATTCTTCTTAAGTCTTAACATGGAAATGCCTAGGAATAGATTTAAGAAAGCATTATATTCTTTTCAAATGAACTATACACTCGCAAATCCTAATTGAGTCCATGTCAAGATGGAAAAAGAACTTCACATTACGCATCTTATACTATCATCACAGGCAAGCTTATACATATTTTTAATTAGTATCACTCCATTTTTAATAATTGATTTATAGGTTTTGAAAATAGTTTTTTTATTTAATAGTGATAATAGCCACTTATATTTGATTTAAGTCAACCCATGCAATTTGACATTAAGAAAACATTTCATTTAATTAATTTGAAAGAAATGAATGCATGATTTCATATGGCAAGAAATAATTAGCATGATTGGAAAGAAATAAAGGAATGTAAGCACATGATTTCATTCATCCCAATTAATTCCTAAGGACAATCAAATTAAATAAAGCTATTTAAAATGAAGCAAAATTCTTTAAAGATGTTTTTTTTTTTAAATTTTAGTTTGATTTGATTTTAGGAATGTGAAAAAGGTTTACTAACACTAACCCAATTCCCCTTGTGTGAATAATTTGGTTTAATGATGAAAATTTAGGTTGATTTTATGTTTTAATTAGGTCAAGGTATGGATTAAGTAAGTTCATTATCCCTTACCTATATCACCTTAAGTTAACTAACTAGTTAATAATAAGCCACTATGATATGCAACATGAAAAGTAAATTTGCAATGTTCCTCAGAAATGAAAAGGGGCCTAATGCAATTGGCTTAAGATTAATAGTTAATTAAACTTAAGTGATCTCACTTAATTATTTTTATGATTTTCTCACACATGTGAGCCAACTATAATTTCATTATCTTTCACCATGGGTTATCAAACACCCACCCAAAATCAATTAAGGGTTGTTTATGTTTGGATGAATTGATTTTAATTTTAATTTCATTAAGCCTTTAATTAATTGATTAAACATTTTAGTTATATTTTAATTTGAATGATAAAATTAATTTAGGGGAGAAGATCAAGGGCAAGGTCCTAATCCTAATCCCTAAATCATTTGAGCATTCAATTAAGTTTTGATTTCTCATTTTAATGATTAGTCACTTAATTAACCAATTAATCATTTCATTAGCCATTAATTAATTTGATTTTTAAAAGTAAAGAAAAATTAGAAGATGGATTAGGGAAAGTATCCCCAATCACATACCCTAAGTGATCTTACTATTCAACAGAGGTGACTATGCTTGTGATCATTTAAGTTACTGTTCATTTGTTAATTATAATTAATTAGATTAAGAGAGTGATTAGGGCCTAATCAAGTGATTCCCCTAACTAAGCAATCAATAAAATCCTAGAAAAATATGGGAGGCAAAGGTTATCCCCCTAAATATCCACAAAAAATTTGGGATTAATTGGGCACTTAATTAAGGTGTAATTAAGCTAATTCATTTTTTGATAAAACATTAATTAAGCCAAAGTCACATCTCAAAATTCATTAATTATACTTTTCCTAGATTCCCCTCTTTAATATCTTCAAAATGAGCCTAAGTTTGCATTTTTATGATTTTTTAACAATTAGTTATGATTTTAGGAAGTTTCAGGATTAAAAAATAATTAATTAACCATAATTAAGCCCTTAATCCCATCGGGCCACATGGCTGCTAATGCGGCGCACTGACGCATCACGCTTTCCACATGCCACGATGGTATTGGCTATTTAAGTAGTCACATCCACGTGTTGACTTAGCGGTGATGGATGCACTTTCTCTATGGGCCGTTCGATCTAAGATCGGACGACCATGATTTAATCCATAGGTTAAGGGAAAAATTGAAAGATCTACCACAGGATTTGATTAGAGCCATTCATCTCAATCACATGAGATGGGTGGTTCATGATCTATCCCATTTGAGAATGGTGAAAGGCAAGAACCGTCCATCTTCCTCCATTCGACCTAAGCTCACCAAGCTCGGATTAGGATCAAATGGATCCTACACCATCTAAGGGAGCATACAATCACATCCGATGGTTGAAATCCCTCGACATGGAGATTTCTTTCACAAAATACCAACACCCAAGAGCCTAAAGCGGGTTTTGTAAAATTACCTCACCGGAGCTAAGACCGATGGTTGGGATTAATGGAAGTAGCTTCGTCTAGTAGAGACAAAGCCCTGTTGAAGAAGTCTGAGCTCAATTTATCCTAGGGTGTTCGGTTGACCAATCCACGCATATGCATGCCTCAGCTTTGATCGAACTCCATTGTTTGATGCTTGGGAAGCTTGGGAAGCTCGAGAAGTTATTCGATCAGCTTCGGTTGAGTACGAGGATGGTGTATTCATAAGAAATTAGAGTTTGCTTGCACGGGGAGGAAGTTAGGACCAAAATGGAGGTGTTCTATTTTGGTTCAACACGTAGAGGGGAAGGCTGAGGAAGAGGAAGCTCAGGAGGAGTTGGGGAAGCTCTTGGGAGTTTCAAGACCCTCTCTTTATCCGAATGGGATCGAATCATCTCCAAAAGTAGTTGAATTGTGGGAGTATATCTCTCAATTGAGCTAGGTGGATGGATGGGATCACTCTCACGAATTTTACCAAATCACCACCATCAAGTCATTAGAGGGGTCGACGTCAATCTGAGGTGGCATGCCATGAGTGATCGAAGCCATGTCAGGGGTCTCAAGGCTTGATATGGGCAGGGGGGAGGGGATTTGGTTCTCCTTGCATCCATCAGGTTCGGCCATGGATGGGGGAGAGTGAGCTCAACTTGGTGAGTTCCCTTTTGTCCAAGGTAAGTTTTAGGGTGCTCAGATTGGCCTAGTGTACTCTAAGAATACCTTATTTGGTAAAAAGAGGGCTGCCATGGGTAATGCAAAGTGGATTTTTCTACTTATAGTAGGAATCCAAGGTGGAGGCTTTGTCCATCAGGTAGTCAACTTAAGGTGAGCTTATTTGACTTTTGGTCTAACTTAGGAGTGGCCTAAGGCTAGTTTGGGGTGCGCTTGGTCAGCCAATAGGGTTCCATGACTTAGTTTTGGGTGACATGAGCTTATATGGTCAAATGGGTTCGTGTAAGTTCATGTATGGGTTAGGTTGATCAATTGGCCCAAATCGGGTCAACCTAAGGCTAAGGTTAGGCCTAAATCAAGATTTGGAATATTTTAGTGTGACTAATTTGATATGGTTTGGCTTATATTTGGTTTTGACTCATTTGGCTTCAAATGGGTCAGGTTGACCAATTTGACCTAATTGACCAAATTGGGTTGGGTTAGGTGTTGAGCCCAGTTCAATTGGTTGATAAAAAAATGATTGTAGGCTTTGGTTTAGTTTAATTTGAAATTTATTTAGATTTTGGTCAATTTGATCTTTTAGGTCAATTTGGGCTAGGTTAGGTCAATTTTTCCAATTGGTCAACTTGGGCTCAATCATGGCTTTGGTCAAGTTCAACAAGTGATTTGGAATGAACTTGAGCCATTCATTGTAATCAATTTGGATTAATTCATGGTTTGACCCATTTTGGCTTTTTAGGCCAATTTGGGTCAACTTAGGTCAAGTGGCCAATTAGGCTTAGTTTTGCACAATTGATGGCTTGGTCATGTTCAATCATTGACTATGAATGGATTTGGGTCAATTATTTCAATCAATTTGGCATATGGTGAGTTTTGGCTAGTTTGATTTCATTGGGGCTAGATGTTGACTTGGTCAAAGGTGAGGTTTGACTTAGTTTGACCTAATTCAAGGTGGTTGGTCACCCTATGATGATTGTTGATCATGATGGAAGGTTTAGATGGGCTTGGTTCAATCCGATTTGGGTTGGGTTAGAACTTAGCTCAAGAAGGTCCTTTAGGCTACTTTAGGTCAGGTGAGCCTAAATGGGTCAATTGGCTTGATCAAGATTTGATTCAAGTTTAGTTGAACCTACATATGAGCTAAGGATTGAAATATAAATCCAATTGCAATTGGTTTGGAGCCAAATGAGTTTTGGTTCATATGATAATTTCAAGTCAAAAGGGTTAACTTGGGTTTGGTTTTGGTTAACTTGGATTTGGTTTGATAATGGTGGTTTATGTTTATATTTGGATCAATAATTGAAGGAATGATTGAATCATGAAGAAATCCATGAGTTTTGAGTTGATTTGTATGTCATTTAGCCAAGTTCAAAAATTTGGCTATAGGGGCTAAAATTGGGAATTTGATTTGAGTTTAGTTTTGGTTATTTGAATATAAATGAAGATACAAATGGTTCATGGGAAAATCACTTTAGTTTGAAGTGATTTGGAAGCAAATTTGATTAAGCTTAGGGATGTAAGTTGAAAGGGCTAATTTGGGTTTTGATTTGGTTTGATTTATTTTTGGTCATTGAAGGGTGGGTTTCATTTATATTTATGAGTATAAATGAAGGAATGATTAATTTATAAAGAAATCAGCCAAGTTTGTGTTGATTTGGAGGAGTTTTGGCTAAGTACATGAAGGTGGTTCATATGGCTTAGAGAGAGATTTTTGGAATTTGGAGTTAATCATTGGCTTCAATCATTTGGAATTTGGAATTGATCTATGATTTAAAATTTGGTTTGAGATTGAATTTGATAGTTTGAGAAAATCAATTGGGTTAGGGTTTATTTGGATTTGGTTAAGGCTAAGTCCATAAGATAAAATTAAAGGGCTTAGGAAGGAATGTAGAGTTTGAATTTAGTGATATATTTTAATCATTGGATAGTTAGATTTGATTTTGGAATTTAAATTTGAATTTAAGGTTTGATTTGCAAGAAGGAAGCAAGGATTGGGTTTGGGATATAGGGTAGGCAAGTCTTCCTAAATCCCTAAGGGACAAGCTATTCCTGTGGCTAACTCTTCTAAGTCTCTAGGATTAGGTTAAGTGTTCACCTAATCACTAGAAGTGTCTTAAGACTAAGGAACTCTTAGTATCTATAAGAATCCTAGATCTATGATGAGAAAGTTGAGAGCTCACTTCAAAAGTGAGGTCAACAATAGGAAATGCAAATGATTATAGATTAAGTGTATGAGACTTTACTCCATGTACATAAACCTTTACATTCAATTAAAAATACAACTTTTACATAGTTTTCTCTCCTTTAGTTATGTGTAGATTCATATGTATTTTATAAAATCAAATATTTAGCTGGACATCCCAGGAATACGAGGCTTTAAGTAGCCCCAAGGAGATCATTTGATTACCTCACTTCCCTGGTTAATAATGGCATATACTAGCTTATGTCTCTCATACATGTGTGTGTGTACTTAATTGTGGAGTCAAAATCCCTCTTTCTTCCACCATAACACAAGTATTTGCAATTGTTTAAGTGATAGAATCAATTAATCATGTGATTAAAAGTTCTCTTTCTTACATTCATATATGCAAACTTACATGTGTTTGAATGAAAATAGTATTTAGTCTGGACATCCCAAGAATATGAGGCTTTAGCTAGCCCCAAAGAGGTCATTTGATTACCTCACTTCCCTGGCTAACAATGACTTTGATTTCATTCCTATCTAGATAGAGCTTTAAATTAATATGATAAAAATAATTCAATCAAAAGGAAAATATAAACTTTAAATGTACATGTTCATATTCATGATTTAAGTGTGCAAACACATATTGCATGTATAGATATGTTTAGGACTTAGTCATATGCATGCTACATATGATGGAAAGAAATGAATAAATATGTGTTATGTGATAGTAATTAATTCCAATTAATCTTAAGATGCCTTTCTTATTGAATGAGATTATTTAAAGTGAGCCTAAACTTAAGATTAATTTAAAATATGTAATAAGTCATTCACTAAAGAGAATTTATTCAATAAATATGCTTTAGAAGTGACATAAGGTGGGGATAAAAGAGAGTAATCCTCTCTTTTTATTCTCTATATAACACTTAGTTGTTAAGATTAAGTCAAGTGGAACAAAAGAAAACATTAAGTAAAAATTTTCAAATTAACTAAATCATTTAAATTGAAATCAACTTTTTATGATTAAACACCCTTGTATACTCAGTAAATTCTAACAATGCTTAGTTAAGGCATACCACACAAGCCTTAATACACACATTTTAGAATTAAGTCACCACTTCTAGCTTTATATTAGGGTGGTGCATGGTGTGATGAATATCTTATTTTATGATATATTATTTTAGACTGGATGTTAGGATATATGATTTGTAGACTGGATGTTAGGCCATGATTAGCCTAATCATGTTTTGTGCAGGATATTATGTTTATGAGGTGCTTAAAATAAATATAAATGCTCTCTTTTGCAGGTTCCTTAACCCCTAAACGTAATCTAAATTAGGATAGGTAGGCTTGGTTACCCATGTGTAGGGTGCTAAGTCCAAATTATTCATATAACTGCTTGGGTTGTATGGTGTGTTTAGCTAACACTTGCTGTGTATGTTTATTCATTTGTAAAATTATAATTATTCTTTTATATACTGAGTTGTATAAGGGTAGAGCACGGCTACCCATTCCTTTTTTTGGAGTGTACGACGGTACCTAACCGCATGACCTATTATTATTTTGTGCTAGATTTATAAAATTATTTGATGTTTTGTTTAAATTGTGCAATAGAAATAACTTATCTTTTTCTACTTTCTTTATGAATGGTGATTTAATGTGTGGCCTCGATCCGTTTAGGCTCTGAGGGAAAAATAAATTTTTTATCCCAATTACAACTCATAACTAAATTTTCTAAATAACTCACAACCTCACATAAAGCTTAGGCATTAAATTAAGATAATTAAAAGATTTAGTAATCCTTTTGCTGAATGTTTTAGGCCTAATATCATGCATCCATATTATTTCACTCTTGCTAAGAGAGGATTTCCATCCTTGCATGATAGGGGAAGACTTGACCTTTGAGAGTTCCTTTGTGGTGGAAAACACCTCTTTCTCTCTGATTTAACCAATAACTTTATTTCATCATACATTTAGACATATAAAAATCCTATGGCCTTTGTCAAAATGAAGAGTCCAAAATCAAATAAAAATTGAAAATATTTGCATTAGAATAAGTCATTGCTCATACCACTCATGCTCTAGTGTCTTTGGGAATGGGTTTAAAGACTTTAGTCTCTTTCTAAATAATAACAACCCAACTATCTTACAAAAATAATATAACTTGCCTACATGATTTTAAAGTGTAGAAGGAGTTAGCTGGATGCCACTCTAAGTGGTTATAAGTCTAGCAGTTGGGTGATTTACCCTCTCTTGAGGAGGTAAACCATATAACCATCTTCGCTTAAATTTAGGATGTGCCTTAGCCCTTGCTAAAGCTCCCTAGATTTAGGATCTAAGGCTAGTATTTCCCTCAGGATACAAGCATAAATCCTCTCCTCTTATGCATTTTCATAACCTTGTATTATTGGATTATATGTTCTAGCTTTCTAATAAATTTCAACTCAAACATATAATTCTCATCAATTTCAAACATGTAAAGCTCAAGAATAGGATAAGTTGGAATGCTCACTAGGTTTTCTAGTATCATGAGCATTCCCTATTCATCTCCTTTGGCTTCGATAATAAGTCTCTCCTTTTTAATCTATCCCATTGGATTTTCCAAGTATAACCAATTTATTAATAGTCCTATATTTGAAATCTTTGGAGATAACAATTGCCAACTTTAATCAAGAGTATTCCTAAAGAATTCACCTTTCTTAGGATGTAATTAACTATAGGGGCCTTCCCCCATAGGAAACTTTAGAACCTAATTTAATATAAACCCTAATTTATTTAACCATGTAAAGTAGAGGAAAAATTTTTAGTATTTCGAAGACTCATCATGCCTTATGAGTCCCTATTAGGTGATTAGGTCCATTGTAGGGTGGTGATGTCTATCTTTTGAGATAATGCACTATTCCTTGATGTCATCCCCGATCACCTCAATAAGTACACCATAAGATCTTCCTGGTGTCCCTCATACTAATAACTAAAATAAACACCACAAATTTTTCTAACGACTCTGTTGGGGATGGTTCCTCTCGCCATCTCTAATAGACAATTGTTGTCACCAAACATCGATAGTGGACTTGTCTTTTGTATGGGTCTGAGACTATCTCTCTTTCCATTAGCACTCAGCTTATTTCATTCTTAAACAAAGCTAGCCAACATCCTCTAGTTTTTAGGACCTCAATCTTTGTAAGTCTTAGAACTTCTACTAGCTCCCCCGATAGGTGAAAGATATGAATTAACTAATCAAAGGAGATGACAAAAATTTAGAAACTCTTTACCATTAGCTTGGTGAGGCAAGGTTCATCTTATATTTCAGAAAATGAACTCTTTTGCAAAATTCCACTTTTTAAAAGAACTTTTTCAAAAATTCACATAACAATAAATCTTGCACAAAATTCATAAGAAATTTCCAAAAAATGCAAAACTCATATAACCAAACCTCATTTAACAATTCCTATAACTCTTACATGAAGGTTCTTTTCAAAATCATAATCAAAACTTTTAAAATCCTTTTCTTATGAAAGCACATTTTTGAAAATAGTTATCTCCATTCAACATACCCAAATTTGTTAAGTAAGAGCCTCATTTTCAAATCATGAATACACTTGACTCCTACTTAATATACCAAATTTGTTAAGTAAGAGCCTCACTTTCAAAAATATAAATACACATGACTCCTATTTAACATACCAGATTTGTTAAGTAAGAATCTTAGTTTCAGAAATTGTAAATACCCTTGACTTCTACTTAACATACTAATTTTGTTAAGTAAAAGTCTCATTTTCAAAAATCATAAATACACTTGACTCCTTCTTAACATACCAAATTTGTTAAGTAAGAGTGTCATTTTCGAAAGTCATAAATACACTTGACTCTTACTTAACATTCCAAATTTGTTAAGTAAGAGTCTCATTTTCAAATCATAAACACATATTGGTTTCCAACTTAACATACCAAATTTCTTAAGTAAGAGCCTCATTTTTAAATCATGAATACACTTGACTCCTACTTAACATACCAAATTTGTTAAGTAAGAGCCTCACTTTCAAAAATCATAAATACACTTGACTCCTATTTAACATACCAAATTTGTTAAGTAAGAGTCTCTGTTTCAAAAATCATAAATACCCTTGACTCCTACTTAACATACTAATTTTGTTAACTAAGAGTCTCATTTTCAAAAATCATAAATACACTTGACTCCTACTTAACATTCCAAATTTGTTAAGTAAGAGTGCCATTTTCAAAAATCATAAATACACTTGACTCTTACTTAACATTCCAAATTTGTTAAGTAAGAGTCTCATTTTCAAATCATAAACACATTTGGTTTCCTATTTAACATACCAAATTTGTTAAGAGCCCCATCATTATAAAATCATCTGGCCTCTACTTAACATATGAAATTTGTTAAGTAAGAAGCCCCACTTTCAAATCAAATATATATCACACACATAACTAATCATCACAAACAAAGATGTTTTCACAAAATTTTCAAACACATATGTGGTGAAAAATATATATCTCTGTCTTCATTATCCCATTTTGGAAAGAAGGATAAATGAAAATAAAAATATATAACACCTTCTTGGGACACCACATAGATCCGCAGATGTTCTTATTATGGTGATTAGGTACGGCATTGAGGAGAGGTGTATTATCTCGAAAGATAGAAGTCACCACCCTACAATGGACCTAATCATCTCAATAAGGACTCCTAAGGACTATGGGTCTTCAGAATGTATGAGACATTCATCTCCTACTTTACATGGAAAAGTAAAGCAAGGCTTATTTTAAACCAGGTTCATTAAGTTCTCTATAGGGGTAGGCCCCCATAGTTAATTACATCCTAATGAATAATATTCCTTAGGAATACTCTCGATTAAGGTAAATGATTGTTGTCTCCATGGATTTCAAAGATAGGACTATCAATCAATTAGTTTATTTTTTAGAAGATCTAGTGAGATTGATCAAGAGGGGGGAGTTATTATCAAATCTAAAAGGGGAATAAGTAGGGGATGCTTTGGATACTAGAAAGCATAGTAAGCATCCCAAACTATCTTATGATTGGGCTTTATAATTTTGAAATTGAATTGATTTATTTGAGTTGAATTTTTATTAGAAAGTTAGGGCTTACAATTCCATGATACAAGATCATGAAAATGCCTAAGAGGAAAGGATTTAAGGTTGTAGCCCACAAAGGGAAGTAGCAACCTCTGAACCTAAATATATGGAACTTTGGCGAGGGCCAAAAGAATGACTTAAATTTAAGGCAAAAATGAATATTTGGTTTACCTCCACAAGAGAGGATAAACCACCCGACTGTTAGACTTACAACCGCCTGGAGGTGGCCGCCAACTAACTCCTCTTACAATTTTAAAATATGTAGGCAAGTGATATGTTTTTGCAAGGTAGCTAAGTTGTTGTTTATTTAGAAAGAGACTAAGTCCTTAAATACACTCCCTAAGAGACTAGATCATGTAGGGCTGATTTAATGACTTAAACCTAATGCAAATTTTGTTACATTTTATTTTTATTTTGGACAATCAATTTGACACAGGATTTAGGATTCATATGCCTAATGCATGAGAAATTAGATTATAGGCCAAAATTAATAAGATAAGGAAGCGTGTTTCCACCATGGCTCTCAAAGGTCAAGCCAAGTTTTCTGGAAAAGGTGGAAGCCCTCTAATCAAGAGTGAAATAATATGCTTTTTATGCATGATTTGAGAAAAGTAATACAACATCCAGCTAAGGGGTTGCTAATTCTTTTATCTTGATTTATAACCTAGGCTTTAGGAGAGGTTATGAGTTGCTTTATTTTTAGTTTTGAGTTATTTTATTTGGATACAAATTAATTTTTCTAAGAGTCTAATCATCATCTAGGCCATACATCAAAGCAAGGAAGAAACTAGAAAAATATGCTATCTTAATGCACAAGTTAAACAAACATCAATCAATTTATAAAACTAGCACAAAAGAATAAGAGGCCATTTATGGTTGAACTCTACTACACAAAATTGAAAATAAATTGGGTAGTCAAGTTCAACCCTTATACAACCCGAATTATAAATAAATAAATTACAATCAAGAAGAAATTCATTGCTATGGGGGTCTTCATTCTTCATTTCTTCTTTCTTCTTTCTTCTTTCTTCTTTTGGTTGGTTGGAATGTGATTGCTCCAAAGGCTTCACATGGTACATAATACATAGTCATATGACCAATCTTCATCTTAATACCCCATAACAATCATTCCAAAATCCTAATTGCAAAATTACATGAAAAGAGAAAAGTAAATCTAAGTACACCTGCAAAACATAAATTAGCTAAACAAACCAAACAATCCAAAGCATGTATATATGTAAATTGGACTTAGCACCCCACACATGGGTTACCATGTTTGCTTGGCCTATTTTGTATTATGCTTAGGGGTATAAGCACCTGTACAGCAAAAGTAGTTATATTTTTATTACAATGCCCCTTAAGCACAATCCCCTACAGAAGACAATGGTTAGACTAAAATTGCCCTACCATTCAGTCTATGCACATACACCATAACATCTAGACTAAAACATTACATCACAAAATAATGCACTACCCTAGCCTAAAGCTAGAAGTGATGACTTAGCCTAATGTGTGTGCTATTTAAGGTTTGTGTGGTATGTTCAACTAGGCTTTTAGGTTAGAGTTTTCTAAGTATGAAAATATTCAACTTAGAGGTGGTTTCATTTAAGTGATTTAGTTTACTTGGTTGCTTTTTATTTTGTGATTTGATTAGGTTTGAATGAACCTACAATTAATTACTAAGTTGTAAAGAGAGAAAAGAGAAGAGAACTTCTCTACCTTAAGTAATTTCTAAGGTAGATTCATATTTGATTATTATTTAGTGAATGTTTTATTATGTGTTTTAATTAATCATAAGTTTAGATTTTCCCTAAACAAACCTATTCAAAAAGAAAGGCATTTTAAGATTAAGTAAAGTGAAATACTAACACAAAACACACAATACTTCATTTCTTTCCCAACATGTGTAACATGCATATGGATGATTCCTAAGCATATCTATACATGCAAATGGAAGTGTTTAGCACACCTTAATGATGTATGCTAAGAGAGTTACTTTAGAAAATTTGGATGCTTCATGATGCATGATTTTGTTATGTAGAAAAAGAGTGATTCTTTTATGCATTTTTTTCTTATACACATTTACAAGTATAAAAGACATAAGTACGGTGTCATTGTTAGCACCAGGAGTGTAAGGTACAAGACCTACTTAGGGCTACTTAAATTCTCATAATCCCAGGGTTGTTCAGACTTATATACCACTTTTCTTAAATACATGTGCATGTACAAAAAGAAATGAATGGAAAGAGAATCATGCAAAAGTTGATCTTTGTTTGGTTAATTTGTTGGTTGTTTAATTTACATGTGTAAATGTGAGATTCCTTCTTAATTTATAACATGGAAGTGGATAGGAAAAGATATAAGCAAGTGTATGTTCTTTTAAAAGAACTATACACTTTGTAAATCCATCCAAATTCATGTTAAAAGAGAAGAGAGGGAAAGGCACACAATACTCATCTTTATATTTATACTCACATGCAAGCTTATAAATAATCATAAGTAGCATATCTTTTAGTTATGATATTTGATTTATAAGTTAAAAAAAATAATTTTGGATTTAATAGTCATAATAACCATTCATATTCTTACTTTAGCCAAAACATGCAATTTGACCTAAAATTAACATTTCATTTTTAATTTGATTTTTAAAAGACATGAATGAATGATTTTCATATGGCATACACATTTAGCATATTAGAAAAGAAATAAAGTGATGAAAGCATGTAAATGCATTCATGCTAATTAATTCCTAAAGACATTCTTATGAAATAAAATTGTTTAAAGTAAACTAATTTTGTTTTAAAGAGATTTTTTTGTATTATTTTGAGTTTGATTTGAATTTAGGAAATGTGAAAAGATTTGTTGGTCCTAACCCATTTCCCACATGTGTATATTAATTTAGTTTAATTTTTAGAACCATTGAGTGAATTTCATGTTTTGATTAGGTTAAGGTGTTCATTAAGTCCATTAATTACCACTTATCTACACCACTTTAACATATTTAATCAAATAATTACTATTCAATGTATGTCATAAAACCACACAAGGAATTTAAATCAACAATGCACCTAGGAAAGATAGGGGCTTAACATAATTGGCTCACAATTAGTGATTAATTAAGCTAAAAGATTTAATTTAAGTACTTTCATAACCCTCCCTACACATGTAGGTTAGATTTTGATTTTCTTAAGTTACTTAGGTTATTGAACACCTAAGCACCTACCAATTACCTACCCAAGATGAATTGGTTAAGTTTTGTAATGTTTTGATTTTGAAAAGTTTGATTAATTAAGCCACTTAATTAAGTGATTAAATTATTTAATTAATTTTCACTTTAATTAGATTTTTGTCCAAATGAAATAAACTTAGGGAAAAAGAGATGGGAAATAACTCCTAATCTCATTCCCTAAGTCCATTCACTAATCTAAGGTAATTAGAATACTTAATTAATTAATTTATCACTATTTAAAAGGTTAATTAATTATTTATTTAATTAAGAGGGTAATTAGGAATGACTCAAGTAATTCCCCTAATTAAACCATTAAAAAATTCCAAGAAACTTAGTGGAATTAGAATTCATCCCTCTAAATGCACATGAGAAGTTTGGAATTAATCAGTGGGATAATTAGGGAGTAATTAACATAATCACATTCCCAATAAAACTCAAATTCAGAAAATATCACTATTCAAAATCAATTGAAATTAATTTTAGATTATTCCTCTTTGAATTATCTTCAAAATTCTTTTTATTTTGTATTTTTCTAATTTTCTACATTTAGTTGTGAATATTTGAAGATTTAGTGATTAGCAATTAATTAAAACCCCTAATTATTAACTAATCCCATTAGCACCATGTGGACTGCTGATGCAGCGCACGCTTTCCACGTGGCGCGATGGGATTCGTCACTTAAATTGTCACATTGCAATGCTGCATCAACGATGATGCTACGTGCTTTCTCTCTGGATCGGACGGTTGAGATCGAGCCCGTAATTCTTAATAGATTAATTAGAGGATCCTACGCAGCTTGATCAGGATCGTCCATCCAAAATGTGTGGATGGACAATCTATTATCTGTCACTGAGCTCGCCTACGGAAGAGGGAAACCTTCCACTCCTTAGGGCAAGATCCAAGCTCAATTGAGCTCGAATTGAGGTCAAACTCAACCCACACCATCATCATGCAAGGGGATGAAGATCTAACGGTCCATTTCACTTAGGGTGAAACTTTCCTTTGAAAAGGACCAAGAAAAATTCAAACTATGCTCGATTTTGAATAGTACCTTGCTAGAGGCTATCACTGGCGCTCCCAACCATCGAGGTAGCTTCATCTAGTGGAGATGAAGCCCTATTGAAGGTTTGAAGGGTTGAGGTTGATTGGATCCTCCTATTGGCCAAAGTCACCTTCAAATGGATTTGGCCTTGGTCTAGCTCCGACCTCCCTTGCTTTTGAAGCTTGGAAGAAGGTTTGGATCAACTTGACTGACTCCTCTAAAGATGCTTGCAAGAGGAATTGAGCTGATATTGAGTAGTGAGCAAAGTTGAATTTCCCTTAGCCTCCCCTATTTTCAACTTGAAGAAATCGAGAAGAGGAGAATTGGAGATGGCTATAGAAAGCTTAGGGAGACTTGAAAATGCTTACCCTGAGTTCCCTAGCTTCAATTGACTATGAGTGAGTGAAAATGAAATAAAATTAGGGGGAGTATATCTTCCCCTAGGTGGATCGGATGGTCGTGCTTCACTTTGTCATTTTGATCCAATTCACCTCATTCAATGGGTTATTTTGGCTGTTTGAACTTGTACATGGTTCATTTTGGCTTTTTTTTGACTTGGTAAACCCTTAGTTTTGACTTGGTTTGACCCAATTTGTCAATAATGATGAGAGGTATAGGTGAGTTTGATTCAATCCAATTTGGGTAGGATTAGAATTTGGCTCAAAACGGGTATTTCAGGTCACTTTGGATCAAGTGAGCCTAAGTGGGTCAATTGACTTGATCAAGGCTTGAATCAAGTTTTGTTGAACTCACATATGGACTTATAATTCAAATATAAATCTATTTTCAAGTGATTTAGAGTCAAATGGGTTTTCATTCACTTGACAATTTCAAGTTCAAAGGGTGAACATGAGTTTGGTTTGGGTTTAATTATTTTTAATTCAGTTTTGGTTGGATGGTTGAAGTTTATGTTTATATTTGGATTCATGATTGAAGGATTGAATGAATCATGAAGAAAAATCAATGGTTTGGCTTGATTTGAATTTGATTTGTCTAAGTTTAAGACTTTGACTTGAAAGGCTTAGGTTGAATCTTGGTTGAATTTGGATTTGAACTTTGAATTGATTTTTGGATTGATGATTGAAGTTTATATTTATATTTGGATTCATGATTGAATGATTGATTGAATCATGAAGAAAAATTAAGGGTTTGGCTTGATTGAATTTGATTTGCCTAAGTTCAAGAATTTGACTTGAAAGGCTTAGGTTAAATTTTGGTTGAATTTGGATTTGAATTTTGAATTGATTTTTGGATTGATGATTGAAGTTTATATTTATATTTGGATTCATGATTGAAGGATTGATTGAATCATGAAGAACAAGGGGAGTTTGGCTTGATTTGAATTTGATTTGGCTAAGTTCGTAAGATAGAATCAAAGTAACTTAGGAAAGATTTTTGAAATTTGGAATTCAATCATGAGTTTCAATCATTTGGAATTAGTTTAAGATTTGAGAAACTCAATCAAGTTGGAATTGATTTTAGATTTAAAAAAATAATCAAATTGGAATTTATTTGAGTTTGACTTGAAAGAAGGAAGTGAGGATTTGGTTCAAGCTAGGGAATAAGAAAATTTTCCTAACACCCTTAAGGCATGACCTATTCTTATGGCTAACTTTTTAAGTCTCTAGGGCTAGGTTGAGTGTCCACCTAATCACTAGAAGTGTCTTAAGACTAAGGAGACTCTTAGTGTCTAAGAGGAGTCCTATGTCTAAGATGGAGGGGTTGAGAGCTCATCCTAAAAATGTGGTCAACAGCTTATTTGAAAACCTTTTTAGCATACCTAAATTTGCTAAGAAAAGGTTTTACAAATCAAAATTTTAAAACAAGACATACAACATATATATCTCCAAAAGTCTCTCCAAAAATTTGAACCCCGCTAAAAATACTTAAATTTGTTGAGTATGGGTTCTAAATCAAAATCATATGGAAAAGTCTCTCCTCCAAATCAAAAATCTCTCCAAACATTCAATGAAGCCCACTTAGCATACCTAAATTTATTAAGTGCGGGTTTAAATTCCAAATCAAATTTATAAGTCAATGATTGAAGATGAATATCAAGGTAAGGGTCTGAGTCAATTATGTTTCAACAAATGCAGTGATTTCAGTACAGTCAGTCTTTCCAGTCTCCAGTCACTGTAGTGATCATGAATCCTTCCTGACCATCCCCACTGGTGATCCAACTATGGCCCAAGGATCCCACTCCATCCACTCCACCTATTGAGGTCAAATCGAGCTCCCATAATTGACTCTCTACCTCAATTATGGTCTGGAAGGAGTCGCCACTCAAGAGAGTTGTCATCACATCACTGCCTCCGTAGACAGAGGAAGAGAGGGGAGTGGACATAAACAAAATCCCCATGACAGTTGATCTTGCTAGTGAGGAAGTCTTGACGAGGGCGTGTCCATTGCAGGTAGAGGAGCACGCCCCTACCACTAGTGGATATTCGCACTACCCAGCATAGTAGACCAATTGATAGATGACATATTAGAAGACTACTTTGCTGAGAAAGTATGAATTCTTGAGAGTGACCATTCAGATTAGGAGGAGGATAGAGTCAGCTTCGATCCTGATGAGCTTGACATGTTGGATGACACAGTTGAGATCCACATGGTTGATTCACAGGGGTCCTTACAGTGGGATCTGCTTAGCCAGGAAGGTGTCGTGCTTGAGGAAGGTGACACTTCTCACTCAACTCAGCACCTCCTCCACTAGCTCAGGCAGAAGGATGATCACATTGACAAAATGGAGAAGAAAGTAGAGGAGTTGATTGCAGTGGTTTTAGCATTACAGACCTCAGCCTCAGTATCACAGCCTTCTCCCATGGTAACCGACAAAACAGAGTTGGTGCAAACTTTAGACAATCCTTGGTGCACTCTCGTAAAGGAAGATACTGGTAGCTTGCATAAGAAGGTTACAGATGACACCTCCATGCATGAAAAGGATATCAAGCATATGGTAGAGAAGCAAGTGAGAGAAGCGATGGCGCAAGCTAGGTGGAGCTCATCCATTCCAAAGAGTTGATCATACCCAGAGGAATTCGATGTAGTTCAATACCCCAGGGGTTTTGTGCCACCTTCCTTCAAGATCTTTAATGGCAGTGGGAACCTGTGTCAGCATATTGCACATTTCAGAGCTGACTATTGCAATGCATCGCGATAGCAGTGACACACTTTTGTTCAAACTTTTTATCAGCAGCCTAACAGAGGTCGCATTTGATTGGTATGTCAAATTTCCTAATGGTTTGGTAGGGATTTTTGATGAGTTGGAGCACCTCTTCTTCAAGAGGTTTACTGGAGGTCATCCAAGAGTGACTGTAGGTGACCACATTCTAGTGAAGCAAGTTCCCAATGAGTCTCTTGTTGACTAAATTCTTAGGTGGTGCAACCTGAGCCTGAAATATGAGCCGCAACTATCTGAATAGCTTGCCATTAAGATTAATCTTAATAATATTCATGGCTAGGTCACCTTCATGGTTAAGGGCTTTACCATCTGGGCATTTGAGAAACTAATCAACAAGGCAGCTAGCCTGTAAGAGGAAGCCAAATAGTTGCCCTTTCCCGATCAATCATCTTGGCCCAAGCCCAAGAAGGTGTTCAAGAAGAAGCTAAGGATATATGTTAGTGGATAGAGAGACGCAGTTGGCCAGAGCCCAGTATAAGAGACCTCGAGCTCAGTAGCCTCCTTTTCCACCTCCTCTACCATCTCTTCAGGCATCATATCAGCCACCACAGTCACCACAACGACCATTCCCACCACCTCAGCAGCATACCCAACAGTGGTATTCGTATCCACCGCTAGGTAGCTATTACCCACCTACTCTTGTTGATAGTTTGAATAAGCCATATTCATTCAAGAGCGAGAAAGCTAGAAAAATCTTTAAGAATTTCTTAAAAAAATCTAACTTTTAGTTATCAGAGCCCAAGATGCTGGAAGAAGTGGGCAAGAGCAATGATCCAAACTATTGCTCCTACCACCACATGATTAGTCATGTCTTAGTGGATTGTATTACTTTTAAGGATTGGCTTGAGCTTTGCTATAAGTCAGGTGCCATAATTATCCCCAAGGAATACTTATTAGAATAACCCTCTAGTTTTATTAGGGTAATTCTTGGAGAAACTTGTGATTCTCTTAAGATAAAAGAAGATTGTGATATTGCCTTATCCTGAACCTCTAAAAAAGTAATTTTTAAAACCAAGAAACTCTCTTTGCAGGTGCCTGAGGTAGCTCAAACCTCCAACATCAAGGAAGGTTTGTAAGTTATCGAAGACAACTTGAAGAAGGTGACAGCCTAGCAACAGCAGTAGCAGTCCACCTTACTTGCCCAGGATAGTTTAGTAGCACAATCACCATTCAAGTCTAACACTCCATCCATAGTTACAGCTACTACTTCTTCCTCCACTAGCTACTATTCTACCAGCAGGAGCATTATATCAGCGGACAATGGCATTAAATCCGTTAACCAGCTTACTTTATTAGATTTCTATCATGTACCTCCACCAAAAAAGAAATCAATGAAGAAAGCTTTCACTTACATCTTGTCCACTTCTGATACTCTAGATTTTATTCCTCTTGAAAACTCTCCAAGTCTAGAAAATAATAATGATTATTTAGTCATTTCAATCCACTCTCTTCTGATTTTGAATTAGACTTTCTTTTTCTGAATCAATCGAGTTCACCTCTTAAGATTGACTTGAAGTCAACTTACTTCAAGGATCACATAGGAGAAGCTATAGGTATACCTGAGGAGAAGGCAAAACTTTCCAAAAGTTCATCATTTCAAGAAGTCACTGAAGTCAACCTACACAGTGGGAAAGTTCTACCTCCTAGGGTAGCACCTCAGGATAAGGGTGAATAAGTCATTGGTTCCAGCGAGCAGATAACCCCTCCACAAGATGCTCCACCTTTGGATATGCTTGTGGAGGACCAAGTCAAAGTTGATTATAACTTCTTATCATATCTTCGAAAGTTGCCAGCTAACTAAAACATGTATGATTCCCTTATCTTATCTAAAGAGATGAGGGAATCTCTATTCAAGACTCTTCTTGATCTGGAGATATTCTTAGCTCAGCAGACTGCTACTGAAGAGGAGGCACAGAACTCAAAGGACACCTTAGGAGTTACATTCAGTGATGAAGATTTTCTTCTAGGAATGACCAAGCACAACCACCCTCTTTACAACATAGTGGATGTTGGCAGATACAAGTTATCAAGAGTTTTGGTTGATCAAGGTGCATCAGTCAACATTATGAGCCTAAGAACCTTTGCTTCCTTGAGGATCAACATCTCCAAACTCCAAAAAGAGAGGATTATGTTGATATAATTGAATGAATAAGGCGAGATGGTCTTAGGTTCCATAGTGTTGCCATTAGAGATAGATGATTGGAAGGCTAAAGCCAAGTTTCATATCATGGACTCTTATACATCTTTTAATGCTTTGCTTCGGAGACTGTGGATATATGAAAACAACATAGTTCCATCCTCTCTATATTAGTGCATGAAGTTCCTGAGAGGTGGAATTGAGTACTACTTCAAAGGAGTTCTTAAACCTTTTAAAGTTCATGAAGTTGATATATATGAGGATGCAGCCTATTTTTTTCCCAAAACCAACAAAGCCATTCTCACGATTCTAGTTAAGATTCTTATGAGGAACAAAAAAAAAGAATAAAAAAAGACTTAGAAAAAGAAAAGAAAAAATAGAAAGAAGAAAGAAAATAAAAAAGAGCTAGACATGGACTCAGGGGAATATATAGAGCTTGACATTAGATTCCACCCATAGTTCATTACACCATTCAAACATATGGGTAGGATGACCCGAGATAGTTTAGAGGTATCCCTCGAGGTGGAAAGCCTCCCTATTGGCCGCCCAATAGGAGGTATGTCCTAGCCACCAGGAGTACACTTGCTATCCACATAAACTTATAATCTAGTTCAGAGGATGAGTCTTATATGGTTAGCACACCAGCCAGCTCTTCTCAGTAGCGGATCCCTTTCGAGATGACATTTGAGCATGATAGTGATGAAGACTGGGCTCCAAAGCAAAGCATAAATGCATCAAAGTCTGTAAATGAGATAGTGAGGCATCAGTTGGGAACCTTAGCTCCACCCACTTTCCTCACAAAAAGTTGAGGTTTGGTCGTTAAGGAAGCCCCTAAGTCATCCACAGATAGAAAAATGTAGAGCTTCTTTTTGGGAGCATCATCCTCAAGTCAGGAAGCTGATGTAGAACTTGAGGATGATTCATATAAAGGTTTAATACAATTGCCTTTTGATTGATATTCACCTTGTGTTCTTAATCTATCAAAGAAGGGATTAATCCCACATACTTGGTCTAAACATAGGTCAGACTACTTTGAAAGGTTATGGGACAACTAAAGCAGACATCCTCAATCAAGACTAGGATTAGGATTTTGCACAGTGGGTCCAATCAATGAAGACAATCATTGCTTAGTCATCACCAATCATTTGGAATCTAATAGGTTCTTTTCAAATCATGCTAACTCATATGAGGATGTGTGTTTAGAAACTTTAGATGATCCAAATGACTTTGAATTCAATGATGCACTACCAGAGTTCACAAAGGAGATCAAATCAACCATTGATAAGCTCAAAGAAATTAACTTAAGAACTAAAGACAATCCACGTCTGACATACATCAGTTGTTTATGAGTGGTACTGCAACAGATGAGTTAGTTTGGCTATTGACTGAGTGTAAGGACTACTTCGCATGGAGTTACAAAGAGATGTCTGATTTATCTTCTAACCTGGCAGTCCATAAACTAGCAATAGAGCCTAGTGCTAACCCTATCAAGGAAGCTCCTAGATGCATGCAATTAGACATTGAACATCAATTCATTTTTAAAGTTAAGAAACTGATCGATACTGGCTTTATTAAGGAAAAAAAATATTCTACTTGGTTGGCCGGTGTCATTCCAGTTAAGAAGAAGAATGACTAAATTTGCATATGCATCAATTTTAGGGATCTAAATAAGGCATGTCCAAAAACTGAATTTCCACTACCAATACTAGAACTGATGGTGGATATTACATCAACTCATGCAGTCTTCTCTTTCATGGATGGCTCATCTAGTTATAACCAAATAAAGATGGCCCCTGAGGATGAAAGGAACACTACTTTTTGAACCCCAATCAAAATCTTTTGCAATAGTGTCATGCCTTTTAGACTTGAAAATATGGTGCTACATTCCAGTAGGACATGACTCGGATCTTCGATGAACTCATTTATCATCAAGTCGAATGTTATGTCGATGATCTCATAGTCAAAACTAAAGAAAAGGAAGACCATCTCTTTGACTTGAGAATAGTTTTAAAATGATTAAGATAATTAACCTTAAGATGTATCCCCTGAAGTGTGCATTCGGAGTAGCTTCAGGGAAATTCCATGGGTTTGTTATCTAAAATTGTGGGATAGAAATTGATCTGGAGAAGATCGTCGTGATATTGGAAATGCCACCCCCTAAGGGTCTAACTCAACTCAGATCATTCCAAGGGTTGTTGGCGTATCTAAGACGCTTTATTTCCAACCTATCAAGATGGTGCCAACCATTTTAAGCACTTATCAAAAAGTATGCCAAGTTCAAGTGGGATGACAAGTGTCAACATGCCTTTGAAGACATCAAGCAATTCCTGATGATGTCGCTAGTTCTAGCAGACCCTATCCCAGGTAACCCACTTATACTATATACTACTACATTAGACTACACGGTGCTTTTTTGGCCCAAATTAATGACGAAGGGAAAGAAATGCACTCTACGATCTCAATTGTCATCTAATCCCTACTGAGGCAAATTACCCACCCATTGAAAAGCACTGCCTTGCTTCAATCTTTCAATCCCAAAAGTTATGGCATTACATGCTTTCTCATAAGGTGAACTTGATCTCTAGGATCAATCCACTACAATATCTCATGACACAGTTGAAGCTATCCGGATGGTTGGCACACTGGTCCATGATTTTATTGTAGTTTGACATCACTTTCATCCCCCTACATGCGGTGAAAGGAGAGGCACTAGTGGATTTCATAGCAGCACATCCATTTCCTACTGATTCCCTTCTTGGTGATGACCTACTTGATAAATAAATCATGAACTTAGGGGACACTAGCATTTACCACTGTGAGATGTATTTTGATGGTGCAGCTTCCTTTCAAATGGGAGAAGAACCATAATCTACTCTCCCATGAATGGTAGGGGTAGGAATAGTTCTCCTAACTCTAGACCGTAATGTGATGAGATTCTCATATCATCTGATTGTCAGTCTAGAGGTATCTATTACACTATGCATCCAGGATACCAACATCTTTAGGGATTCTCAATTAGTTATCAACCAAATTGCTGGGTCTTACAAAATTCTAAAGCCTAAAATCCATCATTACACAAGTACACTATGGATTATTGGCCCAAATCCTAGAGGTTACCATCTACAAGATTCCTCGAGGAGAGAATGTAGTAGCATATGCATTAGCCAAGCTTGCCAAAGAGTTGGCATGTTCGAAAGATGAGTCCATACCAATAAGGGTCCAAAATAGACAAATCTTATCCCTTGTTGATGTTGAACTCATCGAGAAACTCTCTCTTGAAGGGGAGATTGTCGTTGCCAAAAGGGATGAGGAGTTGGATTGGAGGCAACCTTTTATAGATTATGTAAATATAAGCAAACTACCTCAAGAGAAGTCACTAGCACATCAGGTGAACCAGAGAGCCCTTTCCTATGCTCTCGTAGTTGGAACCTTGTATCAGCAGTCCTTTGATTATATGTGGTTACATTATTTGGACAAACACAAAGCCAGTAAGATCGTGACCGAAGTGCATTCAGGTTTATGCGGGGCACATCAATTCTGTTCAAAGATGAAAGCCAAGATCAAGAGACTAGGATATCATTGGCCTTTGATGATCATAGACTGCATGGACATAGCTAGGAGATGCCACCAATGTTAGGTACATGATGTAGTCTTACACCAGCCACCCAACATTCTACACCCTACCCTAGTTTCATGGCCATTTGAGTGTTGGGGTATCGACATAGTGGGTTCGATCAACCCTCCTTCTTCCAAGGATCATCAATTCATTCTAGCTGCCACTGATTACTTTTCCAAGGGGCAGAGGCAATCCCACTCATAGCAGTTACAACTCAGCATATGCTCCAATTTTTCAGGAACCATATCATTTATAGGTTCTGGGTGCCTCGATGAATTATATTCGATAATGGTATTGCATTCAAGAGCACTAAAATTAATAGCTTTGCCCGGAGATACAACATAGATTGGATATATTCTCCCATCTACTACCCAAAGGAAAATGGCTTGGTCGAAGCCTTCAACAAAACTCTCATATGGATATCAAAGAACACACTCAATAACAATAAGAGATAGTGGCATGAATAGTTAGTTGAAGCCTTGTAGACTTATTGCACCATATACAGAACTCCAACTCCCATCACTAAAGATAGTTGTGGATAGTAAGATCAAAATAGAGTAAAACACTAAGTTACGGTTAGAAGAGCTTGAAGATTTGAAAGAGAGATGCCTCTAGGCATGCCAAAACTTTGAGTTGTACAAAGTCAAAATGATTCAAGCTCATAACAAGTTGGAACATCCTAGGGCTTTTCAATAGGAGAGTTTGTTTTAGTTCTAAGGAGACCAATGGTTGCCCGTTGAAAGATGGGAGGCAAGTTTGAACCCATTTGGGAAGGCCCTTTTTCCATAGAGAAGGCCTACCAAGGAGGATCTTATCATCTTATAAATTATAAGGGAGAGCACCCAATGTTTCCAATCAACGGGCTCTACCTAAAGAAATACTACCCATAAATCTTGTTTTAAAATAATTATCAATAAAACTTATTTTCATCTCAAATCCAATATGTTCATGTTGTTGAGAAACATCTTTGTTTACGAATCCGCCATATTGTGTTTAGGGTAATTGTAAGGAACCCAAGCAGCGCCTAATCCTTTAGTAACACAACACCAATTAAAATTACATACAACCACATAAAACAAACACATATTTTTTTGTCTTGGGCTATTTTGATGTGGGATAAAGCCTCCTATGTCACTCACTCATTACTGCTCTAGGTCGAGTTGACATGCTACCCTGATAGTGTGTCACCCTAGTGGTTCCTTGTTTAGAGGATGTAAGTCTATGAGCTTTCTTCTTACTTGACCATTGCAAACCAACGAGCACCTTGTTAGTTTGGTAGGCCTTACTACGTGCCTGGTAAGCTACCTCATGTTGACTTTGTTTAAGAGGATGTAAGCCTACATGCTTTCTTCTAGAACTAGCTATAATACACTAACTGGGTCGAGTATATTTGAGGCTTAGGATAAGTCCCCTAATGGCTCCTTTCCTTCTGACTACTTTAAGAGTGAGTCTAGTCCTTACATGGGACTCCCCACTCAATAGTCTCCCTAGGTCGGATAGCATCTATCCCACCAACAATATACTATCCTAATTATCATTTTTATCTTTGAAGATGTAAGCCTGCAAGCCTTCTTCCCAGATTTATCATCGTAAACTGACGAGTAGCTTAGGTTTGTTGGTTATCGCTATGCTGACAATAACCCATCCGATGGATACACCACTCATGATAGATATAAGTTTACAAACTTTCTCCCAGAGTTGGCCATAGTATACCTATAGGCTTTCTTTTACATGGTTCTAGAGAAAGAAACCTCCCCTGTGGGTACTCTATTTGGATCACGTCCTTAGAGACCCCATTTAGACACTACCTGGGTAACTCTTGGATTGGACACTCCCCCTTTCCTAGTAGCCACCCCTGTCATTGGAGAACTTATATTATGGATATGCAGATTCTCCCTTGGTTCATTAAGTCTGAGATAGGACTAGGCAGATATAAACCCCTTCTCAGTGTGGTCCCTTGCACACCAATAGATTCCTTGCAAACATATAAATAAAATATATATTTTCACTTATGGATTAGGAGGACACCTTTAGAGGTACCTTTTCCCAAGCAGGCATTATATCTTTAGAGAAATGTCAGCAAAACTCCCTATAGAAATCACTTGACTACTCTTGAGTTAAGATAAGTCCAAAGGCAACACTCAATCAGTAGCTGCCCTTAGGTCAAATTCAATTTGTTATGCCACCAATGGGTCATCCCAGTGGTCATCCTTGCTTTGGAAGATGTAAGCCTATTACGCATTTTTTCTAGCACGACCATTGCACACCGACAGGCAGCCTTAGGTCGAGTTCGATTTGTTGTGCTATCAAACGATCACCTCAATAGTTTCTCCCTACTTTGAAAGATGTAATTCTACATGCTTTCTTCCTAGCATAGTTGTTGCACATCAAAAGGCACCCTTTAGGTTGGTTAGCTCTACCTCATGGCCTGTAGACTATCCCTTTGGATTTATAAATCTAAGATAGGACTAGGCTAATATTAGCCCCGTCATCATGGATCCATTATACACCGATAGGGTCCATCTAAAATGAAATTAATCTTGACTATTTTTGGGTTGATATGAGTCCACAGTGGCATTCACTCAATAGTCATCTTAGGTCAGCTTTGATTTGTTGTGCTACCAATAGATCATCCTAGTGGTTCCTTATTTAGAAGGATGTAAGTCTACAAGCTTTCTTCCTAACTTGACCATTGAACACCGAAAGGAAACCCTTAGTTTGGTCATATCTACCATGTGGCTGGTAGACTTTCCCTTTAAAATTGTAAATCTAATATAGAACGAGGTTGATATAGCCCCGTGTTAGTGGATCCATCACACACCGATAGGGTCTAGTTTATTAAATCTACCATCTCCCCCAGTGGAAATCCATATATTAAATTCACTCTTATCCCTAGTGGATACTTCTCCTAAGAAAACTAAAGAAATTTATAAATCAAATCCACCTTATTTCTTCAGCAGATCATAGCTCATATCTCTTGTAGATATACTCTCCACTTATTTTAAACTAAATCATATTCACATCCCCTAGTGAATGCCCACATCAGATCAAATCAAAATTCTCCCAATGAGGCACAAATCAATTTAGCGCCCCATAGTGGAGCCTAGAGCATAATCATTAATCAAACCAAATAAAATTCTTATCCCTAGTGGATAATCCGAACATGTTTCCCTAGTGGAAGGTTCATGCACCCATCCCAATGGATTATAAATCCTAATCCCCAGTGGATTATAAATCCTAAACCCCATCATATCTTCTCTCCTTAAATCATATTTGCAATCAAACTCAAAGCCTTATCCTCTCTATGGATAACCTGAACCTGCTTCCCTAGTGGAAGGTTCACATACTCAATACCTTAGTGGATTTCTCCTCCCTCACTTATGCCCTAGGCATAAGTTGAGTTACATAGCACTAAGATAATGATTCTGTCTACACCTCGGGTTTAGGGATAGATCATTTCTATTAGCGCTTGTGATCCTTTGGACGTTACTGATCATTTTGGTCAACGCCAATATGTGCGGTGTGCCTTGTCAGTTACACCACACCTATTGGGGGTCCTTTTGTTGACCTCACTTTTGGAGTGAGTTCTCAACTTTCTCATCATAGATCTAGGACTATTATTGACACTAAGAGCACCTTAGTGTTAAGACACTTCTAGTGATTAAGTGAGTACTTAATTTAAGCATTAGAGATATAGAAGAGTTAGCCGTAGGTATAGGCTATGCCTTGGAGACTTAAAAAGACTTGCCTACCCTGTAGCTCAAACCCAATCCATGCTTTCCATCTCAAACTAAACATCAAATTCATTCAAATTCGAAACCAAATTCCCAAGAATCATAATCAATCTCATAATCAAATTCAAGCTCAAAATCTTCCATAAACCTTATGATTGAATTCAAAATCCCTTATAAGCCCTTTAATTTTATCTTATGGACTTAGACTTAACTAAATTCAAATCAATCCCAATTCAATTTATTTTCTCAAAGATCAATTCAATCTCTCAATCATTTATTAAATCTAATTCCAAACTCAATTCCAAATGATTGAAACCCAAAATCAAATTCAAGTTCTAAGATTCCTTCCTGAGCCTTATGACCCACTCTCATAAACTTAGCCAAATCCCCACCTAAGCTATCCAAAACTTGATTAATTTCTTTATAAATCAATTATTCCTTCATTTACATTCAAAAATATAAATGAAATCCATACTCAAATGACCAAAACCAAATCAAACTAAATCAATCCAAGCCAAATACCTTCTTAAGCCTTATGGACCTACCTCCATAAGCTTGATAAAAACTTAACCCAAATCAATCCAAAATCAATTGGTTTCTTTATAAATCAATTATTCCTTCATTTATATTCCCAAATATAAATGAAACTCACCTTCCAATGATAAAAAATAAATCAAACTACATTGATTTCCTCCTTAGCCCTTTTGACCTACATCCTTAAACTTGGTCAAATTTGCTTCCAAATCACTTCAAATTCAAGTGATTTTCTCAAGAATCATTTATATCTTCATTTATATTCCAAAATATAAATGAAATATAAATTCAATTAGTCAAAACCAAATCCAAAATTAAACAAAAAAAACTAATTCAAGCCTTTTAAGCTAATTTCTTGGACTTGGCCAAATTCAATCCAAATCAAGCTAAAACCATTGAATTTTCTCTTAAATTAATCATTTATCCAAATATAAATGAAACCTACAATCATCAAACCAAACTCAAGTCAACCCAAGTCAATTCTAAGTTATCCCTTTGACTTGAAAACTTCAAATGAGCCAAAATCTATTGGACTCCAAATTGATTGCAGTTGGATTTATATTTCAATCCTAGGCTCATATATAAGTTCAACTAAACTTGAATCAAGCCAAAACCAAACCTATTGACCCATTTTGGTCCACTTGACCCAAAGTGGCCTAAAGGATCATTTCAAACTAAGTTTTAATCCAACCCAAATTAGATTAAACCAAGCTCATCCAAGCCTTATATCATGATCAACAATCACCCTAGGATGATCAACCACCTTGAATTGGGTCAAACGAAGTCAACTTGGTCCTTTGACCAAGTCAACCTTTAGCCCAAATGAAACCTAAACTAGCCAAAACCCACCATACACCATAATGATTGAAACCATTGATTCAAACTAACTCATGATCAATGATTGAATATGACTTGACCCTCAATTGAGCCAAACCAAGTCCAATTGGCCATTTAACCCAAGTTGACTCAATTTGGCCTAAAAGGCAAAAATGGGTCAAATTATGATCTAACTCAAATTGATTGCAACCAATGGATCAAGTTCATTCCAAATTGACAATTGAACTTTACTAAAGCCATAATTTAGCCCAATTTGACCAATTGGTCAAATTGACCCAACCTAGCCTAAATTGACCTAAAGGGTTAAATTGGCCAAAATCCAAATTGATTCAAACTGAAACCTACAATCATTTTCAATTAACTAATTGAACTTGAACCAACACTGAACCCAACCTAATTTGGTAAATTTGGTCAAATTGGTCAACTTAGCCCATTTGACCTACATGAATCCAAATGAGCCAAAATCAAACCTAGGCCAAAGTAATTGAAACAACTTGAACCAAAACTCTTTAAATTACCATTTGAACCTAACCCAGGCCTTGGTTTGACCTAATTAGGCCAATTGGTCAACCCAACCCAACATGAACCCATGTGAACTCATTTGACCAAATGAAGCCAAAGCCCATGAGACCTTGGTGGCTGACCAAACCCAACCCAAACTCAACCTAAGTTAGCCTAAAATCAACCAAACCCATTTGGAGCCAAGTCCAATGCAAATCCTCCATGGATCCACTCCCCCATGTGGGATTTTGCCAAATATGGCAAAGTCCACCCTCCTTTCACATTGACAGCCATCCAACTTCCAAATGAGGGATCCCTAAGCCTCCTTGCCCACCCTAGAGGGAGTAGGACTTTCCATAGACCAAAAGGAGGTGAGTTAACTCACCTCCCATGTAACCCGAGCACCTAAGGGATCCAAGCCAAGATATCTCCCCACATTCGACCTTGAGCCACCTCCTATGAGTTCCTCCAACCCAACCGAGCCACGTGGACTTCCCTCCACTGCTCTAACGATGACTGGCTGGCCAAAAAATGAGAACCCATCCTATCCATCCAACTCAGCAAATCAAAGGGTATACCCCCTTAATTTGAATGAGATTGGTATAAATTCAATTTGTACGAGCTTCCTAACACAATTTTGAGCTTCCTTGTGAGTTCTAGAGCGACCCCAAGCTTCCCATCTTTAGCATTCCCTCTTTCTGCACAAAAATGAAATAGGGGAGGCCATCTTCGATCCAAGCTCCCTTAATTCACCACCAAAGATCAATCACTCATTCCCACACTATCTCCATACCTCATTGAGGCTACCTGAAGCTTCCCCCATATTCCAAACCCACCGAAGCAATGAGTTCGATCAAGGCCAAAGTTCCAAAACACCATTCTTGGCCACTCAAGCAAACTAAGGGGAATTAGCTTGGTTGCTTCTCAACAGGACCTCGTCTCTACTAAATGAAGCTACCTCTAGTGATCTCATGATCAATCTTAAGTTCTGGTGAGGTAATTCCTCAAAATCATTGATATAGGAAAATTTGGTTCATCCTTTTGGCAGAAAATTTGCAAATGAGCTCATCCTAGCCGTTGAATCCTTGTGGATTCTTTATGCGAAGGTGTGGATTGAGTTTGGAGTGAATCTGAGCTCGGGTGAGCTCGAATCGAATGATCCATGGCGGACGGGCTCTGTTGTTCATCGCTCGGGGGAAGGAGGTTCACGGGCCATCCATTTTATGTGATTGGAATGGCACCATTGGATTAGGTTTAATTATGGTTAAATAATGTGATTTTAAGGCTAAAACTTTCATAATTTATGACTAATTATTGAAAAGTCCAAAAAATACAAATAATGACACATTTTAAAGGTATTTTAGAGGAGGATTTAATAAAAGAATATTTTCAATTGGTTTTGAATAGTAAATAAAGCTTAATTTAGCTTTAATTAAAAACTTAAAAAGCTTAATTACTCTCTAATCATTCAAGTGATTGATCCTAAAATTTTTGAGATTATTTGAGAGGATGATCTTTGTCTCCTCTAATTTTCTTGGGATTTATTACTTGTTAAATTAGGAGGATTGATTAATTAGGCCTTAATTATCTTCTTAACTTAATTAAGGGATAATTAATCATATGAATAGTAATTAATTAACTATTTTGACTCCCTAATCACAGTTGAATAATAAGAGGGCTTAGGGAAGTAGATTGGGGCCTCCCTCCTAATTTTTTCCCTAAGTTCCTGTCTCTTTTCAACCAAAAAAATGCTAATTAAAAATTAATTAATTAATTAATTAATGACTTAATTAGCTAAGTTAAAATTAAATCACATTAAATCATGCTTGATCAAGTGGGTGGCTTATGGAATTAGGTTGGGACCTCTTTTCTTACCTTTTCCTTTAAGCCCATCTCATTTCAAAAGATAATCAATTAACTTTGATAATTAATTAAAGATAAATGAATTAGTGGATTAATCATTTAATTAAAATAAAAACCTAATTGAAAATTTAATTTTGCATAATTAATATTGGGTAGAGCTTTAGGTGTTCAAGAACCTAAAGAGGTTTAATGAAATTATGATTAGCTCACATGTGTTAAAAAAATATGAAAGTAATTAAAATAATTCTTTAAGCTTAATTAATTAATGATTATGAGCTAATTGCATTAGGCCCTTTTCATTTCATAAGAGCATTTCTATTTACTTTTCAATTTATTTGCATATTACTTTAGCTCATAATCATTTAATCAATTACCTTAAGGTAACATACGTAAGGATTTAATTAATTGATTTAATTCATACCTTAACCTAATCAATCCATAAAATCAACCTAATTGCTTTTCATTAAATCAAGTTAACTCACACATGGGGAATTGGATTATGATTAGAAAATCTTTCTCACATCTCTTAAATCAAGTTAAACATAAAATCAAAGGTGACATTAAGAAACTTTGGTTTATTTTAAATAAGCTTATTAAACATGATTGTCCTTTGGAATTAGTTAGATTGAATGAAATTACATGCTTGTATCTATTTATTTCTTTCCAATCATATTAAAATATTGTATACCACTTGATTCATGCATTCATTTCTTCAAAAATTAATTAAAAATAAATGATTTTATTTATGTCAAGCATTCATGTGTTGATTCAAATTAATATATGTGTGCCTACTATCATTATTAAATCCAAATCTATTTCCCAAATCTTATAAATAAATGATTACATATGCTGTGAATGCTAGTTATAAATACATATGAAATACAAATGATTATAGCATAAGTGCATAAAACTTTACTCCATGTGCATAAAACTTTTCAATCAAATAAAAATACAACTTTTGCATGGTTTTTTCTACTGTAGTTATGTATACATTCATATGTATTTCAGAAAAGCAAATACTTTGTTTGGCCATTCCAGGAATACGAGGCTTTAAGTTACCCCAAGGAGGTCATTTGATTACTTCACTTTCCTAGTTAACAATGACATACACTAACTTATGTCTCTCATATATGTGTGTGTACTTATTAATGGAGTCAAAAACCCCTCTTTCTTTTACCAAAACACATGCATTTGCAATTGTTTAAATGCTATAATTAATTAATCATGTGATTAAAAGTTATCTTTCTTACATTCATGTATGCAAACTTAAATCTGTTTGAATGCAAATGGTATTTAGCCTGGACATCCTGGGAATACGATGCTTTAGCTTGCCCTAAGGAGGTCATTTGATTACCTCACTTCCCTGGTTAATAATGACATGTACCTGTTTGACTTCATTCCTATGTATTTTTGCATACGAATCTAGATAGAGCTTTAAATTAATATGGTAAAAATAATTCAATCAAAAGGAAAATATAAACTTTAAATGTACATGTTCATATTCATCATTTAAGTGTGCCAACACATATTGCATGTATAGGTACGTTTAGGACTTAATCATATGCATGTTACATATGATGGAAAGAAATGAATAAACATGTGTTATGTGATAGTAATTAATTTCAATTAATCTTAAGATGCCTTTCTTATTGAATGAGATTATTTAAAGTGAACCTAAACCTAGGATTAATTAAAGATATGTAATAATTCATTCAATAAAGAGAATTCATTTAATTAATTTACTTTAGATGTGACTTAAGGTAGGGATAAAAGAAAGTGATCTTCTCTTTTCTTCAATTTATAACACTTAGTTGTTAAGTATAAACCAAGTGAAATAAAATAAAATATTAAGTAAAACTTGCAAATCAATTAAGTCACTTAAAGTGAAACCATCCTTTATAATTAAATCATTTCATACTTAGAAAATTATAATAGAGCTTAGTTAAGGCATACCACATATGTCTTAATACACACACCATATAATTGAGTCACCACTTTTATCCTTATGTTAGGGCGGTGTATGGAGTGATGTATGTTTGGTTTTATGATGTATTATTTTAGATTGGATGTTAGGTCGTGATTAGCCTAATTATATTTTTTTATAGGAGATTGTGCTTAAAGGGTGCTTAAAGTAAATATAAATGTTATCTTTTTTAGGTTACTTAACCCCTAAGCACAATCTAAATTAGGACAGGTGGGCTTAGTTACCCATGTGTAGGGTGCTAAGTCCAAATTATTCATATAACTACTTGGGTTTTTTGGTGTGTTTAGCTAACACTTATTTTGTAGGTGTAATTATATTTATTTTTCCTATTTTTAATGTAATTTTACATTAAAAATTAGGATTACTATTATGGGGGATTAGGATGAGAGATGGCTAGAAGGCTTTATCCTGGCAGGCCCTGTGATGCCTCTGAAGCAAGCACATCCAAATGAAGAAATGAAGGAGACATGAAGAATGAAGATAAAAAGACCCCCATAGCATCTATTCATTTGTAAAAATTATAATTATTCTTTCATACACTGAGTTGTATAAGGGTAGAGTTTGGCTACTCATTTCTCTTTTTGGGTTGTAGGGTGGTACCCGATCACACTGGCCTGTTATTCTTTTATGTTAGATTTATAAAATTATTTGATATTTTATTTATGATTGCATAATAGAAATAGCATGCCTTCTTCTAGTTTCTTTATGAATGGTGATTTAATGTGTGCAATGGATTTGATTAGGCTCTTAGGAAAAAAAATTTTTATCCCAAATAGAACTCATAACTAAAATTTGCTAAATAACACATAACCTCACATAGAGCCTAAGTATTAAGTCAAGATAATTAAAAGATTTAACAACCTCTAACCTGAATGTCATAGGATTAATATCATGCATTCATATTGCTTCATTCTTACTACGAGAGGGTTTCCATCCTTGCATGATAGGGGAAGACATGACCTTTGAAGGTCTCCTCTATGGTGAAAAATACCTCTTTTCCTTTGATTTAGCCAATGACCTCATTTCATCATGCATTTAGACATAAAAATCTTATGGCCTTTTTCAAAATGAAGAGTCCAAAATCAAATTAAAATTAAAAAGATTTGCATTAGACTAAGTCATTGCTCATACTACTCATGCTATAGTCTTTTATGGAGCGGGTTTAAGGACTTTAGTCTCTTTGTAAATAATAATAACTTAACTTTCTTGCAAAAAATATATGACTTGCCTACATGGTTTTAAAGCATAGGAGAAATTAGCTAGCTACCACTCCAGACTATAATAAGTCCAGTAGTCGGGTGGTTTACTCCCTCTTGTGGAGGTAAACCATATACCCATCTTCGCTTAGATTTAGGACGTGCTTTGGCCCTTGCTAAAGCCCCCTAGATTTAGGATCTGAGATTGTTGTTTCCCTCGGGCTATAAGCATAAATTCTCACCTCTTAGGCATTTTTACAATCTTGTATTGTGGAATTATAAGTCCTAGCTTTCTAATAAATTTCAACTCAAACATATAATTCTCTTCAATTTCAAACATATAAAGCCCAATGATAGGATAAGTTGGAATGCTCACTAGATTTCCTAGTATCATGAGCATTCCCTATTCATCTTCTTTGGCTTTTATAATAAGTCTCTCTTATTTTATCTATCCTGATTGATTTTCCAAGTATAACCAATTTATTGATAATCCTATCTTTGAAATATTTGGAGATAATAATTACCTACTTTAATCGAGAGTATTCCTATGGAATTCACCATCCTTAGGATGTAATTAAGTATGGGGGCTTGCCCCCATAGGGAACTTTAGAACCCAGTTTAATATAAATCCTACTTTATTCATCCATGTAAAGTAGGGAAAAAATCTCTGGTATATTCGAAGACCTATCATGCCTTAGGAGTCCTTATTAGGTGATTAGGTCCATTGTAGGGTGGTGATGTTTATCTTTTGAGATAGTGCACCATTGTTTGATGTCATACCCAATCACCTCAATAACTACACCCTCAGATCTACGTGGTATCCCCAATACACATACAAAAAATAAACACCATAAAGACCTTAACCGTTGAATTTTATTCTAGCGAAAGATGAAAACCCGAATCCCCTTTGTTGATCTTTGATCTAGAATAAGGGATAAGAGTGGTTTTCATTATATAATTTAGAAACATAGCACTGCTAATGCAAAATACTGTCAAAATTTCCATAAAAAAATTAAAAAGATCTACTCTTTAAATTCAAAATTTGGCCTATGGCGTCGTGGCACTAGCTATAGTTGTTGCGGTGCCATGCTCTCGAGTAACCATATTACATAAGTGGCATCGCAATGCCCAAGAATTAGTGTCACGGTGCTTTGACAAAAATCCCTTGGCCCCACAGTGTCAAACCCATGTGTCACTTGAAATATGACTTAGAGTATTTGATTCAAATTATGAGATAAAATTCCCACAGCGCCATGGTGTTGAGGGGATAGTGCCACAACCCTAGTGTCACCTTGTTGCAAGTGAAAAAAGACTTAAAAAATTATTTTTCAGGGAGAAAATAATACCCCACTGTGCCATGGCATCGGCCTCTTGAGTCCTTTGGTCTTTCTACAGTGCTAAGGCGCTAGCATACAAGCATAGCAGCACTATACGCTGATTTGATTTTTTTTCAAAAGTGTTAAATATATGTATATATGCAAGAACACAACACAAAGATAATGAAAAGGGGAAATTTATTTCATCAAAAGAAAATTACAAATTGTAAATAAAAGAAAAAAATACAAAGGGAAAACTAGTAGTCATACTCATTCCCAACTTCCTCTTCATCCTCTTCCTCCTCCTTCATGCTCGATACCAGTGAAGTAATCTTACATGGTTTATATTAAAGCAACATAAGGAAGGAGCCCTTGCTAGGATCTATAAGATTGTAACTCTAAAACATGTTCACCAGTGCACCATTGACCTAAGTCATGTAGGAGAATTACATCTACTCTTGATCCATGTGATGATCAAATTTGCATTCCAGCATCTCTTGCCTATGACTACTCTAATCCACCCTCTTACACAAGTTCGAGACTTGGATACCGATCTCTTTAACTCACTCGACCAAGGACTTGGGAGTTTAGGATCTAGATCGGGGAGGGTGTAAATTCTCTCCCACTTCAAATGTATTCACGAACCCCCCCCCCCCCCCCAATCACCCTCTTTATTAGAGGAGCCTTTTGAAAGAGTACCTCCTCATCAGACCCCCATACTGCACCTGCCACTACACATATAAAATAAATAAGAGAAGGGTGGATGTACCCAACAGTAGTGCTCCCCTTCAACATATTATAAATTAAATTAAAAATAACCTTCCCGATATCAATCAAGAACATCTTTTAAATAGAAAAATTCAAAATAATACTATCATTGGTAACCTCATGAATGTTACGAGAGGTTATAAGCCTGGTAGAAATAAAATAGTGCTAAGCCTTAGAGGCGGCTGTCATACCAGTGGTAGGAAAGTTGATAATTCTTTCCTCCCATCATTCCCATTGCACACTTTCATTTTCATCTTGTCGAAATTAGGATAATCATTGTAGTAGGTGAGATATTGATCATATTCAATATTAGGAAGATCATAATATTCATTTATAGCACTACTATCGTAACTCACCACCTTTCCCAAGATGTATGTCATGTTATCCTGGCCGTCCCATACATTTGCGAAGAATTCACGCACCACCGAGATGATGCATGAATTATTATCATACCCTAGCTTGAGCCACCTCTGCTCCATGATTATCTCCTCCACCCTGCCACCTAGATTCTATAATATTCTCTCTAGAATCAGGTGTTTGTGGAGAGCGTGCTGGTACTGCTCCTCGATGATGGCACTAACAAAGTGATTGGTATCACTGGATGCTGTCTTCTTGGCCATAACTTTTCTAAGAAGCATGATTAATATTAAAAATTAGAAAACTGAAGAGCTAGAAAAGAAAGAAATTTTTTAAGGAAATGGATCACTATATGAAAATTCTTAATAGCATGGGTCTCTATTTATAAACCAGGACTGAGCACCGAAGCGCTATGCTCTCAAGATGCACAACATGGCCCTAGTGCTAAGATGCCCACATGAAGCATCAAGGCACTGGTCTATTTATCACATCGATTAATATGCATTCAGAAAGATAGATTTAATTATAATAAAATTTCATAACCAATGTGCATGAAAAGTGAGCAGCGTCGTGGCACTCATTAAAAAAAGGATGTCATTTCTCCTTAAAATTTTCTACATGTTAGTTAAAAATCTTGACGAGCACTACAAGACGACACCACAACACTATTCAAATAGTCAAATGACCAATAATAGTAGCGCTGTAGTGCTGCCTACCCAGAACTAAAGCACTGAGCCTCTAGCTCATCTGCACTCATGTCATTCTACATAAGCACTAGGCTCCAGGCACTAGGTCCCAATGCTGAGACACTAGGTCCAAAAATGAGAATTTTATGTATTTTCTTTATAAAATTTGAATTTTTTATTCATTTTCTATGTATAAACTACTATGTCTACCTGATATGTAAGCACCCTAATTTTTAGCATTCCCAAAAGATGTAAGCCCAACAACCTATTTGTTCACCTTGTGAATATTTATTTGTTCACCATTCAAACATCCCATAATCTGTTCGCCATGTGAACAAATCCATATCTATATGCCATGCAAACACCATAATTTTTGGTCCGTCCATCATGTGGATGACTTTAATTTTTGGCATTCCAAAATGGTTTATGCCAAACAACCTATTTTTTCACCATGTGAATATATATATTTGTTTGGCATATGAACATCCCATAATCCATTCACTACATAACAAATCCATATTCATTTGCAATGCAAACACTTTAATTATTGGTCCATCCATCATGTAGATGACCTTAATTTTTGGTATTCCAAAAGGGATGTAATCCCAGCCTTATATTCATTCAAAATATGAACATCTACCCCTATAAACACTCTTGCACCACTTACACTAAAATTCTAAGTCTACTTGAGATACTTGAAATGCAGTAACCCATTGATAATCAGATTATTTGGATATTATGGCTATGTCCCTCTGATGTTGGTTGGCTGGAATAACATAATCCCAAAATGATGGAATAATGGGAGTTTGATCAGGATTACATTCTAATTTCTCATAAGATAGTCATCTATGTCACACACACCTTGAGAAACCAATTACATATCAGATATATGTAGAACTCATATAAAAATAAACCCTAACATAAATATTAGGGGAAATATGGTTGAATATATATCATCCTGCCTCACAAAATAACATACTCTTGCCCATCCCATAAAGATGGCAGAGCGCATCCACCATGGTGTTTTTTATGGTAATCAAATGTTCACTCTATCCAATCCATGATACAGATAGGCTAATGTTGTAGGTGTTAGTACAATCTTCTTGCCACAACCAAACAAACTAGCTATTAAGAGAGTAGAAAGGTAGAAGAGTATGCTGTGATGGGGGAATATAAAGTAGCATAACCACTTAACAATGAAGGCGACTAAGGATAATTCTTCATCAATGCTTCATGCTAAATTATGTTGAGAACTACCTCTTCCTTTAGGCTCAAATTTAGTTTTGAAAGACCCTTCAGATGAATGAAATTCATTGTCAAATAGATCATCTAAGCATGTAATATGAGACAAGCATACATCTAGATAAAGGAAACTCTCAAACCATATATCTAGAGTGGCAGTACCACATTATCTACATCATGATCTATGCTCTCTGAATAACCTCTAGTAGTGAGCTAGAGCACAATGAAGACTAGAAGAATATATGACCTCCTCTCCTCCATTGACCAACTAACTAATGCTGAAAGAGCTCATGATATGGAGGGATGCTCTTCTTATAACGAATGCCTAAAAGAGGGATGCCTGTTGTGTTCTACATTTCTGCTAAAGTAATCATCATCTCGTGTAGACCAATCCAACAAGTATTACTATCTCTATCCCAATGCTCTACTATGCCATCAATCCAAGTGAATGGAAGATGACTATAGTCAAAGAGTGATGCATAGATCATATGATATATGATAGCTCTCTTAAGAATATCAATATGCATCTACAAATAATGGAAAATCTAATATATGTAGACACTGTCAGCGAATAGAGGTGTGTTGAACACTGACTTTGGCTCCTAATCCTCTGCCTCATGATGTAATATATGATAACCCAGAAGTAAAATTGTACTTCTAGAAGGAGTGGTATCTATAATTGGCTGGAATACATCTTGATCCCTAAAACTAAGATGATCTATAACTCGCTCCAGAGGAACATCATGACTATGTCTCAACTTCATATTAATCACCCAATTAGAAGGAACATATTCGGATGAAAGCTGTGAATCAAAGAGAGGAATGCAAGATTATCGAACAAATGAAACCTTATAAATGTCTCTGCCCATCAATATATCCTGAAGCCATAATAATCAATCCTATAATATGGTTGAATAATGTGAATCATGGGCTCCAATAGTGGCCCATATTTGCCCTCAGTGGACTCAGTATGAGGCATATCATTTGTCCTTTTCCAAAAAAATTATTGTAGCAAATTTAAATATAGAAGCATATAAATTTTATAGACATTATAAAAGGAAATAATGCTTGAATTTATAAATGAGCTATTCTTGGGAGCTTTGCTTCCATCTTGTCTAAACTTTAAGGAGTTTAGACATATATTTAGATTTGATCCCTTTTGAACATGTTGGATTTGGATTTATATTTAGACTTGGCCCTTTTTGTTGTGTTTAGTGTATTAGGACCTAGATCCGATCCCTTTTGGACATGATGGATCTAAGTTTGGATCTGCCCTTTGAGCATGATAGATCTAAATTTGAGTTTTAGAGCCAATGTCTTTGGATATGATGGATCTAAATTTTAGGTTTAGATCTAGTCTATTTAGATATAATGGATCTTAATTTTGGTTTAGATTAAATCCCTTTAGACCAGATGGATTTAAATTTAGACATAATGGATCTCTGTTTTAGGTTTAGATCCGATCCTTTTATATATAATGGATCTAAATTTAGGTTTAAAATTGATCCCTTTGGGCATGATGGATCTAAATTTAGGTTTAGATTTGGTCCCTTTGGACATGATGAATCTAAGTTTTAGATTTTGATGTGGTCACTTTGGATTTGACCGATCTAAATTTATGTTTAGATCTCATCCCTGTAGATATGATAAAGCTAAGTTTTAGGTTTAGATCCCTATGACCAGATGAGGTTTCTCTTTGATAGAAATTTTTTTTGCTTTGCAAGAAATATAAAATTTCCCCTTATTGATAGGAAATTTCATTTTGGGATGGAAATATTCTTCTCGATGTTAAATGTTTCTTATGTGTTGTCATTTTGGCTAATCAATTTAGAGTCAATTTTGACTCTTTAATTTATAAAGCATAACATTTTTAGTTATGCATAATATCTTTTGAGATATTACCCATTTATAGGGGGCATAGGCCTTACATCTTTTGCATTAATGAGTTGATAAGCTCTCCTTTCATATAATTTTTTGATAATGTAAGGTCCTTCTCATTGTGTGTCAAACTTTCCACTAACTTCCAGATGGGGAATGATAGGCCTTCTACACACTAGCATTAATTCACTTATTTTAAAGCTTCTTGGGTGAACCATATGATCATGAGCTTGGGTCATCCTTGCTCTGTATGTTTCAAGATTTTGGTGGGCTTGTAACTAAACTTCATCTAGAGCTTCAAGCACTTTGAGTCATATTTGAATATTTTCCTCTATTATAAGTTCATTTTGGATTGAAATAAAGAGTGAAGGTAATTATACTTCAAGAGGAAGAAGTATGGCTTCTACCCCAAAGACCAATGAGTATGGTGTTGCATGCGTAGCAGTTTTCTATGTAGTTTGATCTTCACATAAGGCCTCAATTAATTTATCATGTCATTCTCTTTTATTTCCAGAGAGAATTTTCTTGAGCAGTTTAACCAATATTTTGTTCAATGCCTCTACAAGACCAGTAGCTCTTGGATTATATATTGATGAATATCATTAATCTATCTTATATTTTTTAATGTAGTGATAGATATTAACATTCTTGAAAGTAGTGTCATTATCAGATATATTTCATCAAGGTACCCCAAATTAGTAGATGATGTAGTCTCAAAAGAATTTCATTACTCCATCTACATTAACTTCTCTTAAGGGAATTGCTTCTAACCATTTTGAGAAGTAATCAGTGGTAATCTAAATAAGGTGATGTCCTCTGGATGATGGAGGGTTTATTGGGCCAATTATATAAATTTCCCAACTCTCAAATAACTATGATGTTACTATTAGATGTAAGATAATAGTAGGTTGATGTAATATGTCTATGTGTATTTGACACTGATGATATTTTTTAACATATTCAATGCAGTCCTGAATCATGCTAAGCTAGTCATATTCCATTCATTTGATTTTGATTTTCAACTTTAGACCTGATTGGTGTGCACCACATAACCCTGATATGAACTTCAACCATTATCATTTTGGCTTCATCTTGTTCTAGGCATTGCAACTGCATTTGACTAAATGAATGATGATATAAAGTGTCATTCACAAGAGCATATCGTAATACTCATTATAAAATTTGATGAGCATTTGATTTATCTTTTGATAATCTGCCACCCTTAAGATAAGTGATGAATAGTTCTTGCTAATCATCCTCTTCATTTATTTCTAAAATGTCTTGACTTTTTTAGCTTTAAAAGCTTGAAGAAGGGTTTGTGCCAATGCTAACCTGCTTTAGACTATTATTTTAGTTAGGTCTTCTTGAGGGTTTATCATTTTCTTATAAAATTTAGCTAATGCATCAGCCTTGCCATTTTCTCAATGTGACACCCTTATAATAGTTACTTCAAGAACTTATTTTAAGAGCTCTAAGATGTAGTTATGTTAAGGCAGTAATTCAAGCTTATTTATCTTGAAGGTCCCCATTATTTTTCAAATTATGAGTTGAGAATCTCTATAAACATAAAATTTTTTTATGTCTATACTAACTGCTAGTTCTAGATCCGCAATTAATACTTCATATTTTGCCTCATTGTTAGTTTGAAGTTTAGTCAGGCTATATGAATATCATAGTATTACACCTTGAGGTGTTATAAATATTTAGTCAATTTCAACCTGTACTATAGGTAATCTTGGTGATTTAGCTTCTTTTATTGATGAAGCTCCATCAAAGTAAAGCTCCCATTCTAATGATTGTTGGCCTTCTTCTACTTCAAAGATTTGCTCATCAATCAATTCATCATTGAGTGGAGAATCTTCCTATAAAGGATGGATGACTAGAAAGTCAGCTAGAGCATGCCCGTTTATTGCCTTTATGGGACATATGTTTTTCAAATTGGAGTAATAAGAATACCAATTTTGTTAAGAAACTTATTAAAGTAGGCCTAGTCATCAGAATTTTAAGAGGATCAATTTTAGATATCAAAGATATCTTGTGTGATAACATGTAGTGATGTAATTTTTTATTAACAAATAACAATTCTAAATATTACTTCTCAATAGGAGAATATCTTATTTTAGCTCTTATTAAACATTGACTTATATAATATATGGTATTTTCCTTCCCTTTTCATTATTTTGAGCTAATAAAGCTCCAAGTAATTCTTCTAAAGCTACTATATATAATATCAATAGCTTTCTTGTTATTGGTGCCGCTAAAATTGGGGGATGTAGCAGATATTATTCTAGGCTATCGAATGCTTCTTGCATGCATCATCCCATATGAAAGGTGCATTCTTTTTCATTAATCAAGCACAAGGTTGATATCTCCCTGAGAGATTATAAATGAACCTCGTAAAATATGCCAACTTTCCTTGTAGTGAATGTAGTTGCTTCAAGGTCTTAGATGATGAAATCTCCACTATTTCTTTGATTTTAGAGGGATCAATTTCAATTCCTTCGTGCCATACAATAAAGCCTAGAAATTTTCTATAAGTAATGCTAAATGTACATTTTAAATAACTCATCTTTAAGTTGAAATTTTAAATTCTATCAAATATAACTCTTAAATCATTTATGTGCTCACTTTGAGATTTACTTTTACAACCAAATCATCAATATACATTCTACATACTTATGTATCAGATCATCAAAGATGTAGGTCATTGCCTTTTGGTATGTAGCACCACCATTTTTCAAATCAAATGGCACCACATTGTAGCAATAAATGTAATTAGTGTATGGAAGGATGTATGATTTTAGTCATTCAAAGCCATCTTAATTTGGTTGTACCTTGATGAACCATCCATGAGGAGAACATATCATAGTTTGATATATTTTTTACATGAGTTCCGCATTAGGAAACAAAAAGTCATATTTTGGGCATGCTATGGGAATTTAATTTAGAACACCATGCAAATCTTGAGGGTACTTATTTAGGTAATCAAATAAGTAATTAAGAGATAAATATATTATCTTGAAAGATAAACATATCACCATATAATGGATTCACTTACTTAATAAGGACTCTTAAGGGTGATGGGTCTTTGATATACTAAAGATTTTTCCCCTGAACTACATGGAGAGGTAGAATAGGGTTTATTTTATTATAGTGTTCCTAATTAATGCGAGATTTTGAATTTATTTATTTTATATTTGAGTTGTTTAAATTTAGTGGGGTAGAAATTTTAATTTTTTCTAAGAGTCTAATGTTTCAGGCATTTCATCACAGAAACACACCACATAAAGAAATTTTAAAAAGCAAGCAATTTTTGTTGTGCACCAAAAATAAATCATGCCAAATTAATTAACAGAACAGGATGATGCGGCCGGGTACTATTGTACAGCTCGAAAGAAAGAGAAAATGGGTAGATGGGCTCTACCCTTATACAACCTAGGATAGAATTAAAAGTTTGATCTATGAGGGTCATCTTTTAGGATCTTCACCTTCTTTAGGGACCTCCATGGGCTTCACAGGAGATCACCAACTGGTAAAATTAGCTCCTACTATTCCTAGACCTCATAGATCCAAACCTAATTTTAAGCTTAAATTATATTTTAAAATTTTAAAATAATTCACAATCCTTGTAAAATAAATGTTAGGAAATACATACACCACACCATCAATCTATATTTCAAACATACAAGCTTAGTTAGTTGCTTACCAAGCCCACCTATCCTATTGAGCTATGCTTAAGGACTTAAGCATACCTATAAAGAAAACAATATTTATATATATTTTTTATTATAACAATCTCTTTAAGCACAACCCCCCACAAAAGATAATTTTAATCTAAAAAGAACTCCCTAACATCCAGACTAGTTATCCAAAAATCATAGCCATCTAGTCTAAAATATTACACCACAAAATATAAAAAGTATTACACACAAAATATCATAGATTATTAGCTTAACCTATGTCTAAGGTTAGTGATATAACAATCTCGTGTGTATTTTTTGAATAATATGTTTATTACTCCTCTTGGATTGAAGATGTGCCACCCCTCATCTAGGTACGATCTTCCCTCCTCTAGGGCACTGTTTCATTAACAACTGTTCCATTACTTTTCTCCTCATGGAAGGCCCGTCTTATGCTGCATTCTCTCCCACAAACTTCCAAGAAATGAAGATACTGATCGCTCCATTAAACTCATCTTCCTAAAAACCTACCATGATAATTTTTTTGATGGTTGTGAAGCCGGTTTTATCAAGAAAGCTAGTAGAAAGATTGACAAACCTGCTCTTTTCTTCATTGAAGCTAAATCTACACAATTAGTTGATCCCCTCAAATTCACTTTAGTCAAAAAGTTTACTTACAAACACCCTAAAATGGATATCATTTAAAAACATTTTGATGAGCTTAAACTCATTGGAGATTGGAACGTGGGGCTTCTTGACTGTAGACATATTGCCATCTAACTTACCATGGAGGAGGACTATGCTAGATTATTTTTTAAGAAACTCTATCATATTGAAAATGTCCCAATGGAGATTTTGAAATGGACTCTTGCCTTCGACTATAGTATAGAACCTTCCATTGTCCCTATATGGGTTAAATTTTCAAATTTAAGACTTCACCTATTCAACAAACAAATCTTATACAACTTGGCAGCAAATTTTGTTAAACCCCTTAAACTAGATCTACCAACTTTCAACCTATCTAGACCATCTGCAGCCTAAGTTTTTTATGGAAATAGATATCACTACATCTTGTGCTGCTGAACTAGATATCACTTTCAACATTCCATTGTCCCTATAAGGATTAGAACTCTAACCAATGGCTATTGGCAATAAGTGCTCATTAAGCAAAAGCTACATTAGTGCCCCAAATGTAGGATGTTTGGACATTTAATTGAGGACTGCTACATTGGATGTTCTAAATTGAAAACAAGGGACTCCAAGCAAAAGGGTGTCTAGAAATCCAATACTAGGGAGCTGCCTGATCTTTACAAGATCATCTAGGTGCTACCTCAAATAAGAATGATTAGATGTTTATTACAGAACAACCACTTAATGTCACAAAATTAGATAGATGTACTATCATGCATCCTACAACCAATATGCATGAACTAAATGTGGATCAACAACCCATTCAATTTAACCTTATGAATCACAACAACACTAATATACAACCTTATATTGCCTCACTTCCAGTCCAACCTTCAACCTAAGAGGATTTTAATAATGAACCTTTATTTTTCTATCTAGACCAAACACAACCAGCTAATGTGCTACCATTTAATAATATACAACAAGAAGTCAATTCTGATAATCTAGACCACACAATCCAAGATATAGAGCAGGAATGGCTGATTCAAAAAATCTAAAAGGAATAAACATAAAAGTATAAGAGAACTTTGATATGTTAATTTGAATGTTGCATCCTACTTAAGTACTACTTCTTTAGCTAGTGTTCTTGCAAATCTTGATGATCGGATTTCCACAAGAGCCACTAGGGGCTCGAAACACCCCAATAATGACTAACTTTCTCATTTCAAATATTAGAAGCATTATAGATAGTGCTACCACAAACAAGCTTAAGAGCCTTATCAAAAGTTATATTCTCAAAATCTTTGCAATACTTGAACCACTCAATCAGACTCAGAGCATGGACAAGTTAAAAAGAAAGTTGCATTGCTATAAGACTATCCAAAACTACATAACTAAGATTCTTCTTTCCTAGAAAAGCCCTTATCAGGCTCAGCTCTTGATAGATCACCCCCAAATCTTGTTTGCTCACATTATCTTCAATAATTTCTCCATCCAAGCTATAATTGTTTATGTAGCATGCTCAAGAGATTTAAGGAAGGAACTTTGGCCTAATATTATCTTATTGAGTCACAATTGCCAACATAGTTGGCTTGTTGTGGGTGATTTCAACATGATCACAAACTCCAATGAGAAGAAAGGTGGAAAAAACCCAAAAGAGAGTGTCATGGGAGAATTTTCCAATTATATTGATGAAGCACAATTATTTGATCCAGGCTTTTGTGGGTCCCCCTTTACTTGGAATAGAGGTAAGGTCTTTGAAAGACTTGATGGAATATTGTTTAACTCCCACTAGTTTGCCCATTTTTAGCAAACATCAGACATTTAAATAGAACTTGCTCTGACAAACCCCCCTTACTACTAACTATTGTTCTTTTAAGAAAACCAACCAAACCCATGTTCAATTTTGGAACATGTGGACTGAGCATGAATTATTCATAAATTACCTGCAAAATTCATGGAAAACTGATTTTCATGATCCATGGACTAGACTATGGAAATTTCATAAAAACTTAACTCTTAGCATTAAACAATGGAACTGTTCTATCTTTGGTGGCATTCATCATAAAATTAAAATAGAAGAGCGTAGAGTTGCTACCCTAAAATATATCCATACAAATGACCCATCTGAGATGTTAAAAGTAAATTAAAGGAAGCTCAGTTGGTACTTAATAATCTCATAACTATGGAGGAAGACTACCTATCACAAAAGGCAATTATGACAAACCTAAGGGAAGGAGATAGAAATGCAAAATATTATCATGCATGCATTAAGAAAAGGAGGGAGTATAAATTCATCACTTGAATCAAATCAAATCATGGATGGTTAGAAACAAAAGAGGAAATCATTGAAGATGGCATTAGCTATTTTCATTCAGTTTTCATGGACTAACAGGTTGACCTCCTTTTCTGTCCTAATCTACTCAACACCAACTTTGATGTAAACAAATTTTAATTAACAAATATCTCTTTACTGAAATATGGAATAACCTTAACTCTCTTGATTGATTTAAAGTTTCTGGTCCTCATGGTTACATAGCACACTTTTATCAGCACTCATGGAATTGGATCAAACAAGATATCATTCCAGCCATTCAAGCCTTCTTTGAAGAACAAGATATTCATAAATTCTTTAGCTCCATAATAATTACTCTCATACCCAAGTCCCCTAATGAATACAATTCGAGACCTATCAGCCTATTATCTATCATTAGTAAAATCATCAACAAGATAATTTCTACCCGTCTCCAATCACATATGGCCAAACAAATCTGCAATAATCAATTTTCCATCATCTAAGGGATAAACATAATTGAGAACATCCTCCTTACACAAGAACTTCTTCTTGATCTTGATAAAAAATGTAGAGGTTGTAACCTTATCATTAAACTTTATATAAAGAAGGCTTTTGACATCATCAGCTGGGAATTTATACTAGCAAATCAAAATGCTAGGGGTTTCTCAAAGGAATTTTTCTCTCTTGTCAAAAGGATACTCTTAAACAACTTCTACTCTATTATCATCAATGGTGAAGCACATGGGTACTTCAAAGTATCAAGAGGTATTAAACAAGATGACTTATTCTTTCCATCTCTTTTTATTCTTATTATTGATTGATTATCTCTCCAGAGTGCTGAATGAAGTTCATCAATCTAAGATAACACTCAACTATTCAACCAAAGGAATAATCCACATATCCCACTTGGCCTTTGTTGTTGACCTCATTTTATTTTGTAATGGATCAAAAAGATCTATTCAAAAAATCATGTTTACCCTCAACACTTTTGAAGAAATTTTTGGTGTGTCCTTCAACAAATCAAAGTGTTTCTTCATACTTAGAAAACACTATAAAACAAACTTGAAATGGATCCATGAATACACTGGTTTTACCCATTCTCACCTTCCACTCAAATATCTTAGAGTCAACATTTATAAAGGAAGACAAAAAGCATGCTACTTTGATGGTGTTCTAAGCTCTATCCAATATAAAATCATCTCCTGGGAAAATATTTTTCTTTTAGCTGGTGGGAGGATTACCATACTTCAGAGCATTCTCAACACTATACCTCTCTATTCTCTAATCCATGATGATGCCTAGTCATATTCAACTTAAGATTGAGAGGATTTTCAAAAATTCTTATGGAGCAATAATAATAAGTATATCCAATGGAGGAGTTGAAAAAAGTTATGCAAAGAAAAAATGGATGGCGGATTGGGTTTTCAAAGTCTTGCTGATTATAGCTGTATCAATCAAATGAAATTATGGATCAAACTCCATCAAAACAATTCCTTATGGGCTCACCATCTTCTAAGTAAATATTGCTACAAGATCATCCCTCAACAATTCCACAATGGAAAATAGATTCCCCACTTTGGAAGAGTTTGTTACATCATAGAAGGGATGCTGAGATTCTAATTTTTTGGCAATTGGGGCATGGTGAACTCAGCTTCTCAATTGATCATTAGTTTCCAACTGGCCCAATGTCTAACTTCCTTCTTAAGCACATCCTTATTCAGATGGCTTCTTTTGAATTCTAGAATGATGGTATTTGGAACATCCCAAAACTCAAAGAGTATCTTCCTGATGATATTCTAAATGAAGCTACCAAAATCCCACTCAACACCGATATAAAAGACAAATTGATGTTAAAAGGTTCTAATACCAATTTAAGTATGTCCAAGATAATTTTCCAATCTATTTACCAATCTACCATTACCACTAAATTGCAACTACTTTTCTAGATTGCAGTTATAAAACCATCCATCTCATTCTTTTGTTGGAGACTATGCAACAATTTGATACCCACAGATGACATTCTTAAGTTAAAGGTTCTTAAAGCCACTTCAATTTGTCACTTATGTAGAATGGAAGAGGAATGTATCAGCCACTTATTTATTACTTGCCATATCAGCAATTCAATCTGGACTAAAATCCACACCTTTTTTTAACATTGACAGACCAAATGAGGCACTTTATATAGTAATTTTAAGACTTGGAATAGTCCACATCATTACACCAAAAATGATAAACTTTACATCATTACAATTTGGTATGATTCATTTAGATGATAAGAAATTCTAATAAGCAACGAACTCAACAAGATGGTAAAAAGGACATATTATCTCATATTTTGGCTACATTCAAAAGCTAAAGGTTGCTAACCTATCTAGAATGCCTTTCATGCCCAAAAAGATGCCACCTACTCTCCATCCCCTCCTCATAAAATGGAAGAAACTAGAATTCTACATCAAAATCAATATTGACGGTAGCTTCAAGTCTCTTTAGCAAATTACTGGTATTGGTAGCATCTTTTATACTCACACTGGTCAATGTGTTTACCTCTTCTCCATTTCATGTTATGTTTTGAGTGCTCTCCATGTTGAAGCTTTGTCTTGTTTCACAACCCTTAAACTTGCTATCTCCCTCAATCTAAGGAAACTCTAATTAAAATAGACTCATTCATTGCTATGCAATTATTTCTTCCAAGATGATCATTACCATTTGTACATGACCAACATCATCAAGCACATTTTACTTTTATCTAAGGAAATCTCTCTACATATAAGCCACATCCATAGGGAGGGGAACAACCCAGCTAATATTTTGGCAAACATGGGATCTCGTGCAGATAGTCCAAACTTCTCTTTTCAGCCTCTACCGTAGCTTCTCACCTTGCTACATAATGACCTTTTAAACTTTCCTTACATAAAAAATGTGTAATGTTTTATCTTTCCCTTTTGTCTTCCTATTTGTGCTCTTTGCTTTTCACGGTTAATGACATCTTTGCTTTTATAAAAAAAATAACAATCTAGTGTGTGAGAAAGTGGTTCATATGGTATGGCTTTACTAGGCCTGTTAAGGTCAACTTTTATTTTAATTTAAAACTTAATCTTTCAGTTTTCATAATTTTGCTTCAAAGGTACGTGTTACTGATAAATCAAAAGTTTGATGTATCAAGACCTCTTTCAAATTAGTAGCCCTGAGACCTCAGTTGTCCAAACTATATACCATATGATCTCTCATCATTATGAAAAGTTTTGTCTTCATTTATTTGATTTTTTTATTCTATTATTAAAATTTGTTCAATTTTCCATTAGGTGGTTTCAATTTAAGTGATTTAATTAATTTATGAGTTTATTTCCATTTTTAGGTTTACTTTTATTTTTAAACTTAAAATTTAGGTTTCAAAGAATGAAGAATAAAATAAATTTTGCTTTGGGTAGAACCCACTTATATTCAATCATCTTAAATTCTAGTATAATGAAATTTTCATCCATTCTAAGGGTTAAACTAAGATACTAAGTATCTTAATTAGCCTCTTTTGAATTGATTTGAATGGTTTGTTTTAAATTGGGTTTGATGTTATTAATGTTTTAATTTTCCTATTAAGATTTAGAGTTTATGTAATCTAATCTTATTAAGATTTTGAAGATTTCATTCTTATTCCAATTCTTTAATTTTGATTAATGTTTCTTTAGTTTGATTTATTATTTTTAATTAAAATTTAAAATGTTTCTTATATCTTAATTAAAATTTCATGTCATCATGATCAAGTGATTAAGTTTATTTTAATTTTTTACTTTAGTTTAGTTTACTTTTAAGTGCTTTATTTCTTTTTTATGTTTTTTAATTTATATACATTTTTTATGACTTAACTTTATATTTGATTTTGTATTTTCAGTTTTTTATTAAACATTCATTTAATCTTATGTGTTTGAATTATTTAGTTTATTTAATTGAATTAATTTCACTCATTAGTTTTGTCAATATTAAGTGTTTGTTAATTTAAATGAGTTAACTTAGGTAATTTATATTGACTTTTAATTTAAACTTGGTTTAGAAGTTGTTATTTCATTATACCTCAATTTTGTAACTTAAGATGACTTATGAATTTATATATTTATACTTCATCATTTGGGCTAACTTTAAGGAAATATTACAAATTAAAGTTTCATTATTTAGTTTAATCTCTTAGGATGAGATTTTGTTCATCAATCATAACCTAGGAAACTTAGGCTACATTGGGCATCAAACCTAATCTAGGCCATTTCAACTTTTAGGTTATTTAGATTTAAATGATTTGATTAATCATTATTTATTTTCATTTGAAATTATCAATATTTCTTAAGATTAAAATGAACTTAAAGTAATTTTAATATTAATGATTATCTTGATTTGAGTGAAAAATTCAGAAGTTGATTAATTTTAATTTTAATTGATCAATTGATTTATTTCAAATTTAATAAATTATATTAATTAAAGTTTGATTGAATTTTATTTCTTAATAATTTAATTACTCCTTAAATGCATAATGGATTAAATTTTCTAACTTGAGAGGGTTAAGAAATTTTTTTTAGGTTTTATGATGTTAATGAAAATGTTTTGAGTAGGGTTTATAATTTTTTATTACTTTTGTAATTTTTGTAATTTTTTATTTATACTTTTATTACATTGACCTAGGGATTGGAAATTCAACAACTTTTAAATTAGAGGCCATTTAACTTTGAAGTTTTTATGGAAAGTGGGGTTCCTTACTAATTTAAGTTCTCAAAAGTTTCACTTTAATTAGATGTGTAATTTAAGATTAATTCAGATTTTAATTATTTTAATAAAAATTAAATTATGACTAAGTTAGATAGAATTAAATAGCAATACATTCAACACCATTGGCTTTATTTTATGTAATATTTAGCTTAGGTTGGGTATAAGGGTAAAGCTTGACTACCCATTTTATTCTTTTCTTCCAAGTTGTATAGGAGATCCTGATTGCACTAGTCTTTCTCTTTAATTAATTTGACATGTTTTGGTGTATTTATTTTGGGTGTGCAATAAAATAGTATGTGATTTTGTGCTGATATTATGAAAGCCTAGTTTCTATGGTAGGCTCCCAGGATAAAAATTTAATTTCTATATAATATTACTTAATCAAGTTAAATTAAATTAATACAACTCATAACTCTAATCTCTTAAAGCCTTATGTATAAATACAAAAAGTAGCTAGAAACCCTTTAGAATTTGTTAATCATGATTACATAATTCTTTATTCCTCTTTGAATTAGGCATTTCTCTCATTGAACATAAGGGGGCATATGACTTATAAGGATGACCACCCTTCTGAAGGATGTCTACCTTTTTATTTATTTATCCCATAACTTCTTTCTAATTGCATCTCATTGTAGGTATACTTTCATATATAAGTCCTTTAAATAAATTTTCGGTTTGAAAGTACTTAAAAACTAAAATTTTATCACATTAGTTAGAAGAACCTTTATGTAGTCATGATCTTAAAGTACATGCTCTTTGTTTTTTCCTAATAAATAATAGTCAAACTATCTTGCATTTTATGAGACTTATCCACTTGGTTTTTAAAGCATTGGTGACATTAACTAGTATCCCTTCAAGATAGTTATAACTCTAAAAGAGTTGGGATATGTTCACATTCTTGGGTAAGAGTGTGACAATACATCCTCCTCTAAGTATAAGTAACATAAGCTTTTGGCTTATGTTGAAGGACTCTAGTTATAAGATCTGAGGCTACCTGTTTCTCCATTACTATGGGCATAAGTCTTCACCTCTTAAGTATTTTTATAATCTTGTGTTGTTGAGATATATGTTCTATCATTCTAATAAATTATCAAATAAAATATAATAACTCTCCCATCACATATATAAAGCCCAACTATATGATAAACTAGAGCCTTTACTAAGCTTCCTAGTATTCAAAAGCTCCTTACTAACTTTCCTTGGCTTCTGATATGAACTATTCTCATTTGAGTATTCCCACTTAATTCTCCAAACTAAGCAATAAATTTATTATAATCATTGAAATATGTAAAGATGTTGATTGACTACTTTAATTGAGAGTTTTTATAAGAGACCCTACCTCTTAAGATGTATTTAATTATTTGGGCTATCCACTATAGGAAACTTATGACCTAGTTTAAAATAATCCATTTAAGGTAGGAGAAAGATCTCTAGTATAAGTAGACCCATTAACGTTAGGAGTCCTTATTAGATAATTGAATACTTCTATCTTTCAAGATGGTATTTTATTCCTTAATGTTGTACTCGATCATTTCAATAAGTATCCTATAAGATCTAGTTGCATTCCAATCACACACTTTAAATACCACATTATTTATGGAAACATCCTTAAGGTGTTGGATAAATAGAGAAGTGAGGTCATTGAATTCTGTTGCTAAACTTCTATACGCTAAGTTTTTATGTGAATTTGAGTAGGTTCATGTATATCAAGGTATAAATTAGAAGTACGTCTCCTATCAATAGGAGGGAACATTGTAATCAACTTGAGTTTTGCATTTTTCTTTAGACCGGGGTTGGGTTGTAATTTAGAACTAGACTTATGTGAAGGTGTAGGGAAAACCTTATGTGGGGATGTGATCGGCCTCATTTTAGTACGTCATACAAGAATTACTTAGCTTTATGGTCTTGTTATTATACATGAATATATAAGTATTTTCACAACCATATTGGACTACGTTTAAATCATAATGTTAAGGTCTTTCTAATAATATATGTGTGATTTCCATAAGAAGGATGTCACATTAGATTTGGGCAATATAGCTACCTATCATAATAGGAACAATACATCAACATGTGATAGGTACAGATGTGTAATTCACCCAACTAACATGCAAGGGTTCTTGATGAAGTTTAGTCTTGAGATTTGCTTTAGTAATATCATGGGTTGATACAACATTCATGGCACTACCTCCATTTATTACTAGTTTACACATCTTTTCCTTTCATAGGACATACATTAAAAAATACTTCTTTGCTCAAATATTTTTCTTCCCTAAATATTGGCATACACTTCATTACTGGCACTAAGTTATCTATAATAGAATCCACTTCTTCTAGGTTATCTCTATAATATAATCCAATTCTTCATCTGACAAGGATCTGTCATCACTTATCTCTTCTATATCCTCACCTTCTTTTAATTAATCTATCTCACATAAAAGAATAATTTTAGCCTTACACTAATTCTGCATGTGACCCTTCTTATGATACTTAAAGCAAACTATCTCTCTCAGATTTAATAGGTAGCTTTAGTAGTGGTCATATGGGATTGATTGTTAGATGTGGAAGGGTTTGGTCTAATAGTATACCTTTGAAGTTTACATGTGGATGAGTAATTAAATAACATTTAATCCTTAATCTTAGATTTGGATGCTGCTTTCTTATGCTTTTTAAGGAGTAAAGCATGGTGAATGACATCTTCTAAAGTTTGGAGATAATGAAGCAAACTATCTCTCTTCTTAGGCCAATGGATTGAAGAGCAAAAGATCTTCTCCTCTCTTCTCATATTCAACAAATCTTCAAGTTGAGATTATCTTCAACATTCTTCAAGATTCTCTTATGTGGCGAAATGTTTTTTTCCAAGTGATAGATCTTATTGCATATGTATAATGGACTTGAGAAAGACTTTAAGTTTTATTTTAGATACTTTAAATTTGTGAGTTTATTAGCTTATCTTTGAATGAAGAGTTTCATATGCTATAAAGTTTCTACCTTTCCCTCCTTTCATTTATAAGTCAAGAAATTTGAAAGGATTATTTTGATTTAAAGATTGCTTTGATTTAAAATGGTTTTATTTTATGCAAGTGATTTAAAAATTATTGTTCACTTTTTTCTTGAATATTTAATTTTATTGGTTGGATTTGAATGAAAAATTTTATATGCCTTATTGTGAAAGTACTCTCTTGATGTCTTTTCATTCTTCTTCAAAGATTTGAAAGAATTTCTCTTTGGATTGATTGAATTTGTTTTACTTTTATAAGGCTTTCATATACTTTGAAATTTTGAATTTAATTTTAAAAAGTTATTTATTGCATTGTTTAAAATTCACTTAAGAATATAACATAAACTTTATATTTCTTATTTATCTTAATATTATTTAGTTGGGAATAGAGTGCAAAATTATTTTAAAATTTAAAGTTAGATATTTCGATATGTATATCTTTTTCTTGTTCTTTTGAACTTAAATGTTGTTTTGGTTGTACTTGCCTGATGTAAGAAAGTATGGAGTTGGGGTTATACTTTCTTGGTGTAGGAAAGTGTGAGAAATTGAGTATAATCTCTTTTGATTAGTGAATTCCTAGTCAAGGTGACTAGGCATGAATGCAGGCCAGTTTTTGAGTTTGGTCAAATCATGTAAAAATTTCTATGCCTCTTATCTTTTATTTCTTGCACTTTTTTATTTTCTTGGTTGCTTGCTTATTTGTTATAATATATTAAATAATATTTTTGCAACTAAATTTTTAATAAAGTTTAAAATTAAAGTTTTAACTTGAAATAAATACCCAATTTTGCCCCCTCCCCCTGCACCCTCTTGGGTGTCATGGCTTTTTTACAACAAAAATTTCAATTACATCATTTTAGATATCACAATCTATTTCAATTCGCATTTGAATATAATAAATTTAATTATAATAACACTTACGAACATCTGATTTATCACTTTAGTGTAAGTTGAATATATTGTTAGGTGATCATTTGAAAAGTTGTAAGATCACCATTTAGGGTATGAAAATAGTAAAAGTTTTTACTTCTTTTATTATTTTAAATTTTAAATTAGTTTTTCTTAAAAATTTATTTTAATTTGAATAGTTAGGCATAAATTTAGGCAATTTTGAGGTTTGGCTGAACCATATAAAAATTTACATGCTTACAATCTCTCTACTTTTCATACACTTATCTCTAATAGTTAATATTTTATCCAAGTTTTGTTTCCAACTTTAAAATTAATAATTTTAAGTTGTGATAACTTTTAAAACCACCTAATTCACTTCTCTTCTTGGGTGTCATAATCAGTTCAAAGTTGGTGTCAGAGCCTCAACTCTTTATTTGGCTTAACATCCAACAATAGATTAAATTTATACTATAGCACAAGGCTTTTTTTAAAGGTTCACTATGTAAGAGAAAATCTATGCATATACCTCTTTGGCTTGGTAGTATTCCACTAACTATTTAAAAAAATAGAATTAACAAATTTTAAGAGGTTAAGATTCATGCATTTGGCATATGTTAACTCATTAATATCACAAACCTACAGTAGAAGTAAATAAAATAAAAATTGAAAACCTTTTATAAAATAGATTTTAGGTAAAATAAAACTTGATGAATTGATGTAAATTTTGTAATACTATATAGAAATTATGCTTTATTTAGTAATGACTACATGAAAATCTTTATGTTGAGTTTAGCTAAAGAAATGTAAGATAAGATAATTGCATATATTAAATGTATGAGTTAAATAATATTTATATAAATAGATTGGTTCATGAATATTAATTATATTGTATGTTACCTAATAAATATATTTTTAACATGTATAGATGATTTATAAAAACTATTAATACATTGCATTATCTAGAAAAAAAACATATAAAAATTTATAATTTCTTCTAAAAATGATATGCAAAAGAAATTATAATTAATAAAGCTAAATATTTTACTTCTTATCTACTCAATTAGCTTCTTGGCTTTTAATAGCTCATGAATAAGTACTAACCCAAAGAAATCTAAAAGATAGCTTGCAAAAGAAAGAGAAACTAAATATTGTAACTTTGTAGGTAGAGAGGATGCTGATGAGAATTCCTCAAGCTTTAACATTAATGGTGATGAAGTAATCATGCTTTCAAGAAAGCTTAAAAGATGTGAAAACATTAAAGAAAACATTAAAGATGTGAAAAAAAAATCATAAATTTTATATTATAAAGACTTCTATAGTTGAATGAATCACATATTATCACTATAAATCCCTAGACATGTAAGAGAAGAATGTATAAAACTAGTAAATAATAATAAAAAATAAGAGAAGGATTATGAAAATAAAAAGAAAATTAAAAAGAAGAAGCAACAAAAAAAGAAGAAGGCTTTAAGAGTTAATCAAAAATCTAATAAAATAAATGCTAGCTATTTAGAGGAAGTGAATTTATGCTTAACGGCTATTCGAGAAGTCAGTTTTAGCACTCTTGAGTTATAAAATAAAATAATTTATAAAAAATTAGATGATTTATTTAATGAACTAGTTCACAAATATATAAAGTTAAAAAATATTATATTAAAAAGAACTACAAAGATCTTGATATGCATTTTTTAAAAAAATGAATGTGATGTGCTAAAAAATAAAAAAAATTATTAGATTAATACACATCAAAATAAAAAAAAATCAAATAATATGCAAATACAAATATATGATGTACTATTTTATGAAATAAAAGGCCACATCTCATTTAATTATCATGCATAGGGTCATAATCACAAACACAATCTTCATTTGCATAGGTGCCAAGACTACACACACTACACATCATAGACCATTTATTTTCTATTTAAAATGTGGAACTAATATTTTATGTCTTGAAAGTTAATATTTGATTTAATTTTTGGAGGAATGCCTTCATAGAAAAATTAGTGAAGGTGTGTGGTACTTAGATAGTGATTGTTAAAGTGATATGATAGGTTATTAAAAAATGCTACATTAGAATCATATGAAGAGGATATGTGGTATATAAAGACAATGCCAAAGAAAAATAATTTGCAATAAGTGTATATATAAGTATTTAAAGACTTTAGCTAGATGATGGTTTCCAATATAATTTATAATCTATTAGCCCATTATGTGATAAAAGAGCAGATGTAATATTTCATGCATCTTATTTTTTTATTCGAAATAATGCAAAAAAAAATTTAGTTGGGAATAAATATATAAAAATTTATTTAGTTGATTTAGAGTATTCAAAGATGTAAATTTAAATTTGCTTTATTTTAAAAGCATAATGAAGATATTTAGCTATGGCATAGGAGACTTTTTCATATCAACCAGCTCATACTTAACCAAATTATAAAACTTGATTTAGTTATTGGCTTACATAAATTATATTTTCATTTTGTTTATGTTTATGATGCATGTGATCATGGTAAGTATTCTAGATATTCTTTTAAAGTAAAATATTGTAAATTTCTATCCTTTTAGGTCAATTACACATCATTTTTCATATAATATTAGTACCACTACTATAGGTTATAAGAATTATAGTATTATAATTATATATGACTTTATAAATATGCTTTAGTTTGTTCTTACCAAATAATATTATATTTTTAAGGTATTTATTTAAATAAAAAATGTTAATTGGACCTAACCATATATACTCCTCAAACACTGAAGTTTAAACCCAACCTATCCTACTCTTAGGTGGAACCCAAGAGGGGCACTTATAAATCTTTTTTACATCATAAGTTTGACTCTAACTAACCATAGGGTAGATATCTTTCACTTCTTTGATTTAATCATTCCCTAGTATATGTAAGTGTTATATTTGAGTAATGAACTTATATCATTGATATAATCATTTATATTATTGATCATAAGACTTTGAGTACCATTAAGTTATCTTCAAAGATGAGGAACATAGTTTGCTTTAAGTTTCATAAGAAGGGACACATGTAGAACAAGTGTAAGGAAAAAATTATGTTTCTAGATGAGACCGATGATGTAGAAAATGATGGACTAGATGATGAAGTTGATGAAATCCATGATGATGACCCTCTATCAGATGATTACATAGAGCATATGGGAGATTAAGCTATGAGGTGCATGATAATAGCTAAAGATAAAGTTTGGTGGATAAAGAATATCTTTATCATAATTGTGATATATAAGAAAAAATGACCAAGTTGATTTATGGTGGTAGTGCCATAAATGTCATATCTACTGAAACTTTTTCTATAGTGAACCTTAAACTAGAAGTCTATCTTGAGCCAATTCACGTGAATTGAGTGAATCACACTTTCTTACCCAACATATATAAGTTCCTAATGCTTATAAAGATAGGAAGTTATGAAGACTATATTTGGTGCGATGTTCTACCTATGTTTCATGTATCTTATTAAGCAAGCATTGGCTTTATAATCTTAATGTGATTCATTATAGTTGAGAAAATACCTATGTGTTAAAACATAAAGGGAAGACCAAAAAATTATTTCTATGAAAATAATAGATGAATAAGCACATACTCTTTAACATAAGCTTAGCTTTAAGATCTAACAAAAACCTAGTTAAGAGAATAGTGCAAAACTTCAATTATTATTTTTTTGCTATTAAGGAAGCTACTTCTGATTTAAACTTTATGAGTTTTACTCATCCATCAATACTTTTTGACATTGAGAATAAAAGGTGGTATTCAACACCTAAATAATAAGTTGAACTTAAGAGACATGTAGATGAACTGCAAAAGAAATTATTCATTCAAGAGAGCTTAAATATTTGTGAAGGTCTTGCACTGTTGACTTCAAAAAAGATGATTACTAGAGGATGTGTATTGACAATAGAGTAATCAATATGATCACCATTAAATATAGATTTCCAATCCCCAGACTTGTTGACATGTTAGATAATATTGCAAACTTAGGTCATTTCTCCAAAATAAATTTAAAAAGTAGGTACCATCATATAAGAATTAAACTAAGGAATGAATAAAAAATAGCTTACAAAAACCCTTCATGGACTGCATAAATGGCTACGCATATCTTTTAGTTTATCTAATGTTTATAATGCATTCATGAAATTAATGAATATAGTCTTTAAACATTACATTAAAGAAATTATTGGTTAATTTTGATGACATTCTTATTCTCTACCCTATGAGAAGGTGCACTTAGCTCTCTTAAGGCTTGAAGGCAAGACTTGCAAAAATTAAATCCGTATTAAATTGGCTAACCTCTAGGAATTTCACTGATATATGTAGTCTCCATGGTTTAGCTAGCCTCCACATTAAATTCATTAAGAGATTTAGTATACTTGTAGCTTCTATTATAGATATTTTAAAGAGAGATAAATTTATTTTGGTAGATTTACAGAAAAGGCCATGGAATAAATAAAAGGTTTTATGATCTCATCCCTAGTTTTTAAACTTCAAGACATCAATAAAATATTGGAGATCACTTGTGGAGCTTCTAGTGTTGGTATAAGAGGCTCACGTAATGGAAAACGTCATCTATCATCTTACTATTGTGAAAAACTAAATGATACAAAATAAAGGTGCTCTACATGTGATAAAGAATTCTATGTCATTATTTAGGCTAGAAAACACTGGAGACATTGCTTAATACATAGAGAGTTCATCTTTAATACTTATCATCATGCTCTTAAGTTTATCAATACTCAAAGGAAGCTAAACTATAACCATGTAAAATAGGTCAAATACTTTTAAGACTTCATATTTGTTATTAAGCAAAAGCCTAGCATTGAAAAAAATGCTTATAGATGTATTTTGTTTGAGTCACTTTGGTAATTGCAGCTTGAGAGGGTAAAAAATGCTTATCAAGTTTGTTTAGACTTTCATTTCATATATTTAGATCATGCATGAAAATGATTTATCTTTTAACACTTTATGTGATAGCTATGCAATGAATGATTGGTATCTTTATAAAGGATAAAGGTTATACATCTCAAAGATTTATGTGCAAGATTCCTTATAATAAAATTGCATTTAGGGGGAGCAACAAGATAATTTGTGAAGTTAAAAATCATAACCTATTAGAAAACAAGTTTTTCTATCCATCATTAAAGAGAGATGTTAAGGAAATAATGACCTAGTGCTAAACCTATACGAAGCTAAAAGAACTAAGTAGAAAGTAAGAAAATATTGTGTTTTGTCTATTCCATTCAGACCATGGGAAGATATTTTTATAGATTTTATACTTGAGTTTCATATGACACTAAGAGTCATGATAGTTTTTTTTTTTTTTTGGGTTATGATTTTCTAAGATGGCTGATGTAGCTCATCTAAGGAGAAAAGGACCTATCACAAGGTCCCAACCCAGAACTTAAACTTATGAGATTTTATTATACTTTATGTATTATGGTATTTTATGTTGATGTCCCATGTGTTGCATTATGTAGTAGTGGATGTATTTGATCATATGTAAGTGTTGTATGAGAGTTGTATTAGATCATTTAGTATTTTAGTGCTAAAGTGCATCAATAGTATAGTGCCTAAGAACTAACTTTTTGGTGCCTTAGCGCTATGGTTGATTCCTTATAAGATGTCTAAAAAAAGAAACCAGCACCTAAGTACTAGCCTATGACACCTCAACACTGTGAAATGATAGGTTCTGATTTTGTTTTTGTTTTTAGTGGTTTTTTCGATGAGAAGCATCCTTTGGGTTTTTGTAACTTATAAAAACTCTTATTCTAACTTAATGAAGAAGAATAAACTAGTTTTGTGTGAAATTTTGGAGTGAAAACTCATAGATTAGAGCTTCGTGGCTAACTATTCAAGAGATTTTATGACCTCTTACTGTTGTTCTACTTTGGTGAGTATGACTTTTTTCATCTCATCCTCTTTGATGAGGGGAAGATCCGAAGCAGACCTTCTTCCTCCATCTACTGCAACATTCTCTCTATGATTGCTCCATCAAATTTTGGTATCAGTGACCAAGGTTTGAAGGCTTGGAGAAAATATTCATAAATAATCCATATCAAATCTAAGCAAGGTTAGCTCTGTATTTTGGATTTGTGTAATTTGTTTTTATAGATTTAGTGAATTGGCTTGGAAACACATACTAAATTCATGTGGTAGGAAATTCTATCAATATTTATTTTGCTACCAACTAGTTGTATCCACTCATAAAGCCTAGTCTTTTATTACTTAACCTAACTAAAAGCCATAATGCTTTAGTGACAAGTTGGGCAAGGGAGAGTTCACTAAAATAGCCAAACTTGGTATACAAACTTACATAAAAATCAAACTCATACTCTTAAAGATCTTGTTGTTGTTTCTTTGTATGTTTGCTTAATATTTTGTAATATCCATAAGTTACTTTATGTTTACTAAAGGCTAATCATTTTCAAAATTATGTATCTTATTGTGTTAAATTTAGTTCACTTAACGCATATTTAAAATTTTATTTGGAGTGACATATTTGTATTCTTTTGCTTATATTAGCTTGGACCAACTAGAAGAGTAAATGAGATCGTTAACGTGAAGTGAAGAAAAACTCACTAGGGTAGAAGACCTTCTCATGAACCTACCAGCAGATGTTAAAACCTTGAGTACTTGGCTTCAAATCCCACTAACTATCCCACATCCAGATGATGTAGAACCAATATAAGAGGATAATATTCAACTCCCATGTTATACCTATCCTATGAGAAGGAAAAAACCTAAGGAACATCCTTAGACAGGATCATCTTAAAGTTCATGAAACCTTACATGAACTTATGAAATAGGTTAAGATAGAAGCTCCAACATATGATAGAAATCATGACCCCAATAAATTTTTAGATTGGTTAACTCAATTGGACAATTTCTTTGATTGGTACGTTTGCTAAAATAAAATTAATAGGTAATGCAAAAATCTGTTGGAATAATATTTTAGCTAAATAAGAGAGATTTGGTAGATACCTCATGTCATGGGTAAAAATGAAAAAAAAATTAAGGGTTAAATATTCTCCTAGAGATCATGATAAAATGCTCCACAAATAATTGACTAATCTTATACCAGGGAATATAAAAGTAGTAAAATATATGAATACATTTGAAGACTTATTAAATAGAATATACTGCAATAACCAAGAGTGGCAAGCAATTAATAAAATTTTCATTAGCTTATGAGGAGACATTAGAAATGAGGTAGAGCTTCATGACCCCTATACCTAGGTGATACCTTTCACTATGCTTTACTCTTAGAAAAGCATAAGAAAATTGCATCCACATCTAAGATGAAGCTCAAATATCCTCTAATTATCCAATCACATCCCAACCTCAAAAATTCTATCATTAGACCTAATTCTTCTACATCAAATAACCCTTCTAATACAACCTTCAATGAATCTACTTCTAAAAATATGAGAGAAATAGTTTGCTTCAATGTCATAAGAAGAGTCATATGCAGTTAAAGTCATGTTCTTAGATGAATTATATGATTTAGGAGACGAAGAGGTTATTAAAGAGATACAAGATGATACACAACTGTCAAATGAAGAAGTGGATCCAAATATAGGTAATTTAGTGTCAATTATGAGGTGTATGACTACTTCTACGGAAGAAGAAGACTAGAGAAGAAGGAATATTTTCTCAATGTATATCTTATATAAGGAAAATAGGTATAAGCTAGTAATAGATGGAGATAGTGTTATGAATATTGTATCAACTCATGCTACCACTAGAGCCAATCTTACGATTGAACCTCACCCAAAACCATTCCAAGTCAATTGGGTAAATCACACATCCTTACCTATCATAAATAGATGCCTTTTTCTAATTAAGATAGGTAGCTATATTGAGCGAATTTGGTGTGATGCTCCAAAAGAAATAACTCATATCCAATTTGCAAGACCATGGCTTTATGATTTGAATGTAATCAATTATGGCCATAAAAACACTTACGTATTCAAACATGTTGACCTCATTTTTGGATGAGGTTGACATAATCCCTAACCATAGTGATTAGGATCCTTAATCTTAGATTTAGAGCTTCATAATTAGATAATTATAATACTATACTTAATAACTTGGTATGCAAAATAAATCAAAATTTAAAAAATTAATTTAATCATAAATTTAAAATCAAAACCAAACTCAATGCCAAACACCCTATGGTGAAGGCTTAGGCCATCTTAGTGAACCCCCCTAGGGCTTGACCTGACCTAATTGGATTAGGTGAGCCCAATCAGTCCTTAAAATTTAGTGAAAAGCTAAAACATACATATATAAATTGAAATATAAATTAAATTGAGCTTAGATTAAGGCAACAAGGGTGGTTAACCTAATTAACATAATTAAGCTCAAAGTCACCTAAGTCCAAAAAAATTTAAATAAAATAAAAATAAATTAAGATCAAATCAAAAAAGCATAGAATTAATGCATGAACATAAATGAACCTAAAAATATATCTAGATGAGGTTCAAGATGGTCAGTTATGTTAATTAACCTAGTGTTGACTTATGTGTGCCCCATCAAGTCAAAGGGCAATTCACCAAAATTTGACCAAATCAAGTCATTCCAAGTACATAGAATCATGACATGAACATGTTTAAATATAAATCTAAATTCAATAAGGTCTCAAATGGCTTAATTAGATCACTTGATCTAAATAAATCTAAATGGACCTTATTGAACCTAAATTCAAATTAAATTAAATATAATTCAAATTAAATATCCAATATCATTTGAAAATTATAATTAAACATAATTCAACCAATCATTAGAATTAATTTGACCAATTTAGTCATTTGACCTAAGTGAATCCATCTTGACCCATTAAGTCTAATTTGGGTCAAATATGTCAAAATTAAAATCAACTTTAAGCTAAAATGAATATAATTACTCCAAATCATCCCAAACATTGAATTAAACATGATTGGAGCCTAAACATTCCTTAATTACATCAAATTGGTCAACTAACTCAATTAAACTCAACTTGACCCATTTAAGTCAGAATGGGTCAAGTTAAGACAAAATCAACATCAATCCTAAATCTAATAAAATAAATTCATTAAAAACATCATGAATGATCAAATAAACAAAATTAAAACTCAGTTTAAGCCCTAAAATGACTAATTATGCTATGAAATCCAATTTGATTCATCTTTGATCAAATGGGATAAATCAGCTTAAGTCAAATTAAAATCCCATCTAATATGAATCAATTGGCATCTAAGACTTTCAATAGGTAATTAGGCATAATCAAAATCTATGGATAATTCCATTAATTAAGTGAATTAATCAAAGTAAATCCAAAAGCAAAAGATGGCCAAATGGATCAAACCTAAACACTTAAGTCTAAAGCCAAAGAAATTGCACTTGAATTTCACTTAGACCTATCTTAGGATGAACTTAAGGTGGCCAATCAATGCTAAGAGTCTAATAAGCTCTTAACTGATCCAAGAAAAGAAAAGAAGATGAGGAGGAAGAAGCCTAAACCGAGCCACCTTACTTGCATTCCCTCCAAACTCCACCCATACTTGCTATCTTACTTTCTTTAAATGATTTGAATGCCTACCTTGGCCTTCTCACCACCTTTAGCATCATCATTCGATTACAAACCCCAAGGCTAGTGACCTCCCTTCTAAACCATTGAGGAAGCATTAGGCCAACTATAAAGATCCATGGAGAAGCTGAGTTAAGGGCTTTTGCTCATACCATCACCTTCCTTCAGTAAAATTGAGTACAAGCAAACCTTCTTCCTCCTCCCACGCTTCTCCAATCATTCCCCAGACTAAGCTCTAGCGAGCGACGATGGATGTTCACTTCTACACCAATTCAGAAGGAGAAAAGGCATGTTTTCTTCTCCAAAAGTTTCTCCAAACCTTTTCAAGTGTTTTTAAAATCCAAAGCATTTCCAAGACCCAACGCTAATGAGGTATGGCCGAAATTGACCCTCCTTCAATTTCACATTGGTCATTTATGAAATAAACTTGGTCTTATGTGAGATCATGCCATATAGATCCCTCAAAATCACTCATTGATTGATTTTGCAATCCCATGATTTCATCATGTAGATCACTGATGATTAGCCCCAAAAATTTGATGATGCTCGGTCATTGCCATGGAATTAGTTTAAAACATCATAATATACATCAATGAACCAAAGAAAAATATTAAAATGTCATTAGAACCCATTAATATTTAAAATGACTTAATTAATCAATTAAGTAATTAATTAATTCATTTAATCAATCTAACCATTAAAATAATTTGCAATAAACCAACCTAGAATCCAAAAATTCCAAATAACTCCTCTCTAGGTTTATCATTTAGAAAGAAATCAAGAAAAATTAAAATCCCTAAATAATTCCAAATAATTTAAGATTAATTTTGGTTTTATTGAAATCATTAAAACCTTAATTATTCTTAAAATACATCTTCGATTAAAATTAAATTACAAGGAATCCCGCTTGTCATAAAAGTATTAAAGCAAAATGACTTATGAATTAGAAGTTATTAAATTTTCAAGATCTAGGTTAATTTAAATCAAATAAAAATTAGAAAAAATTACAAAATTATAAAATTTAATGGAATTAACTCAAGCCACTTTAAACAACATCATTGAACCTTAAGAAAATTTTCTAACCCTTTGGAGTTGAGGAATCTAACTAATCATATATTTAGGGTTTATGAAATAATTAAGAATGTGAACTTAATCAAACCCTAAATTATTAAATTGATAGATTTAAAATAAACCAAATAAATAATTGAAAATCAAAATTAATCAATCTTTGAATTCCATGTCTAAAGAAAATTTATTAAAATTGAAATAATTTTAAACCATTTAACATTAAGGAAATATGTCAAGTACAAATAAATATAATTAATTAAATCATTTAATTTAGGCAACCTAAAATTTTAGGATGGCCTATATTTGATTTGGAACCTAAGTAATTCATTTTTTTGAGTTTCTTAGGTTATAATCAATAAGTATTAATGAAAAAAAATTTATTATAAGAAATTTGATTAAATAATAAATACTTAAATATAAAATACCTCTTAAGCTAAATTAAATAATTAAACTGATAATGATTTAGAATTATTTAACATGAATAAACAATTGTTTTTATATAATGAAATTAACAAAGACTTTTCAATCATATTTTGAACCTTAATTTAAATAAATTGAGATAACTAACTTAAAACATTTAGCAAATATTCATATTAACTAAATAAAAATTGAATTGCAAATAAGTGAATGAGATCATTCAACCAAAACCAAATAAACTAAATTAAAATATGTGGAATTTAACAATCACTTTTATTTTAAATCTTAATCAATTTAAGGAAGTATAAAGTTATATAAACCTAAGTCATATAATCATATTCATCTTAAATAATATTAAAGTAAATTAACCAACATAGAGTTTATACAAACCAAATTAATTATTTGAAACCAAGATGAAAGATTGAAATAAAATAAGTAATCATCAAATTACAAATCAATCAAATAACTAAAATTAAATAAACCAAATGAAGAAAGTCTTAATTAAAATATAAATACATAATCATTCTAAATTAAACCAAATTAATTAATTATAACAAAATTAAAAGATTGAATTAAAAGAAGTAATTATTAGACTACAAATCAAGTAAATAACTAAAATTCAATAAACAAATGATTAAGCTCTTAATCAAAATCCAAATAATAAATCATTTTAAGTTGATTAAGTCAAGATACATTAATAAATTCAAATAAAACATAAATGAGAAAGAGTAAATAATCTTGAAAGCCAAATAATATTTAAAATTAATCAAATAATATAAACACATGAGATTTAATTAAAATTAATAAGATAACAATATATTAAACACTAATTAAGAACTTAAATCATAATTAAATCAAATAAACATCAACTAAATCTAATTTAAATTAATCATTTAAATAAATGCAAAAGGGCTAGTTAAGATACTTGGGTTCTTAGTTTGACCTCTAGAATGGATCTTCATCTTAGGATGAAAATTTCATTCTATTAGATTTAGGTTGTTGAATAGAATGGGTTCCACACAAAGAAGAACTTATTTTATTCCTCATTCTTTAACACTAAGCCCAACTTCAACATAGAAATAAACATAAAATTAAAATAAAAATCATAAATCAATTAAATTATTTAAATTAAAACCATTTAAGGGCAAAATTAAACATACCTTGAACTCAAATCAAAACTCAAACTTAAAATAATGCCTAGTATTGTCATACTGCACAAGCTCTTTCTTTCACACACTAGATTGTTTGGTCAACAATCCTAGACTTAGGTTAGGATGATGATCTATGATGCTATTATGTTGTGAAATTATATTTTCATATTTTATTGTATAATATTTAGACTGGATGACTAGAAATTATTTGTATGTTAGCGTGAATGTTAGGGAATTTTTTAAGCTAATATTATTTTTTTTTATAAGAGGTTGTGCTTAAAATAGATTACCATAATGAATATAAATGTTATTTGCTTGTAAGTGTTATTTAAGTTTATAAGCATAACCCCATAAGATAGATGGGCTCGATAACCATTAGTGCTAATCCCATGTGTTTGAAATATATTTTGCTAGAATGTTGTATATTTTCTTCTAATGTTTGTTTTGCTGGGCTTAAAATTTTATTTTAAAATTTTGAAATGTAATTTGAATATAGAATTAGGTTAGAGATCTATGGGATCTAAAAATTATAGGAGTTACTTAATTTTAGATTGTTATATTTGTGGTCCCCTGTAGAGCCCAATGAGGTCCCTAAAGAAGGTGACAATCTTCGATGAAGAGCCCCATAGATCTAGACTTTTAATTCTAGGTCAAGCAGTATAAGGTTAGATCTTAGCTGCCCATTTTCCTTTTCTTCTGGGTTGTACAATGGTACCTGGCCGCACTGGCATGTTTTATTAATTTAATTTGGCTTAATTTATTTTGGGGTGCATAATAGATCTACATGCTTTTCATAAATTTTTTTTTGTGATGTGTTAAGTGTTGAAAAGCCTAGAAATGTTCGGCTCATAGAAAAACTAGAAATTTCTATCTCATTAAATTTAAACAACTCTAATATAAAAAAAATACTAATAACCTCACCATAATTAAAGCCCTAGGCATATAACTTAAAAGCAACCAAAACATAATTATACTTTGTGAACCATGTGAGCATATCATTCTTGAATTGGGTGCTTCACCACATTGCACATAAGGGGGTATTTGACTTGTGAAGATGACCACCCTCTTAGAGAAGTGTGACTTCCTGAATTGAATTGGCACATGAGCATTTTTTAACAACAACTCATTTTTCTTAGAGCAACCCATTGCAGGCATTGAAATTGCATATTTAAAGCCTTCAAATAAATTGTGAGTCAAAATACATAAAACATAAATATTATTATATTAGTTAGGTTCATAATTGATCACTAAAAAAACACCTTCGAAGATGCTCTCTATCATCTTTATTGAGATGGGTAGAAGTACATTTTTTCATGATGTGGATTGATATATATTCAACCAAATTTCTTTTAAAATTAAATTAGGGTTTATTAAGATTTGGGTTCTACTTCCTATGAATGTAAACCTTCATAGTTAATTACCCATTTTATCATAGTAAGAGAGTACTCTCAATTACGGTTGGAAATAAACTTATTTTTCTGATATGAATCGGTGTCTAATGGTGTGTGTGGTATGGCTTAGATGACTGTCTAAGGGGAATAGGATAATAATTCCAATCAAGATCCCATGGTTTTATCATCCTGGGACTATATTATTCTAGTCTATCAACATCAGAGGGCTAACCAAAATGTCCATGAAGTCTAATTAGCAACCATGGGTTGATCATCTTAGATATCGTGAGTAGACTAGAGGCTTAGTGTAGGGGTGTTCAAGTGATGAACATATGTGTTAGACTTACATCCCTTGGAATTCCATCAGTGTTGGCATAAAGAATGTATAAGTTAGACTTACATCTATTTAGGTCAGACTTACATTAATTAGAAAGTCAACAGATTGAACTTACATCCTTATGGAATGCCATATTTATATAAGTGTTCACATGGTGAATGAGCAGATTAGGCTTATATCTATTAGAAAGCTAGTAAATATAAGAGTATTCACATGGTGAATAGATATATTGACTTACATGCTTTTATAATGCCTTATTTATATAAGTGTTTACAAGGTGAATGAATTATAGGGTGTTCACCTAGCAAACAGATAGAAAACTCGGCTTACATCTCTTTAGAATGTCATATAAGATGTGGATTAAGCTTGCATTGCAAGTATGGGTTGGACTTACATCGATTAGAAAACCGTTAGATTGGACTTACATCCATTTGGAATGCCATATTTATATAGGTGTTCACATTGTGAACGAATTATAGGGTGTTCGCATGGTGAACATAAATAGGTTTCTTTGGGAGATAGTGCTTCAGCACTAAAAGTATGGTGCCTAGATGCTATAAAGGAAAGCAACTTGGTGTTATAGATCATGGTGCCTGGGCATTATTAAGATGGCATCTCGGCATTGGAAAATTAGTTCCATGGCACTATAAGTGCTATAAAAAGATGTTTGAAAGTAGGTTGGCACATTGCCCAGCTCCGCGGTGCTAATCGAAAGACCATTCAAATTGGCTGACAGTTTGGCATGCACATTAACAGATAGGATAAACTTTTAACCAATGCTATGATGCTGTGTTAGAGTTCCATGATGATACATCAATATTTGATGCATTTTTTAGTTTTAATCAGTTATAGAATTACTAGTAATAAATGATAATAAGTGGTCTTTTGACCTACACAATAACCATTTTGACCAGCTGACCGATGCCTAATCGCTACATGTGAGCGCTGCAACACCGACTCCTTATTTCAAAACTTGATAGGATCGTGCCTTGGCACTATTATTGTAGAACTATGGCATATATTCTTTGTTCTAGAACTAGAGCAGCACTGCAGTACTAGGCCTTGTTTATAAATAGACCCCCTAGGATATAAATTTTTCATTCTACCTTCTTTCTACAAGAATCCTTAGAGTCTTCTTTCTCTCAGTCTTTTCTCATATTAAAAAAACAATCATGTTGCCCAAAAGGCTTGCTAGCAAGAGGAGGGAAACTACAAGCGACACTAACAAGTTTGTAAGTATGAAAGCAGAGGAGAGGTATCAATATGTTGTCATCCACAAGCATCTCATTCCAGAAAGAAGTTTCCATAAGTTGGGTGAGAGCTTGGAGAGTGTTATCATCGAGCAAGGTTGGGAGATGTTGGCTTACAAAAGTAACTTCTGCATGGTTTCTATGGTGCAGGAGTTCTTCGCTAATGTGAAGGAGCACCAAGATAATAGAGTTCTTGTGCTGGAGAAATTGGTAAGTTTTAATAGTACTGCCATAAATGCATATTACAGTTTACAAAATATAGTGTACAATTAATATCTTTCTTATTATAATGATCATCCTGATTTTGGTGAAGTCCTTGGTTTTCTTATGGGTAGAAATGCCAATATTCATTGAAAAAAGGATCATCAATTTTCCTGCCCTAAAGCTTGGTATTATTTTATTTCTGCCAAGTTTCTCATTGATAGTATTAGTGAGGTGATTAAGGATAGGGTCATTATGAACTTTACTATTTAAAAGGGCCATATAATTAATATAAGAAAGATTATTTATAATTTTATTTATAATATGCTTAGAAGTAGTACTACTATAGGATACGATCATCCTTTTCTTATGTATTATAATGGGTACATTTGGGGAGCCTTAAGAAGAAGTTCTTATTCAAAAGGCTCCTCTAATGAAGGGGATAATTAGGGGATTTTGCTTGAGCTTTGAGGTGAGGAAAAGCTCCATGTGCCCCCACAACATCGATCTTAATCTTCCAAAATCTTAAATTAGTAACTCTAAAAAATATGAGGATAAATCTTGAATTTAAGTAAAAAGGTTAGTGAGAGCAGCTGTAGGCAAGAGGCTTTAGAAAACTTTTTTGATTATCATATGGATCAAAACCAAAAAAGAGTTTTCTTATACGACTGAGTTTAACTTAACATTAGTTCATATGTCTAAAAATTGTGGCTTTGCAAGTCTAGGTTAGGCCTCCTTTTCTATAGTGCTGCAATATCCACCTTATGTGAGGACCCTTCTAGCATCAGAAAAAAAAGAAGAGGAAGAGGATGATGAATATGATTACTAGTTTCCCCCTATGTTATTTTATATTTAATTTTTTTGTACAACTTATGCAATCATTTTTTTATTTTTAATAAATACATTTTTATTTAACATATTTGTGTATTTCTGTGTATATGTACTTATGTTTTTCAATTGAAATCTAGAATTTAAAATAATAGAATTTTTCTAACTTTAAATGATATCACAGTAGTAGCACCTCAGTGCTATGCTTGATGCTGCTATCCTATAGAACATTAGGTTTAAAAGAGTCTAGCGTGGTGATGCTTTATATGCGGTGTTATGGTGTTCTCAAGATAGAAATGTCTTATCATCCTGCTCAAGAGGTTAGCATTGAGGCGCTCTATATGCGACACTGCGGTGCTCTTAAGATAAAAATTTATTATCATTTTACATGAAGGGTCAGTACTATAGTGCTTGATATGCAATGCAGCGGTGTTGGGTAGACAAAACTTAGACTTAGAATTTATCAAGGTTAGGATTCCATGTGTCTGATATCATGAATTTAATGCAACACTGTGACACTTAAGGGATAGCACCGCGATGCTATGTGGAGACTTTTAGCATAAAATCCAAAAGCTCAGCACCTTGGCGCTAGACCCGCAATGCGTAGGCATTATATTATCAGTGCCTAAAATTTAATAGTTCTAGAGAAATTTGGAATTTTTGGCAGTGTAACATATTAGTGGTGCTAGATTTCATGATTTCTTAGTGAATTAGCACCCTTCTTCCTTGTCCTAGATCTAAGATCAATGGAGGGAGGATTTCATTTCACACCAAAATCAAGTTCAATGGTGAAAGATGTAGTGCCTTGACACTGAAAAATAGAGCTTTGACCTTGCTTAAAAGATGTGGAACCCAAAAGCATAATGTTAGTGTTTAAATACAGTGCCATAATGCTACAAGAATTATGCTTAAACTCGAGAGGTTAGCGTCGTGGCATCGTATGTCTAGCATCTTTGCGCTATAGGATGGAGAGCTAAAGATTTCATTCCCAAGAGTGTAGGTCCTTGGTGTTGAACCTTGATGCCATGGTGCTAGAGATCAAGAACTCCATTTTTGAACCAGATTCTTGTAAGATTTGATAATTTGTTATAAAAATTTGATGGCATAATACCTTAATAGTGCTAGATTTTTACTTATTTAGTGAAAATGCACACTTCTCCTTTATTTTGAATTCAAGATCAATAGAGGGAGGTTTTTTTCTCACACTAGAACCAAGTTCTATGATTCAAGATTTTGGAATTTTGGGTCTGGCAGCCTTCATTTTTACTCTAGATTCAAGATTGATGAAGATGAAGTCTTTTTATTTCTCACTAGAACCAAGATCAACAATGAAAATCTCTTTAAACTTAATTTTTCAAAAGTAAATTATATAAAGAAAGCATTTCCAAATATTTTTACCAAGAATCATTGCGAGTAAACCTCAATCTTATTTCTTGCATGAGGAGATCACTCTCATAGCAGCAAAAAACATGCTGTTGAGAGTATAGATAACCAAAAAAAAAGAATGGTGTAGGTGGGTCAGAGTGGGAGTGAAGGAAAAGAAGAAGAAGAAGGGAGAGAAGGTTGCTCTCCCCTTTCCATCAGTGATTTTCTCTCTATTGGGTTAGTTTTTTGCTCCATAACCATTCCCCCGCACCCCTAGGCAATTATTGCAGTTGGAGTGGGAATAATAGTTTTTATTGATTTTTAAATTGAAGGTCTTCATGATAGCACCTTGGCACTGGCATCGATTTAAGCTTATGGATTATATATGGTGGCGACAGTGCCACAATGCCAGAAACTGGGATGTTTAATTTATTTCACTTTTTTAAGTGCAAAAAATAACCTACTAATCATGATTATAGGGTTTATGGAGTAACTTTAGGTTATTAGCCTATTTTTAAATACTATAGCTTAATAATCTTGCATACATAAGAATGAACTCATAGATTTAAAATCACTTAGATGGTGTTGGCTGACAACTCTTCTATGCGGGTAGTAAGTATAGAAGAGTTAGGGATAGGTTTATTTTTTCAAATAAGGAAAAACTAATAATCACCAAAAATTATACTAGGTTGAGCTCCTAGCTTATGTCAAAATCATTAATAGACTTAGGTTTTAAAATATCCTATTGAAATAAGTGTTTAACCACTAAGCATTTCTATGATTTTATGCT